>CM056050.1:542013702-542537463 GCA_029574335.1 Rana kukunoris | reverse complement strand
TATTGGTTATTTTTCATTTGATTGATTGTACTCATTTAAAGTGTTTTCTGGGCCCACCCAAAATATTAAAATATCATCTATATATCGTCTGTAAAACATGAGTGATTCATGTCTATCAGAAAAAATGGATTCCTGTTCCCATTTGTTTAGTACTATATTGGCAACGCTGGGGGCATAACGAGCCCCCATCGCTACACCACCAATCTGGTTATAGAATTTATTGTTGGCTCAGAAATAATTGTTTCCATAGCTAAGTCTAATCCTTTGATAAGGAATCGAATTTGAATTTTTTTGATCTTAGAATCTTTGGTTAAGGCCCATTTTATTGCCTCCAGAGCATCTTGTTGACAAATTCTGGTGTACAATGACTCTACGTCAACCGTGGCCATAATGACAGACTCAGTGGCTGATAGTTTTTGCAGATCCACTAGAAGATCTTTGCTGTCTTTAAGATAGGATGGACTCTGGAGACCATCATTTTACATATGATCACACCCACTTCCACTTGCGTCGGGTTACGCCAGCGCATTATCGTTACTCTGGCGCAAGTTTCCGCGCAAGTGCTATGTGAATAACAGTATTGCGCCGAAAGTGTCGGCGGAGTAACGTAAATGAGAAACGTTACTCCAAAGTAAAGAAGCGCCCATCTACCTGAATCTGGCCCTATCTGTTTGTTTTTTCTAATGTTTTGATTCCTTGACTGATGGCTGGGTTTGATGTAGCTTTATCAATCTCCAAATCTCGTATTTCATCTTGAACCATATTTTTAAATACTTCGATATGGTGATGTGTCCCTTTACTAGGATTATGACGTAGAGTCATTATACACCAGAATTTGTCAACAAGATGCTCTGGAGGCAATAAAATGGGCCTTAACCAAAGATTCTAAGATCAAAAAAATTCAAACTCGATTCCTTATCAAAGGATTAGACTTAGCTATGGGAACAATTATTTCTGGCCAACAATAAATTCTATAACCAGATTGGGTGGTGTAGCGATGGGGGCTCGTTATGCCCCCAGCGTTGCCAATATAGTACTAAACAAATGGGAACAGGAATCCATTTTTTTCTGATAGACATGAATCACTCCATGTTTTACAGACGATATATAGATGATTATTTAAATATTTTGGGTGGGCCCAGAAAACACTTTAAATGAGTACATCAATCAAATGAAAAATAACCAATATGGACTCAAGTTTTCGGCTGAAATTAATTCAGATACTGTACATTATCTGGACCTTACCATAAAAAAGAAAGGAACCATGTTTGAGACTCTCACTTTTTTCAAAGAGACAGATAGAAATGGGTTTGTACCTACTAGTAGCTGCCATCATCCCCAGTGGATTGGCGCTGTTCCAAAAGGACAATATATGAGACTTAAACGAAATTGTGCATCTTCAAGTGATTTTGAACAACAAGCCCGAACTTTAACATCACGTTTTTTAGAAAAAGGATATGCCCCTAAGGTGCTCAATCAAGCACTAACCCAAGTATCCCAGGTAGATAGACAAGCGCTCTTGTCCACTAAGCCTAAAAAAGAATATAAGGGAGAAATGCCATTCATAACAGGGTACCATAGGCAATATAAACAAATAGAACGCATCTTTAGGAAATATTGGCCAATACTCCTGAAAGACAAGGATCTACAAACAGTTATTCCTCGTGCCCCGAAGTTCATTTACAGAAGGGCACCAGGACTTAGAAACAGAATTGCCCCCAATGTGCCTGACCCCCCCAAAAAACCTAGCACTTTTTCAGATGGATCAGGTTTCTTCTATCATTGTACTAGATGTAAGGCATGTAGAACCACTAGAAAGTCCAATGATCGAAAAAAGACCACACATTTCCAATCAACTGTTACAGAAGAACAATTTAAAATTCGACCATTTATTCCTGCCATACTGATCATGTTACGTATATTCTCCAGTGCCCATGCCCCCTGCAATATGTTGGACGCACTACCCGAGAATTAAAAATCAGGATCAACGAGCATTTAGGTAACATCAAAAAAAAGTTTCCCAATCATAGTGTTTCTAGGCATTTTGCTAGCCATCATGATAGCGACCCTAGTCTATGCTCCTTTATGGGCATAGACAGGGTGACAAAACACTGGAGAGGGACTAACATGACTCGAGCATTTCGCAAAATGAAACGAAATGGATATACACCCTCCGTACCATGCAACCGTTGGGTATGAACATTGAGCTAGATCTCAATTGTTTTCTAGCCAACGGCTAATTTGTACTATCCCATTCCCCACCCTGGGGGATTGTTATAAAGGTAACATAAGGGAAGTAATTATTTTCCAGCATTTATGTTGCATCAGTAAGTTTGATAGTATTTTTTGGATACCTCTGCTGAAGTATTTTCTGTGTATATATACGATTATTTCCAGTGGTCAAATTCTTTCTTGAAGGAATCTAGAGTTCCCCTTTAGTTTTGTTCTTTCTAATCTAGTTGATAAACTCATACAATGTTACCACCTTCCAGGATGTAATCTCTCAGCCAAATGTTTGGTCATCTTTCAGGTCGAGTCTGGAGTGGTCCTTTAAGATATATATTGTTGATTAAGAACAGGAACCGAGTTTGCTCACTTCCGTTGCTTTTGACAGACGATCGTGGCAGACACAGTTTACAAGTCACATACATATATATTTTTTTACTTGAAGCTATATTATGCACTACTTATGGTCAATTGCATCTCATAGATGGTTTTGTAATTTCCTTTATTTTATAGTATTAGAATTGTATATATTTATTTAATGTGTGTTATTACTTCCTATTATTCAATTGTGAAGCCCGAGACCAAGGCTGTATCAGCGCTGTCGGGGTTAATGGCTACCAGACTCAATTGAAGTGGGAGGGGTTCCACTCACTATAAATACTTAGGCCCAGATTCACGTACATCGGCGCAATATCGATCCGGCGTAGCGCACCGCGATTACGTTAGACGTGCGCAATCAAGCCGCGTAATCCCGCGATTCACGTAGCTTTTGCGCAAGAAATTGCGCAAGCGTAATGTTTTTTCCGGAGGCGTAAGGAGGAGTAATACAAATTGGGTGGGACGTGGGCGTGTTACATTGAAATGAGCCGTGACCCCATGCAAATGAAGGGCCGGCCGACTCGCGCATGCGCGCGTGAAGGAAACCATGTCAGCTCCGTTGTGCGCATGCTCACAACTCGGGAGCGGCGCAATCAGTGAAATTGGAAGTGGACTAGGGCAATGTTGTGAACTACGCAGACAGCATAAATAGACACACACAAACGCCCTTCCATTGCAAAAGTACATCCCTTTGTGTCCCTTCCCATTGAACCAAGTGCTTTTGCTCTGTTGTTCGTTAGAGTGTGTTTTGTACAGTAGTTGTGAGATTAGTGTTCTGTGTGATCTAGTGCTTGTTGGTAGTTTTGTGAAAGTGTATTTTGATAAGTGTTTGAGACTGTTTGTTTGATTGATATATTTCTGAGCGTTTGTTTTCTTGCTTTATTTTTTCATCTTATTTTTTTGTGTCTGTTTCTTGCTGAGTGCTAGTGTGATTTTTGCTGTTCTTTTTCTCTTTGTGTGTGTTCTTGTCTGATTGGTTGTGCTTGTATTTTTGACAGATTTTTGGTGACTGCTAGTGAGTTTGTTTGGAAGTATGACTGAGAGAAAAAGAAAGCTGAATTTTACAGTGGGGGAAAAAGAATTCTTGCCCGGGCCATTACCGACTATGGGCGTTTTCTCCACGGCCCGCAGAGTGCCACCACCACCCGCACCGGCCAGGAGGAGGGAGATATTGGATATGATCACGGAGCAGGTCAATTCATCGGGGGAGGGGGAGACACGGACCCGCTCTGGGATTGAAAAGAAAATAAATGACCTCCGGCGTGAGGTGAAAAAAAAACCTGGCCGCAATAAATGCCCATGCCAGGGGCACAGGAGGGGCCCACCATGCCGGGTTAGATTTACAGCGACGGAGCGTGTGGTGGCCCTGACCTTTCCAAACCGGCATGAAGTGGAGGGCCTGCCAGGCTTTTGACACAAGTCCGGTCCCCGCGGTGCCAGGTAAGGTTTTTAGTTCTCTCAGGTGTGTAGCATGTGTGGGGGAGGGGGTGAAAGGGAATATGTGGCAAGTGTGGTGGATCCTCCAACCTGTGAATGCTTTGTGTCATCCACAGATGTGCAGGAGGGTGCAGGGCCATCTGGACTTACCGCTCCAACCCCAGGACAGCAGCCTAATGAGGCCCCCCCAACATGGCCAGAGTCCGCAGAGGAGGAACAAAGAGGGGGATGATCATGAGGAGGACGATAATGAGGAGGAGGAGAATCATGAGGAGGAGGAGTCCATGGAAGGCACTGGCCGTTTGGTTTGCTGCGGACTCTTCCCCTCTGGCTGCAAGAAGCCTGCCCTCCCTAAGGGTGAGCCCCCCCCCCTCCTCCCCCAACATGGCTCCCCTCACAAGGGCCTCCCCTTCTCCCCGGCCACAACCATCAGCTGGAGCCAGGAGGTCAGCCCAGAGCACCAGGGGGGCGCCCAATCTCCTGCCCGCCTGTCTGAGAAGGAACCTGGCCACCCAGACCCGCCTTCTGAGACAGCTCTGCCAGACTATGGGGGCGGGTGGATCAGAGCCTGTCCTCCATGAACGAGAGCCTGGGTAACCTGGACTCCCATTCCCGGGCCTCCACAACCTGCCTAAATGTCCTGCAAACTACAGCAGCAGGCGTTGGGCAGGATGTGAGGGCCCTTACCCAGGCTATCCAGGGCAACACACGGCAACACTTGGTGCTGCCCTGGACAGAATAGCCGTGGCCTTGGAGGGCAGGGCGCCAGGTGGGCAGATCTCAGGGGCTGCTCCTCCTTCCCCGGCTTTTCCCCCTCCCCCATGCATCTCCCCTGAGGGGCCGGGGCCGTGGCCGGGGGCGCCCCAGGCGTGGCTCACGCAGAGGGCATTAATTTTTTTTTCCCCCCTTTTTTTGGTTTGAATGCTTATTTTTTTTTGGTCCTCTGCATTTTTTTTTTTTGTTCGTTTTTTTTTTTTTCTATGCATTGTTTTTTTTTCTATGCATTTTTTTTTTGGTTTTGATGTCATTTTTGGCATATTTTGGGTTGTGAATGATGTTTGAATGTGGGGGTGACATTCCTGCTGGAAAAAGGGTGTCATCCTCAATTTGGGTGGAGAAAGGGTTCCCCAGGACCAGGGAGAAGTGATTCCCAGGTCCGTGTGAATGGTGTATGAATGTACAGTGACATAATTGGAGCCTTGACGTGGCGTTACTGCTCACCAGTCTTTGCATGGCGGACTGGTGCCAATCCAATTTGATGAGGATGTGGGGTGTCTGTGCTAGGGACCACAGTGGTGTGCATGCATGCCTTCTCATTGTGCCATGATTAATGTGTGTGTTTAACGTGCAAAGATGCATAATGTGAGCTGGCATGAGAATGGGGTCATGAGATGGGGTACCAGTGCATATGCAGAATCACCTTGAAGGGAAAAGACAGGAGGATGTTAGTCATGCATGTGCCACTTGTGAGGTGTGCATCACGGGAGGGGATAGTCATGCCTGACTCCCATGTCACTCAACAACCAGCCAGCTGTCCCCATACATGTTCTTTGGAAATCTGTGGGGATGGGGCTCTGATTGTATATGTAGCTGTCATGGGTGGTGCCATGTGTTGGGCTGCTGATGTCCTCCTGCAAGGTTGTGGTATAATTCCATGATGCATGAGGGGTGAATCTGAAGATGCGAGACACCTCAGAATCTCTCATGCCAAAGATGTCTATGCGTGTGTGATATATCAAGTGAAGAGTGAGGGGCTTGTATCAGATAAGAATATTTGTATTAGATTAGATTAAATTGTAAATTGTTAAATTTTATATAAGCCAAAAAAAAAAAAAAAAACATCTCCCGTGCCCTCCTTAGTGCCATCCTCCGTGCCCTCATCCTTCTTTGTTCATCTAAAGTCAGTAGTATAGCTATGCGCGACGATGCCCCTGGCATGTTGGCATACAGATTGTTGGGCAACACGTGTGACTGCTGAACTCCTCACTAACAGTGTTGCTTTATCTGACAATTAGACTTTTTTTCAAAATTTAGACCAGCTTTTAGGTCCTCTAACTTTAGACAGAACATTTTGCAGTTGCGCACATCGCGTAGCCTGCGCAGCAACTGCGTTTTTTTGTGAATCCCCGTAACTCCCTCATTAGCATATTTGAATAGCAAATCAATGGTGTGTCTAGCGCAGTTTTGCGCGAAGGGAAGCGAATGTCTAATTCTATTACGCCGGACCAAAAAACGTAGATTTCTGGCGTATATTGTTTTGTGAATCGCGTCCAACTATACGCACGCGCACATTTAGACTTACGCACGCGCAACAGCAGTTGCGCAGGCGTAATCGCTCTGTGAATCTGGGCCTTAGTGTTTGCAGTCACATACTGCTTCTGCTGTTTCTGGCTTTCTTTTTAATTAAAGGAGTCAGGGCCATTTGGTAAGCGCATTAATTAATTGAGCACTATTGGGTGTCATTCGTAATTCAAGGTGAAGGCTTTGTTTCTACACATAATCAAGATTTGGGGAATATTACTATTCACAAGATTTTCTCAAGCAACTTTGCACATATTGGGACTTGATGGAGTAGTCATTATTATTGTGACTATCTGATCTATCACTTATGGACTATATTTGTTTTTTGTTACTAAGACTATATTTTGTATCAACCACTTATATCAGCACTAATTTAATGTTAATTGTTTATTTAACCAGCGCACTTAATTTTCTCTTCAACATTTGACAAATGAAAACATTATTTATTATATATATTTTTTATTTGTTATTAAGTAGCAGCTTTTTTTCACTTAATTTTGGTGGCGCGGAACATCCAATCCTCCTGCCATACCTAGTACCCTGATGTACAACAAAAAAGGGGTAAATCCAAATGGGCACCCAAAGAGAGAGATTGAAGGATAGGGAAACCTTCATCCACCAGGAAGGCACCCAAAAGTGGTATTGTAGTCTATTTACCCTGTCAGTGTGACCACCGTTACAGTGATCTCAGCAAACCTGATGATTTTAGGTCTCCCTCTGGACCCTCTGTGGGATGTGTGAGGTGGTGTCTGTGGTCTCAAATGATCGAGAAATAAAAAGGAAGCAGACCATAGCATAATACCATAAAGGTGAATTTAATAGGCAAAGTATGCACTTACGAAATCAATGAAAACTGATTGCAGTAAAAGACATCCAGTGGATGCGCTGCGGCTTCTCCTGTCACTCCTGTTAGTATAAGCGTGATGACGTCAAGTCTGCAAGCCACGCCTACACGTTTTCGTCACCACGGACGTCGTCTGGGATTGGCTGCTGATGTGCCCAGTGCCCTGCCCACTACCCTGATGTGCCCAGTACCCTGTGCCCTGCTGTGGCCAGTACCCGGATGTGCCCTGTGCCCTGCTATGCCTAGTACCCTGATGTGCCCAGTACCATGTGCCCTGCCATTCCTAGTACCCTGTGCGCTGCCGTGCCCAGTACCCTGTGCCCTGCCATGCCTAGTACCCTGATGTGCCCAGTACCCTGTGCCCTGCCATGCCTAGTACCTTGATGTGCCCTGTGCCCTGCCCAGTACCCTGATGTGCCCAATACCCTGTGCCCTGCTGTGACCAGTACACTGATGTGCCCCATACCCTGTGCCCAGTACCCTGATGTGCACCATATCATGTGCCCAGTACCCTGATGTGCCCTGTGACCTACCGTGCCCAGTATCCTGATGTGCACCATACCCTGTGCCCAGTACCCCGCTGTGCCCTGTGCCCTGATGTGCCCAGTACCCTGCTGTGCCCAGTACCCTGATGTGCCCAGTACCCTGATGTGCCCCATACCCTGAGCCTAGTAACCTGATGTGCACCATACCCTGATGTGCCCTGTGACCTGCCGTACCCAAGTACCTGGATGAGTACTTGTACTCGGGCAAATGCTCACGATGGCCTGTCGGATACTTCTCTATCGGACAAGAGAGCGACGAGACTTCCTTCCTCACTTGTTAGGATTTACGATTCAATGCTTGTTGCTTGTCTTTCTGCTGGTCGTGGTCACCCTGGAATTTTTCTCCCTCTCTAATGTTTTCGCTATATGACTGTAAAGGGACATTCTTCCCACTGACCACCAATGTAAGAGACATCCTTCCCACTGACCACAAATGTAAGAGACATTCTTAAATTTAAAAACTGTCACATGACATTAAAAAAAAGTATCAGTAATCGGTATCGGCGAGTACATGAAAAAAAGTATCAGTACTTGTACTCGGTTCTAAAAAAGTGATATCGGGACAATCCTAACTTCTACATTTCTTTGGTAAAAGAAAATCTGAAAAAAATATCAAAAAAATCTGAAAATTCTAAATAAAAACTAACTAATAATAAAAAATATTAAATTATAGGTATTGGAATTTCCTTTTAAATTTGGCTGTTAGTGAACTTAAAGCGGAGTTCCACCCAAAATTCGGAACTTCCGCTTATGCCACTCCTCACCCCCTTACATGCCACATTTGGCATGTAATTTTTTTTGGGGGGGAGTGGGGGCTTCAGGAGGAGTGGGACTTCCTGTCCCACTTCCTCCTTCCGCCGAGGGGCTGGTTAGGCGATTAAGCTCAATCGACCTACAGCAGCCCCTCCCTGTAGGCGATCGCATGGGACACATGACAGGTCCCATGCGATCGCCTGTCCAATCAGCGGCGGGCCGCGCCGCTCGCGCATGCGCAGTGACGCTCGCACGTGCGCAGTGGGTGCCCGGCCATGAAGCCGAAGGCTGTCACAGCGGGGGGCCCACAGTTGCGATGAGGACGCCGGGCGGGGAGGGGGGGAGAGGAGCGGAGCCCCGGTCGGCGCGTCGCTGGAACGCAGGAGCAGGTAAGTGAGTGTTTATTAAAAGCCAGCAGCTACACTTTTTGTAGCTGCTGACTTTTAATAAACACAATTTTTGGCTGGAACTCCCCTTTAATGAATATGAGTTTATCTGAAGTTACGAATTATCTGAAATAACGAATTCTGCATTTAAACAAATGGAACGGAACAAATTAACAAAAAAAAATGTAATAATAAGACATAATTTATTCTGTTTCATTTGTTTAGATATTATAATTTTATAGTTTTGTAACAGTTAAGTTATTATTAGTGAGTTATTTTTTCAGATTTTCGAATTTTTGTTCTTATTTTCAGATTTTCGTTCTTTTGAATTTTTGGATTTTCAGTCTTATTTTTGGATTTTTGAATTTCCGGATATTCAAATTTAGAATTTCCGAATTCTGTGATTTTTCACATTTTCGAATTTCCGACATTTTTAATTTACAAATATTAGAGTTTCCGAATATTCCCAAAAATGTGTTAAACGGTCCATATTCATCCAATTCCCCATAGGGGAGAGCGGTCCGTATTCATCCGATTCCCCATAGGGGAGAGCATAGAAAAGGCATGGCGGCCCCCGCACAGTGTGCGGGGAACGCCCTGTCAGCCGACAGCTCAACGGGGATTTACGGATGATCCTCGCTGAGCAGACGAACACACACGGGGCGGATCAATACGGATCCGCTCAGTGTGAAAGAGCCCTTAGTTCTGATATTTCTGAATCAACGAATTTGTTGAAATTCGTTAAAAAACAAAAACTAAACTAATTGCACGTGTCTAGTTAATGGCAAAAACAATCACATGGGTTAATGCAATTTGTCACATACAATATATTTATCTCTGATATTATATTTCTCTAAATCTATTAGGTAAAAGAGCTAAAAATGCCTTTGTATATATCCAACTTAAAGGGTCACTAAAGGAAAACATTTTTTTTTGCTGAAATGACTGTTTACAGGGTATAGAGACATAAAAGTTAACTGATAAAAGTGGGCAGGAAGGACAGCTGCCCTGGGCACTGTGATATCATGTGAGGTAGGGGTGGGGGGTGGTTTATTCCTTCTGCCCCACTGCTATTCAACCCCCCCCCCCCCCACACACACACACACTGGGAGTTGCTGTGTAAATACAGAAGCTTCTGTTGTCAAAAGAACATTGCTCAAAAGTAAAATAGAGCGAAACAAAGAAACGTTGATACTTTGTATTGACTGCTTTTATCCTTCTTTTGCTCTATACCCTTCACTTCTCCTCTCAGACACCCACCAACATAGAATATTTCCTGGTGCTCTAAAGTGGGGTACACACTATAACAAAATCAGGCAAATGATCGTCCAGTTTTCCTCGTCGTTCACAGCAAATCGGAACCAATGAACGATCATTCTTAAAGAGGAGTTCCACCCAAATTTGGAACTTCCTCTTATCCCACTCCTTACCCCCATACATGCCACATTTGGCATGTAATTTTTTTGGGGGGGGAGTGGGGGCTTCAGTAGGAGTGGGACTTCCTGTCCCACTTCCTGCTTCCGCCGAGGGGCTGGTTAGGCGATTAAGCTTAATCGCCTACACCAGCCCCTCCCTGTAGGCGATCACATGGGACACTGACAGGTCCCATGCGATCGCCTCTCCAATCAGAGGCGAGCCGCGCCGCGCGCGCATGCGCAGTGCGGCTCGCGCATGCGCAGTGGGTGCCCGGCCGTGAAGCCGAAGGCTGTCACGGCTGGGTGCCCACAGTCAGGATGGAGACGCCGGCCGGGGAGGGGGGAGAGGAGCGGAGCCCCGGTCGGCGCGTCGCTGGAACGTAGGAGCAGGTAAGTGAGTGTTTATTAAAAGCCAGCAGCTACACTTTTTGTAGCTGCTGACTTTTAATAAACACATTTTTGGGCTGGAACACCCCTTTAAGAAAATTGTCATATGACAAAGGCTTTTTTTTGTTTATTGTTTCTGATCATTTTCTTGTATGAACATCATACAGAAACGGTACACATCAAATGAAAATCATTCGTTCTGTTCCTGTACGCACATTTTTTTGGAGTTTGTTTCTTCAGGAATTTTCATATAAAAATACAGAATCGGCTGTTAAAAATTTTGTACGCACTATACGAAAATCGTACAAAAACTTCTTTGGACAAAAATGTTCGCCCGATTTTCTTATAGTGGGTACGGGCCTTTAAACTCTATCTAACAACTCCATATATTTACAGATGTTTCTATTGTATCCTCTCAATATGATACAAATCTTCCATATTATAAATAAATTCCAGCCTTTTAACCCTTTCTATTAGGCTCCATTCACACCTAGGCGTATATACGCCTGAAGCGCGACGCTCGTGCCGCTGGAGGGGCGAATTTACATTGATGTCTATGAGATGGTTCACATCTCACGCCGAAACGCCGTACGCCTGTCGCCTGAAAACATGTCCCGGACCCTTTTTTTCAGGCAGCAAATCGCAGCAAAATACCCCACGTATGCCACGTTATAGTGTGAATGCAGCCTCAGGCCCCTTTCACACTTGTGCTACTCCAAAGTCATGCAATTTTGCCCAAACAGTCATATGACTGTGGTTCTGACTTTGCCCTGTGACCTGAAGAACGACTTCAATGACCAGGGACACGACTTTGATCCCCAATAATTAGGTTGAACTCCACGCCATTTTTTTTTTAAACAGTGCATTTTTTGTTCAATAGACTTCAATAGAGGAGCTCCAGAAAAGCGCATTATTTGCTGCAATTTTGCTGTGATTTGCAATTTTTCACGCACCCCACAACAAATTGGCCAAAAGAAAAAAAAAGAATTAAAAATACAAAACTCATCACAAAAGCACGTAAAAAGGCATCAAAAACGCATATGCAAAAATTCTGAATGCACAGAAAAAGGCACTATAGAAACAGATCAAACGCAAACTGCATAGGTGTGAAATGAGCCTAGGGCTCGGTTCACACCCTATGCAAATTGGATGCGTTTTAAACCACATTCAATTTGTATATAACATGTGAAAAAACATTGCTTTCTATTGTGCCTGTTCACATATGTCCGGTGCAACCAAAGTGCAAACAAAGTGCGGATTCAGTGCGAATTGAAAAAAGCTCCTGTCAGTTTTCTGAGCAGTGCGGTCCGGTTTAGGTGCGAATTCAGGCCCATTCACTTCTATGGGAACGCTTCTGAATCACACGTCATTTAGTTGTGAGCAGGATAAAATCCTGACCTGATCCTGATGTAATTCTGACCTGATACTGATCAAAAACTGACCTGAAAAGCAGAACTACTTTATCAATCAGCTGTGAAAACGGAGCTTCGTTTCGCAGGGCACGTGTGTAAACCCAGCTCTAGCCCAGGTTAAAGTGGAGTTCCACCCTAAAAAAACCAAAAAAAAAAACACCAAAATCTTGCAAAAAAATGAAAAAAATAAATTGAATATTTTATTTTATTTTTTACTTACCAGTAAGGGCGGTTGCTATACGGAAGTTGCTAATCTGCCTCTTCCCATACCGCACCAGGTCTTCTTCCTCGTCCGATCCCGCGTTGTCTTCTGGGGAATGGGGCGCGCTGCCTTCTGGGAACTGTGTGTATCCCAGAAAGCAGCCGCCCATTCACAAAAGCGCTGCGCGACTCGCGCATGCGCAGTAGGAAACGGGCAGTGAAGCCGCAAGGCTCCACTGCCTGTTTCCCTCAGTAAGGATGGAGGCGCTGGGAGCTGCCAGGATCGAGCGATTGGCCTCGGTGGGGCCGACATCGCTGGCGCCTAGGACAGGAAAGTGTCATTATTAAAAATTATTAAAAAAAATCGTGGGTGGAACCTCCCCCTTTAACACTGCTGCGGTTAGAAATTGTGCAAGTTCAAACCGGCATTTCAGTCTGACTTCAGAGGCGATTGGACAGACATCTGTTAATGCATAGATGTCAATTCAAATCGCCCCCAAAAGTAGTACAGAAACTACTTTTGGGAATCGCGCCGCAAAGTTGGCACTGCACTGATTTGGATGGTGCCATTGTCAGCAGAAGCCACCAAATCAACCCAATGTGATTGTGGGCTAAGGCTTGGTTCACACCTGTGCAAATTGCTTTTGATCTGTTTCTGCAGTGCCTTTTTGCACACACGTTTTTTTACGCATTTTTTTGGGGGTTTTTTCATGTGTTTTACATTTTTTGGGCCAGTTTGTTGTTGGGTAGATTAAAAAATGCAAATCACGGTAAAATTGCACTACACGCTTTTCTGCAGCTCTCCCGTTGAAGTCTATTGAAACAAAAATGCACTATTTTGCTTTTAACCACTTGCCTACTGGGCACTTTTACCCCCTTCCTGCCTTTTACCCCCTTCCTGCCCAGACCAATTTTCAGCTTTCAGCACTGTCACACTTTGAATGACAATTGTGCGGTCATGCAATGCTGTACCCAAATGAAATTTGTACCTTTTTTTTTTTTTAACACAAATTAAGATTTCTTTTGGCGGTATTCAAAGGGGTTGTAAACCTTTGTGTTTTTTCACCTTAGACCCCTTTCACACTGGGTCGTTTTGCAGGCACTATTGCGCTAAAAACAGCGCCTGCAAACCGGCCTGAAACTGCCGCTGCTGTGTCTCCAGTGTGATCTTTCACACTGGAGCAGTGCGCTAGCAGGATGGTAAGAAAAGTCCTGCTAGCTGCATCTTTGGAGCGGTGTGTATACTGCTCCTCCACCGCTCCTGCCCATTGAAATTAATGGGACACCACGGCTTTACCACTGGCAATGCGTCTCTGCAGAATTTCTGTGGGTGCGATCCTGCCGTCGCTCTCTCCACGGGTACTTGGCTTTTCATTGGATAGATTGATAGCAGTACAGCCATTGGCTCCCACTGCTGTCAATCAAATCCAATGACGTGGGCACCAGGGGTTGGCGGTGAGTCTTGTATTCAGCAGCTATGGACGCCGAATGTTGGACACGGGAGCACGTCCGCAAGGTAACCCCCTTGGGAGAGAGCTTCCCAGAGGGGGTTATCAGAAGCGGGGAGGAGCCGATACAGCCCCCGTGGGACTACAGAAGAGGATGTTTGGCACCAATAAAATGAATGTGACTGGCTGTGATTGGACACAGCTGATCACATGGGTAAAGAACCAGGTCATCGGCTCTATACTGAGATCGGGGTCGCACCCTGTCTCAGGGAAACAACACGCCCCTGCTGGCGCCTGATCGCGGTGAGACTTCATATGAACAAGAGAGGGTCCCACCTGCTGTTATTTGTCTATATGGCGGGTGGGAGGCGGTTAAAAAAGTCCCTGACCCTTTCTAAAAACACAGCAGCTGAAACAAGCCTAGATGTGACCGCGTCCCATAGGAAACCATGTTAAATGGACTGTAGTAAAAAGCATTAGAAATCAATCAGGTGTGACCCAAACGTTTTATCACTTATCACCAAAAATTAGAGAAAATCCTAATGGGGACATCAGTTGTGGAGACACCCCAGGGATCCCATCACTTTGCAGGGATTTCCTCTCACTTCCTGTTTTGGTTATGGGACAGGAAGTTAAGGGAAATGTCCCCCATGGGACACAGATGGAGAAAATACCTGACAGGGGTCCTAATCCACTCGTACTCTTATTAACCTCTTATGGACCGCCGCATGTACATTTACGTCGGCAGAATGGCACCGACAGGCACATCAACGTATATATACGTTGGTGCCTAGACGTGGGTCGGGGGTCCAAACGGGACCCCCCCGGTACATGCGGCGGTCCGGTTACCTGGCTGAGCGATCCGTGCTGAGGGGGCGGCGGTTTGTTTTTGTCCGCCCCCTCCGGATCGCTCCCAGCCAATCCTCTTGCTCCCCTGCAGTGTCACTTCCTCCTCCTGTGTAAACACAGGAAGGAGAAAGTGATGTGATCTCTCTTCTCAGCGGTTTTTTCAACTGCCGCTGAGGAGAGATCACATCGCACAGTAAGTCTGCACAACACTACACTGACACCAGCACACACAGGCAGACTTAACCCCTTGCAATCACCCCCTCCCCCCGTCACAGTGTCACTGAATGCAGTGATCATATGTATGATCACTGCAGTTAGTGTCGGTGTGACAGGCAGTTAATGTTAGGTCCAGGGTAGCTCCCGTACCCCCTAATAATGTTTTAACCCCTATATCACCGCCCTAGTTAACCCTTTCACTCCCTATTGCCAGCATCACTAAGCGATCATTTTTCTGATCGCTGTATTAGTGTCGCTGTTCCCGCTAGGTAGCTATTTTTTTTATTGCGATTTTTTTTTACTAAAGACATGTGGCTAAATAAATTTTGGCCTAAATGTTTGACTAAAATTTTTTTTTTTTTTTTTCTTATAACAAAAAGTAAAAAATATTGTTTTTTTTTTCAAAAATGTCGCTCTATTTTTGTTTATAGCGCAAAAAATAAAAATTGCAGAGGCAATTAAATGCCACCAAAAGAAAGCTCTATTTGTGGGAAGAAAAGGACGCAAATTTTGTTTGGGAGCCACGTCGCACGACCGCGCAATTGTCAGTTAAAGCGACGCAGTGCCGAATCGCAAAAAAGGGGCCTGGTCCTTTACCTGCATTTTGGTCCGGGTCTTAAGTGGTTAAAAAATGAAATAAAACCCATATACTGAGTGTAGGTGTAATATGTCTGGGTGTGTATTGGGGATGACTATTAGATTGTCAGCTCTGCGGATCAGGCCCTCCTGTATAATGTATGGCGCTGTAGAAGTTTCTGTATAATGATGATGATAGGAGAGAGGTAAGTAGAATGTAGAAGTTTCTGTAGAAGTTCTAAGGAGCGGTAGGTTTCCCCCCCCCGAGTCCCGGTAGGTGTCACGTGTCCCCAGCACAGCCCCCCTTTGTCCTGTCTCCCCCTCCAGGCGGGGCCCCTCCCCCTCCTCCTCCCCTTCCCCTCATTCCTCATAGCGGACTGTGTCCAGGCTGAGCTGGGATCGGAGAGCGGGGTGAGTACAGAGTGTGAGGAGGACGGGTGAGGGGCCCCTGTGGGTTCTATGTGTCGCGCTCCTCCCGTGTGGTGTTCGGGGCTCCGGGCTGACGACTCGCGCGCTCTTCTACGGCGGTGTGTAGGGGCGTTTACACGGGGCTCGGTGTGGAGGGAGTCCCGGGGAGGACATCTCGTACTCGGTGTGAGGAGCGCAGGAGGGGGGTCCTTTGTGTCCGAGGAGAGAGTGAGAGAGAGAGAGCCGGGGGATGGGGGCCACATATACCCCCCCCACCACCGAGAGAGTGGACAAGACCGGAGGTGATAGGAAGGGTCCAGTGATGTGAGGAGATGGGACAGTGACACGAAATGGGCTCGGGCCAGTTATGTGAGAAGATGGGCCAGTGTTGGCATGGGCAGGAGCCAGTGACGTGAGCAGGTGGGACAGTGTTGACATGGGCAGGAGCCAGTGATGTAAGGAGATGGGCCAGTGTGGGCAGGGGCCAGTCACATGAGGAGATGGCCAGTGTGGGCAGGGGCCAGTTATGTGAGAATAAGGGCCAGTGTTGGCATGGGCAGGAGCCAGTGATGTAAGGAGATGGGCCAGTGTGGGCAGGGGCCAGTTATGTGAGAATAAGGGCCAGTGTTGGCATGGGCAGGAGCCAGTGACACAAGGAGATAGGAGAGTGACGTGAGGAGGTGGGCCAATGTTGGCAGGGGCCAGTTATGTGAGGAGGTGGGCCAATGTTGGCATGGGCAGGAGCCAGGGATGTGAGCAGATGGGCCAGTGTGGAGACAGGCAGGGGCCGGTGACGTGAGAAAATGGACCAGTGACATGCGATGGGCCGTGGCCAGTTATGTGAGGAGATGGGCCAGTGTTGGCATGGGTAGGGGCCAGCTACGTGAGGAGATAGGCCAGTGATGTAAGGGGGTGGGCCAATGTTGGCAGGAGCCAGTGATGTGAGGAGATGGACCAGTGTTGGCATGGGCAGGAGCCAGGGATGTGAGCAAATGGGCCAGTGTGGAGACTGACAGGGGCCATTGACGTGAGAAAATGGGCCAGTGACATGAGATGGACAGTGTGGGCAGGGGCCAGTGATGTGTTGGGATGGGCAGGGGCCAGTGATGTGAGGAGGTGGGGCAGTGTGGGGATGGGCAGGGCCAGTGATGTAAGGAGGTGGGCCAGTGTTGGCAGGGGCCAGTGACATGAGAAGATGGACCAGTGTTGGCATGGGCAGGAGCCAGGGATGTGAGCAGATGGGCCAGTGTGGAGACGGGCAGGGGCCAGTGACGTGAGAAAATGGGCCAGTGACATGAGATGGACAAGGGCCAGTTATGTGAATAAATGGGCCATTGACATGAGATGGGCAGGGGCCAGTTATGTGAGGAGATAGGCCAGTGTTGGCATGGGTAGGGGCCAGCGTCTCGAGGAGATAGGCCAGTGACGTAAGGAGGTGGGCCAATGTTGGCAGGGGCCAGTGACGTGAGGAGATGGACCAGTATTGGCATGGGCAGGGGCCAGCGTCTCAAAGAGATAGGCCAGTGACGTAAGGAGATGGACCAGTGTTGGCATGGGCAGGAGCCAGGGATGTGAGCAGATGGGCCAGTGTGGGGATGGGCAGGGACCAGTGATGTGAGAAGGTGGGCCAGTGTTGGCATGGGCAGGGGTCAGTGATGTGAGGTGGGCCAGTGTTGGCAGGGGCCAGTGACGTGAGCAGGTGGGCCAGTGTGGGCATGGGCAAGGGCCAAAGACGTGAGGAGATGGGCCAGTGTGGGCAGGGGACAGTGACATGAGGAGATGGGCCAGTGTGGGCAGGGGACAGTGACATGAGGAGATGGGCCAGTGTGGGCAGGGGACAGTGATGTGAGGAGCTGGGCCGTGACATGAGATGGGCACGGACAGGGGCCAGTTATGTGAGGAGATGGGCCACTGTTGGCATGGGCAGGAACCAGTGACATGAGGAGATGGGCCAGTGTTGACAGGGGCCAGTGATGCGAGGAGATGGGCGGGGAAGAGCCTGCAGGAGTGGGAACATGTTAGGTGAACTCATCCTTTTAATATAAAAGTGCTTAATAAAAATGGTAAAAGTCATAAAGCACCATAAATATAAAAATGGCCATAAATCCCTGGTAATCGTAATACACAGGGCTCGACAAAATCCGGGTGCCAGGTCGCAATTGCGACAAGAAATTGTGACCTGGCGCCCGCCAGTAATTGAGGCCGCGGCCTACAAAGCCGCGGCTTCAAGTACCGGCGGGCGCCAGGTCATCCCTTGCGAGGTGGAGGCGCACGGAGGCACAGGATCTTGTGTCTCTGTGCGCCCCCACCTCCTAGCGGCAGGCCCCCGACGGCCAGTTATGTGAAGGCCCAAGTTTCCTTCTGTGACCTGGTGTAAAACAGCAGTTCTAATATGTCATTTTTCACTGCCATCTCCTTCCCTCTAATTAGAACCCCCAAACATTATATATATATTTTTTATTCTAATACCCTAGAGAATAAAATGGCGATCGTTGCAATGCTTTCTGTCACGCTGTATTTGCGCAGCGGTCTTACAATTGCACTTTTTTTGGGAAAAAATAAACTTTTTTAGATTAAAAAATAAAACAGTAAAGTTATTCCAATTTTTTTTATAATGTGAAAGATAATGTTACGCCGAGTAAATTGATACCCAACATGTCACGCTTCAAAATTGCGTCCGCTCGTGGAATGCTGACAAACGTTTACCCTTAAAAATCTCCATAGGCGACGTTTAAAACATTCTACAGGTTGCATGTTTTGAGTTACAGAGGAGGTCCAGAGCTAGAATTATTGCTCTCGCTCTAACGCTCGTAGTAATACCTCACATGTGTGGTTTGAATACTGTTTACGTATGCGGGCGCTACTCGCGTCTGTGTTCGCTTCTGCGCACAAGCTTATTGGGACAGGGCGCGTTTTCTGTCTCCTAACTTTTTTAGCTGGCTCCTAGATTCCAAGCAAATTTGTCAAACCCTGGTAATACATACCTCCTGGGTGATGGGCACTCCATTTCCACTGTTTGTGGATAAAGGATTTGGATGTCCCTGGGTTTGTGGATGATTTGTTCTAACTTAAAGGGATGCTAAAGTCAGGGCTTTTTAAAAAAAAAAAAAATAACAAACATGTTATACTTACCTCCACTGTGCAATTCGTTTTGCACAGAGTGGCCCGGAAAGCTGTCTTCTGGGGTCCCTCGGCGGCTGTATGGGCTCCTCCTCGCAAAAGCTTTCCCTCTTCATGCGAGGGCGCTCGCATGGAGGAAAGCTTTTGCGAGCGCGCTCCCGTGATACAGCGGCGGCCATAGCCGCCGACTGTATCACTTGGCTCCGCCCCTGGCGCGCCGCGTCATCCGCTCTGATTGACAGCAGCGCTAGCCAATGGCTGCGCTGCTATCAATCCGCCCAGCCTAGCCAATCAACGGCCAGGCTGGGAACTGAAGAGGACGACGTGGACGCGCCCGGGAGATTCAAACGGTCAGGTAAGTACAACGGGGGCTCGGGGGGGGCCGGTGCTGTGAGATGTTTTTTACCTTAATGCATAGGATGTGAAGTAAATAACAACCATGCAACAGCTAACTATAAGTATCTATCCTTTACTGTAACTTGTAATACCTATATCTAAGCTATTGCATCTGTATTAACATATATGAGTCCTGTATTTGCTACTGTATATTAGGCCGAAGCGTGCTCTAGGCCTGAGGCTAAGCGTTAGTAAATGAAACAGACACCTTTGAAATCAAACAATTATATTTATTCTAACAGAAAGTGTCCCCTATATAATAAACAATGATGTAACATAGAATGCCTATTGCACATATATACAAGTATTAACAAACTTCCTATGGCCTATTACAATAAAGAAATAAGAAAGAAAGATACTTAAGTCTCCTCTGGCTGAGTCCTGATGGAATAAGGAAATTTTTAGCCTCTGCTATTGAGTTTTATTCATTCACCTTTCAATCACACACACCCCTTACCGCCCCTTCTTTCGATCCAACCAATCACCGCACTTCGTATCTAAATCCTTCTTTCTGGTTGTTATGCCAAACCTAGCCCATGGGGGGCGATCTTGACCATATTACAATCACGTCCTTTGATTCCTGTAATCATGTTGCCCTCATCAATATCTCTTTGCTTGTTTGTTTGCGGAGACTGCCCAGCAGCTGTCTGGTTTCCTGGACCCATTGAAGTCTTGTGCAAGGCGTGTGAGATTGCCTTTTGGCTTTTCTTTGAAGCTTCCAGCCTTTGTTGTGTAAATTCTGACATGCTAAACAGTTCCCAACTGTAAAGTCCAGACTTATATAGATTTTAAGCCATTTCTTTGCTTCTCCAACAGGATGCATTAAGGTAAAAAAACGTGTACCTTTACAACCCCTTTAATGAACTGATTTACAGATGGTTTTTATATTTGTCACATGATTTCTTGAATTTCAAGTACTTTTATATTAAGTTTATACATAATTTATTTTGTAGGCGCTGCATATATTTTGTGATTTGTTTGGACCTGACACACAGTATATTGATTCCCTACTAGCTGATATATATATATATATATATATATATATATTGAACAAATGTTCTTCAAATAATTTTTTTTTTAATGAAAATCCATACATGCATGACCAGCATTGGGCTCCATTGTACCTCTATATATTCCGGTATGATTTTGGGGTGCGTTGTTGTCATCCATTCTGAATGTCCCGACTTGTGCACAGGCGATCCCTTCACTGGATCACAAGACACAGATTTACATGTGATGTGTTGACCAGTCTATATGACATGTAGGTTTATTGATGACGTTGAGGTCTATTCATGGTGACTGTGCTGTACCTACCTGCAATTTTATTCTGGTACGTTCTTAGTCCACGGCATGCAGTGTTTTCCGTCTTGCAGTACCACATTCTTCTTGCTCACTGCTCCGGTGATCTTAGGCTGAGATCCTGTGCATTTGCAGACACTTGTAGTCTGTGGGACATGGCAGAGCCCCGTCTGCACAAGAACCCACACATGTGCAGACATACAATAACCATATTCTCTCTTGGGTCCCATGGACGGAGACGTGTAGCTTTCTGCACATTCATGGAGCTCTGGGGGTACATTTGGGGGCATATGTGCAGGCATACCACAGAGCTCTCTCAGGTCCTAAAGACCTATGGCATGTCTGCTCAGATATCACCATGGACATGATTGCCATCCTTGCCAAGGTGGGGATGCAGGAAGTCAAAAGTGAAAAATGTAAAAGTATTTTTATTTAATTCCAATTGTATAAAAGGGGAAGGCAGAGGAAAGGAAGTCATGTTTATGGGTGAGCGTCTATTCTAACAAAAGCATGCAAAAAATCAATGTTCACACCCTCCTAGGTGAGAATGACACCTTGTTGTTGGGGTGGGTGTAGACATGTGAGCCATGTCTATGGAAGGGCTGGGAAATTTTCATTCACCTTGACAACTGGAATTAACTCTCTGGTGGCCAAGTCATTAAGCTTTATTTCCAGTGAGTAGGCAGGCGCTGACATGTCGGGTTATTGTTGGGTAAAACCAGCATTGTGTGAGCAGCTAATATGACAATTGACAGCTGGCACTGCACAAGAGTGAGCCATGTCACCATTGTGTGCTTGGCACAGTTTATCAC
The DNA here is from genome assembly GCA_029574335.1 of Rana kukunoris. Taxonomy (NCBI): domain Eukaryota; kingdom Metazoa; phylum Chordata; class Amphibia; order Anura; family Ranidae; genus Rana; species Rana kukunoris. The sequence goes on along the minus strand of CM056050.1, from coordinate 542,516,054 downwards.
AGTTTATCTCCTGTCTACAGTCACATTAGGTGTTACATTCTATCACAGTACCAGCTTTACCTAATGATAGCCCCAACATTGCAGCGCCCACCTGTTATAACCTTCACCTCTTCTAGTTGTATTTTCATACAACAGTTTGCATGTATCTATTGAGGTTGTTTCTGACTAGCTCTCTGTATGCACAGTGTTGGGTCTTGAAAAGATAGCGGTTTTGCATCACATTGTGATGAAGAATCCTGAGCATTTACAGCAGTGGTTTGTCTACATACAAGGCCTCCGCGGTGGCCCCTGACCGCTCCAAAGGGCCACACATAATGTTCCATATACAATAGAAGACTGTCAAAGACTTCAGATATAGTAGAGGAGATGATCAGGAACTTAAGACATGCAATGTGGGTGCTTTGAGAGTAAATGGACACGTCAGGAAATTGTCAGAGAGCGGGGACATGCAACATGAGACTGCTAGAGTTCACTGTCATTAAAGCCTCCTTTTATAACTGATTGCTTCCCCTAGTGAGCGCTGGGTCCAACAAAGGGCCTCACAGCAAATACCAAATGACAGCAGGCTGGGCACCAGGGATTTACAGGATTCTACAAAGATTCTTTGTTGCATAGTGGTGAAGATTTGCAATTAAACACAGAAAATTTGAACCTGTGACTGTTAGACTGCATTCACACCTAAGTGTAGGCGATTTGCGGCGGTTTTTACCGCGACAAATTGCGGCAGTTTACGCGCAATTTGCCGCGACAAAACGCTGCGCTTACCACAATTTTGTACACGTCATTGGCACCAATGTAAAACGCCCAAGCCGCCCGATTTGCGTGACAAAAAAGGGTCCGGGACTTGTTTGAGCTTCAGGCCTTCGGCGTTTTGCAGTGGAGATGTGAACCATCTCCATAGAGAATAATGTTATTTTTCCCCTCTAGCGTCGCGCTTCAGGCAACAAAACGCTCAGGTGTGAATGCAGCCTTACAATTTCTCTGATCTGCATACTTGTCCTTTCACTGATATGATTGTAGAGATAGATGGTTGTTGCTTCCCGGATTGCACATCAAAATTTAATTGAAATAAGAGATTTTTTTGTTTGTGATATACACATATGTTTAGTAGAAATGGGCTCCATTATTGTGTATGTATCGTATATTCTTCTGGATACTAAATACTGCAGAGAACAGTGCCATGTAAGATGTGACTCTATCTACAGCAGTGGTCCCTAGCCTTTTTGGCAACAGGACCGGCTGTGTGCAAGTAAATTGTGCCAGGGCCCGGGAGGGTCGGCGCAGGGGTTAAGTGATTTTTTTTCGTTGGCAATTTGTCAGGGCAATGGCTGGTGTTAGAGCTTTAATCTTCCTGGCACCATGGTTATTATGGTGTCAGGATGATTGAAACACATTATTTCTATCATTACATTGTAATATAAAATGAAATAGTTCAACTTACCATAATGCAGAATCAGTGGGAGCCCTGAGCGTGCCACCTGCCACTAGATGAGTATGTAACTTGCCTCTATGTCTGCCACCAGATGAGGATGTCACTTGCCACTATGTCTGCCACCAGATGAGGATGCCACTTGCCATGCTGCTAGCTAGCATCATGGAGATTGCCACAGTTACCTGGCTGCCACCCAAAAAATAGCAGTTTGTAATTTTAATTAATTTACATGTAAAATTAAGCCCCCAGAATTGCAGAGTACTTGCAGCCAGGTACAACGCTGTCAGCCTCTCCTTGGCGCGGTAAAATAGCTGAAGGTGAAACGCAGGCACATGCGAGGGAGAGATTAGAGGGCAGCCGGGGAGAGATGACGCCATTCTCTCTCTTCTGGGTCGCGGCTGCACCTCTGTGTAGCGCAGCCTTTGCGACCCTGTAAGTAAGGGCGGAACAGCGGTGCGGGCAATGATAATTGATGTCATCTCTCTCCCCCGCCGCTGCACTGCTGACATTACTTGCCTCCTCTGCGGCCCGACAGCAGAGGCGCTACTGCCTGGTGTTGGGCCGCGGCCCACAGGTTGGAGACCTATGATCTAGAGAATTTCCTTGTGAAGCGAGGATAAATGATGGGACTTTGACATCCTAGGCTTATACAAAGCAGGTTTAACAATGCTGGGAGTCATTCAACCCAGGGGAGGATAGTTAACTGAATTGGTGAACAGATGAGTCTGGGGGTGGGGGGCAGTGGTGGAGACCGGGGGAGTCCTTCAGCCAGAGCTGCTTTTTGCTCATAAGTGTCCTATTTTTGCATTGGATATGCAGGTTTTCCAGCTTGTATGTGTGTTTTTTTTCTTGTATTAAAAAAAAAAAATGGTAGTGATCTGGACCAGAACACTATGACATGGGTTTCTGTCCACGTGTGAGACGAATCCATGTACACACAGACTTCTGTTACTGCTGTGCCTTGCCATCCCCTGGGCAATGGGGGTGTCGGATGGAGGACATAGAGTTGTATAATCCACTGGGCTCAGATGCTGCAACCAGCATTATATTGAAGGAGAATTATCACCAGAAAGTGAAAATTCCTATAGAATCCCCAAGGGCACCCAATACTCCTAACACTTGGTCTTGTTTACATCTTTGCAGTCCATAGCAGAAAAGATAAGCCGGTGTCTTGTCAAGCTAGTTCCCCTATCGATATGGTTCCCTGCTTGAGTGCGCAGGCGCAGATGAAGCCCACATAAATCTCTGACCCTGATCAGCTGTACACGGTGCATGCGCGGCTCGGGGCGGCATCCAGGCTCATTCCTTACCATCCCTGTGGATTGAAGGATGTTAAAAAAAGAGCCAGGAGGCCGAGCGAGCGAAGCGAGCCGTCCGAGCAAATCCAGGACGTGAGGCAACTGGCCACTTACCGTGAATTCCACATCGCCCTGGACCTGTTGCTACAGCTAATCAGGTTCGGTGATTTCCGTTGTGCTCGGATTGCGCCTGCGCAGTCAGGTGGGGAACCAAATGATAGGAGGAACCATATCGGCAGATCACCGGCAACCCAGGAGTTTCTTCATTTTTGAAAGGATTTTTATTTCTGCAGAACTGTGATAATCGCTGTTGTGCTGAAAATAATAATCCAAAAAATGTATTTGCAGTAAACGACACGGCCAGTGCACCTTCCAGCCAGTGCTGTAGGGTTTCGCGTGAGTCCTTTTTGTGTTTCCAGATCTTTACAGTGGTTTAAAAAATAAAATAAAAAAGACTTTTCTGTTCGTACCGTTCTATAGCTCCACCCCAGGCTGAAGCCCAATTAATGGGTGTTCCCTAGCCAACCATCAGTCAGTGCTGGGAGACTGTGTGAAAGATCTTCTGGGTTATAGTAAGTATACACGGCTCCAGCAGATGGATCACACAACCCTGCGAGTGCTGACTGTTTTTTTCGCATTATCAATAGTAAACAACCACTCTGTGCTGCAGGGCTGTTAGTTGAAAAACATCCATAGCAGGAGCAGATGGCTCACTCGGCACAGCAGCGCTGACTGTTTTTTTTACTATTGTAAATAAATAGTCAGGGATTGTATAGTAAATAAAGCGGACACCTCCCCCTGCTGTGCTGAATGAAGGCTCTTGTCTCCAGCGTGCGTCTCCTGCCAGAGATGAACACTGTCAATCAGTCCACGTAATATATTTGTGTTCTTGCTAGCGGTGTTTTCCAAAAGTGGTGTGGGGAAGGGGATAGTAAGCGAGCTTTCAGACACTGCTCAGCAAATACGAAATGGATTGGAACAGGACTGAGTGCTTCATGCCCTTCATTACCAGGAGGGGTTCATGAACATTTTAAGCATGGTGATCTTCTTCTTTGGAGCAAAACTAAAGTTTTGATTGACTTGGGTGGGATGACTTAACTCAAATAGAATCCCCCCCCCCCCCCGCCGTATATCGCAAAGCCGCCGCCGCCTCGTTAATCACCGTGCGGAGAACATTACAGGCACTTTTAGTTTGAATAGCTGTTTTGCCTGCCGCGCCATGTATAGACACTCTCCCTTACGTGGGATGGTCCAATCCCGAGCAAGGGGGAGTGTCCTTTACACGGCGTGGCAGGGAAAACAGCTATTCAAACGAAAGCTGCCTGTAATGTTCGCCGCACGCTGATTAACACGGCGGTGGCAGCATCATCATTAGGTATGGGAGACTCGGCTGGATATATGTGGGGGGACATGGCTGGATATATGTGTGGGGGACATGGCTGGATATATGTGTGGGGGACATGGCTGGATATATGTGTGGGGGACATGGCTGCACATATGTGTGGGGGACATGGCTGCACATATGTGTGGGGGACATGGCTGCACATATGTGTGGGGGACATGGCTGCACATATGTGTGGGGGGACATGGCTGCATTTGGGGACACATTTAAAAAAAAATATCGGTATTCGGTATCGGCGAGTACATGAAAAAAAGTATCGGTACTTGTACTCGGTCCTAAAAAAGTGGTATCGGGACAACCCTATTTATTTTATTGCATAAAAGACATTGTAATAAAGAGCCTGCCACATAAGCATTTGGTAGAAAGAGAAATAATGCGCATACCATACAATAATCAAATGTGAAAAGAAAGCTGCAACTCAAAAATGTTATACAACATAAAGTACATAAAAAACAATAGAGGGAGTTGCACTAAATGATTGCAAAATTGTGTCTCATCAGAAACACAAATGACAAAAGTTGCTCATGTGATCAACGATGACAAATAGGTGAAAGCAGTGTGTGATATAAATAAAAATCCAAACATGAAACAATAAGCATTTGGTCTATTACATATTTCTTACATCTATGAAGTGTTCTCTAAATGGACTAGATGGATATTGTGATGTCACTGTCCTGCCTCTCCACCTCTCCTGTGTTTACAATGCAGCAGGGCAGCCACTTGGCACAGGAAGCTGGTGGAGATCAGTGGTGTGCACAGGTGGCCAAAGTTGTAATAAAATTCAGCAAGTGCAGTAGAAAGTGGCCAGATTTCAATGTATATGTGGCTGCTGGTACTCAACTGATGTTGACCTATTGATCCACTTCTGTTTGAATGGTCCTGTTGGGGGGGGGGGGGGGGGGGCCGGGGCCACTCAATCGGCAGCTGCAGTGCTGATCTGTGTATTCTGACAGGGGAGGAATCTCTACCCCCCCCCCCCCACTCAACATACAGAAGGGAGGATTCCTCTATTCATCAGTTGAATCAATTCAGTATTTTCAGCCTGCTGTCTGAAATAATAATAATAATAATAAAAAATACTAAGCCATGTATGGCCAGCATGCTACAGTGATTTCCAGCTTCCATAGGGACACCACAGACATGTGATACATACAGTAACTTCCAAGCTGCATAAACTGTTCCATTGTGAATATTGCCATAACTAAATGTCAGCTTTAAAAAGGATGTAACCTTTCCTTTATCCTTGATGTCTCAAATACAGAACTTTGAATGTAGCCGATTGTACAGGAAGCAGAGAGGGAGAGGAAGCTGCATGCATAGGAAGTAATGTCAGTGACTTGTGATCAGCGCTCCAGATTCTGCTTGTAGTGTTGTGCAAAGATTAAAATGAACCTTTGCTGAGAGAAATCTGGAAGCTGACGTCTCATTCTGCAAATGCTACATGCCTGGTAATGTGGAAATGCCGGTTGCACATTGTTGTAAAATTACAATAGTTACCCCAGCTCCAATGGTCTAATGCCTGCGCCAGCATCTTTCTTCTGGGTCCTAGTCTTTGACTGTCTTGATTGGCTAGTCCGGGATGATGTGGCGCACAGGCGCTGTGTCAGGAATCCAATCTGGGCTGCGCATGTGGAGCTCCATGTACATTTTAAGGAAGGCTGCAAACAGGCAGGTGTTTATTTTATTGCAGAAAATGCATTGCACATCTTATCTGAATGGATTTTAGTTCTGCTAAAGGCCCGATTCACATCATCATGTGTGTCTCGTTAATGGGGGAATTCGTATGGGTCGTGTTTGCCCCCCCCCCCCCCCTTAAATTTTGGATAGAGCAAGGAGGGTTATAACTCCTGCCAGAATTTTTTTTCCCCACCATATGTGATCGATTGCGAAGATTTCCCTTCACTTCCTGTTACATTGCCAAACAGGAAGTGAGAGAAAATCCCTGAAAATGAAGAGAATTCCTTGGGGACCCCCAGGTCACCAGAACTATTGTCCCCATTGGAAGATTTCCTTTATATTACTTTTCAGAGGACAGCCCAAAATTTGGGGATTTTCTTTTTCTTTTCACTTTTAATGGTAAACAGGGTGGATCTCCTTAATAGGGGCACAGGCCACAATAAAAACTGACGTGTTCCAATTCCTCTCCACTGTACGCAAAACTGCACTTTTGGTGCAATTTCTGAGCATTGCAAATTTTAAAAGATGGAAAACGATTTGTCACTGTTGGCAAGAATTACTTACCAACCCTACCCCCATTCCTGTTACCAGCCATTCGCTTATCTAGACAGCTGTTCATTAAAGCTGGGTACACACTTAAGTTTGGGTTAACACTCATTAACAATGTATTGACACCCACAGCGGTTCGCAGAGGGCAGTGTGAACTGACTGCCGGAGAGATGCGGGAACCTGGCGTTAGGTGAACTTAGGCTAATGGATTTTTTTTTTTTGTTAAATACAGCAGGTGGAATGAAAAAAAAAAATGGACAGATCAACACAAGCAAAAACTGTTCTATTAAATTTCTGACAGTGGGAAGCTCTCCCGCCTCCCACCAGAATTCACAGATCAGCGCTTGCAGTCCTTGGCTGTCAGCGCTGATCAGATGCTGCTTTTCATTTGACTGGCTGTACACATTGACCATATGTCAAGTTTTTGGCCATAAACAGTTGCACTCTGTCACTAGTCGGGACATTTCCTGGACTCTTTTGGTAATTGGCCATTTTTGTCATGTACAGCAGTGTCTGTAACACAGTAACTTTTTTTTATAGACATTCATGGTTTTCATTTAGGATTGCAGGTTCTTTACACACAGGTTCAAGGGTGGGCCAAATCTATTTGGTGTGTCTACAAAAACACACTGATCGGGTCTGGAAAAGCTTGCATTACAAATAAATGTTATCATCTGGAATCCAAACATCTTTTTCTAGTGTAAATAAAGATAACAAAGAAATTGGCTCTTTGCAATTTGATAAAAACCCTTATAAATTTTTTTGTAAAACAAAAGATAGAAACAAAGAAAGTGGAGATGAGAAGGATATATTATTAATTATTTTTTTTTTTTTTGTAATTCAGCTTTATTAATTTTTTGTTTACCTTTTATTTACCAATTGATTGACTTTCTAGGGACTAGAGCAGGGGTGCCCAACTAGTGGCCCGCGACCTCCTGCTCTGGGATGATGTGTTGGCAAGCCCAGATCTTGGTTTGCCGATCTGCCACCCCAGAGCATCAGTTTTGTCAGCGGTAGAGCAAGTGGCTGCGTAGCAGAGCCACATAAGCTGATTCTTCCTGTATAGCACTGACTCCTGTCATAGGCGAAGTGATGCCAAATGCACTTTGCCTGGGGCCACAACAGTCGGTGATAGCTGAATGGAAGACTTATTTAACCACTTAAGACCCGGACACATATGCTGCTAAATGACACAAGGTGTTTTTACGATTCGGCGCTGCGTCACTTTAACAGACAATTGCGCGGTCGTGCGACGTAGCTCCCAAACAAAATTTGTGTCCTTTTCTTCCCACAAATAGAGCTTTCTTTTGGTGGTATTTGATCGCCTCTGCGATTTTTATTTTTTGTGCTATAAACTAAAATAGAGCGACAATTTTGAAAAAAATCACTATTTTTTACTTTTTGTTATAAAAAAAATCAAATAAACTAAATTTTAGTAAAACATTTAGGCCAAAATTAATTCAGCCACATGTCTTTAGTAAAAAAAAAATCGCAATAAAAAAAAATAGCTACCTAGCGGGAACAGCGACACTAATACAGCGATCAGAAAAATGATCGCTTAGTGACACTGGCAATAGGGAGTGAAAGGGTTAACTAGGGCAGTGATCAGGGGGTTAAAACTTTATTAGGTTCAGGGTAGCCCCGTACCCCCCCCTAACGCTAAATAACTTTCACACTGCCTGTCACACTGACACTAAATGCAGTGATTAGATCACTGCATTCAGTGACACTGTGACAGGGGGGTGGGGGGGGGGTGATCACAAGGGGTTAATGTGCCTATGTGTGTGTGTGTCAGTGTTGTGTTGGTGCACACTTACTGTGGATGTCTTCTCTCATCAGCAGCGGTGAAAAACACCGATGCGAGGAGGAACTGACACGAAGGGGGAGCGCTCCCATTGGCTGGGAGCGATCGCGGGAGGTGGCGAAAAAAACGAACATCCGCCCGCCTGTCGGCGATCGCTCCCAGAGCCAGGGGGACCGCCGCACGCCGCGGAGGGGGTCCTGATCGGACCCCCGAACCGCACAAAGGCGAGGCCGTATATATACGGCCTTGTGCCTGTACGTGCCATGTTGTGGACGTACATAGGCGTGCGGGGGTCCTTAAGTGGTTAAGGTAAGTTTATTACTAAAATCAGAGTATCTATGGGCATATCTCTTCTGCAGTGGTTACTGGGCTGCTTTCCAACTGATCCGCAGGTGCAACATGGTGCACATGTGGGTTACCTGCATTGAGCCATAGGCTTCTGTTTTTTTTCCTGTGGGTTTGGTCCAGTTTTAGAAAGGTGCAGCTTACCCGCAGGAAAGCCACAGGCGTGCGGTGTGGGTAAACCACAGCGCATCCGTGTGAAAGGGCCCAAGGTTGGTCTGACCCTCCATTCATCCCTATGGAGTGTCAGATGTAAACGGTCTTGTGTCCCTTCCATCTGGGCTGATTTGATCAAAGGGCTCATAAAGTAGAGTGGGCTGTGTCTGTGTCCTCTTTCCATATGCAGAGTGGACACAAGCCTGTCATTCACCCGCTCTGCTCATTGTGGCCCTAGCTATTCAAAAGGTTGGGCACCCCTGGACTAGAGCATGGGTGCACAACTTGTAGCCCTCCAGGTGTTGCTGAAGAGCTGCACGATTCTGGCCAAAATGAGAATTGCTATTTTTTTTTTTTATTGCTTAAAATAAAGATCATGTTTTTCTCATGATTCTCTCACGGTGAAATATCATCTTTCACATTATACAAAAATATGGGCTAACTTTACTGTTTAGCTTTTTTATTAATTCATTAAACTGAGCAAATACAGTGTGACATAAAATATTGCAATGACCGCCATTTTATTCTCTAGGGTCTCTGCTAAAAAAAAAAAAAAAAAATGTTTGCGGGTTCCAAGTAATTTTCGAGCAATAAAATACTGATTTTTAACTTGTAAGTAACACGTTTTAGAAAAGAGTTTTCTGGTCTTTTAGCCACCTCAATACAGGGCACTTGCACCCCCTTCCTGTCCAGGCCATTTTTCAGCACTGTCACACTGTGACACCCGAATGTGTGTACAGGGCATTAGAATTTGTCTGGAGTTATCAGGCTGATACAACATAGAAATAGTGCAGCGCAAACAATACAATGTAATATAATATCTTGAATGGTGCTTATCAGGCACCATATATCACAAAATTATGTGAAAATAAAAAGTAAATAAAAAAGTGGTATATTGCACCAATTAGTGATATATTACACCAGTAAATAAGTGCATGGAATATCTAAACAAATGTCCATATAATAATCTGTGCAGAAGATCCAATTTTCCAATTGATCTGATTAAAGTCCACCAGAGTGCAAATGTGATAAGGATTGATCCACTAATTAAATTGATCTAATTAAAATCCACCAGAGTGCAGACGTGATGAGAAAATATACGGTGATCCCACCACCAAATGGGTATTCTACTATTACCTCCAGAAAAGACCACTGTTTTACCAGATGGTCATACTGCGCATAAATATCCAACAGGAAGCCCAGGAAAAGGATGTTATGTAGAATCCTCACATGTCAGGCATGATAATGGCAAAGCAAAAAGGGAAAAAAACAGACATCTAAGAGCTTCCATAAAAACCAGGGATTTATTGCAATATGCAGCATACAGCTTACTCACATTTGGTGAGGAAATATAAAGCATCAACGAAAACCATAAGGACCGGACGGAGAGGTTCCTTCAGGAAGAGGTTCAGATCATGAGCGAGCGACTGTACGAGTCATTCCTGTCCCCGGACGCGTTGCGTAATAAATTACTTCTTCAGCAGGGCAGGAATTCAAACGGTCGCGCGCTGCCTTAAAAACACTACTTAACCCGGAATAATAACGTCACCTGTGACGTAATAACGTATAGGGTTCAATTCGGCGTCATAAGAAATGCTGGCAGCTTGTAAAATGATCAGATGCCGTCCTTCTAACGTGATGACGCGGTACGGCACGTCTCCGCGTCATTGCACGCCAGAATAACTTTATTATCCCGCGACAGGACGATCAGGACGACATAGAAGATAATACTGAAATGTCGCCATCTTGTGGGCAAAAGACATAAATACATACATATTAAATAACAGCGCTCGGTCAGATCAGAACCTCTTTGGTATGCATATAGACAAATGCGATTGAACATATCCTATTTAATTATTACAATAAAATAAAGTAAAATAAAATAAAAACTACTATTATATAGAAAAAAATATATGTATATAAAAAGATTAAAAATATAATAAAAATACAATCAATTTACCGATCTCAATAAATCTAAGTACAAATTATATTTAAATACCACTACATAAAAAATAACTAAAATAAACTCAACATTTATTTATTGGATATAAAACAATTTAAGTCAAATTCTACATTGAGGCCTTCTGGAGTGAGCACTTTGGTCTCATAAATCCAGAAGGACTCTCTTTTGCTAATTTGACGAATGTAATTACCACCCCTCCAATGTTTGTCGACCCTTTCAAGGCCCCAAAATTTCAAAAATCTTGGATTCCTATCATGATATTGACGGAAATGCTTAGAAACACTGTGGGATCGTTTACCCAACCTAATATTGCTTACGTGTTCTCCTACACGGACAGATAAGGCACGGGATGTGCGGCCTACATACTGGAATCCGCAATCACATTCCAGCATGTAGACTACACCAACTGTTTGACAAGTAATGAGATTTTTAATAGTGTAGCTTTTGCCAGTGGAGAAGGAGGTAAAGTTTTTACGCTTCTTCACGTTGTGTTTACATTGTTTGCAAGCCGGACATCTACCGCAAGCATAGAAGCCTGAAAGAAAAGAAAAAATTCTATTTTCTTTAAAGGCCGGTGGGTCAATGACTCCAGGAGCTATTACATCCCTTACGGTAGGGGCTTTTTTGTATATGAAACGTGGACGCACAGGGAGAAGAGGCCCCAGGGTTTTGTCCTTTTTCAAAACCTCCCAATGTTTGTTAACGATCTTCTCGAATTGTCGATATTGAACATTATAGTCCAAGATGATTTTAAATTCGAAACTATCTCCTTTTTTAGATTTTGTCGAGTCAGCTACTAAGTCAGCTCTGTGAAGATTGCCAACACGTGCTAATTCGTTGGAGATGTTATCTCGATCATATCCCTTTTGACAGAATTTACCCACTAAGGTTTTGGATTGAGAGAAAAATTCGGTATCAGATGTACAATTTCGTCTGAGACGAATAAATTGCCCCCTTGGGATGTTGCACAACCAATTTTTATGGTGACAGCTATCCAGGGGTATGAAACCATTCCTATCGGAAGGCTTGAAATGATTGCGGGTGTTAAAGGATTCTCCAATTTTGTAGATCTCAAGGTCTAAAAAAGAAATTTTATCTCCATCAATGTTCCAAGTAAGGGTAATGTTACGAGAGTTGTTATTCAGATTTAACATAAAGTGTTCCAAACTAGAAAGATCACCATCCCAGATCATGAGTAAGTCATCGATGTATCTTTTATAGCATTTAAGCTGTATAGGAGGGTCTTTATATATGGCCTCTTCTTCCCATAGTGCCATAAAAAGGTTGGCAACACTGGGGGCAAATTTAGCCCCCATTGCGACACCCATTACTTGCAAATAATGATTTCTACCGTACCAAAAATAGTTTTTAGTCAAACAAAATTCCAAGCACTGAAGAAGAGACTTGTTATGCTTAGTCGACAGGTCAGATTGTGCCAAACCCCATTTAACAGCCGAAATTGCGTCGGCATGTCCTATAATGGTGTATAAGGAACTGACATCTGCAGTGACAAGGAGACTATTTGGTGTACTGGTTAAGGATTCAAGAGTTTGTATGCAATGCTTAGTATCTCTAAGGTAGGATTTTGTCTTAGAGACAATAGGTTTCAAAAATAAGTCAATGTATTGGCCCAATCTCGAAGACACGGACTCAATGCCATTGACTATAGGTCGTCCGGGTGGATGTGTGGCATTTTTATGTACCTTCGGTAGAAAGTATACAAAAGGTGTTCTACACGCGCTAGGGTCTAAGAATTCTGCCTCTTTTTTGGAAAGAATCTTTCTTTTTAGCCCCTTTTTAACAAGGGCTGATAATTCCCCCTTAAATTCAAAAATCGGATCGGTTTTCAATACTTTGTAGGTGTCAGTATCACTCAGGAGGCGATTCATTTCCCCCTTATAATACTCCTTTGACATCACTACCAACCCCCCCCCTTTGTCTGCAGGGCGTATTACCACGTCTTTTTTATTTTCTAATGACGCTATACCATTTTTGACATAAAGAGGGTCTCTAATCTTTCTGATTTTCATAGACTCAAGATCACTTAAGACCATGTTTTTAAACACATCTATGTGTTTACTGTCTATATTAGAAGGGTTGAATACACTTTTTGTTTTTAAATTAGAATGTGAGCCTATAGGGATCAAAGAAGACCTTTCGGCCGGTTTTGATAAGAAATACTTTTTGATATTCAGAGTTCTTATGAATTTAGAAATACCAACATAAGTCTGAAACTTATTAAAATTCCTGATGGGGGCGAATTTGAGTCCTTTATCTAAAATTCTCAATTCGTCCTCAGTCAAAATGGACCCACTGATATTGTAAATACCCGTGCCTAGTGGGATTTTGTCCTTTTTGACTGTTCTGCGTCCGGCCCGTTTCCCTCTCTTTCTCTTCTTTTGTTCCCTCTGTTGCCAGTGGGAGTTATTGGGGGAGGGGGGCCCCACCAAGGTGGAGGGGGGTTCCCTAAAAAACCACTTTCCATCTCGTCACAATTGATTAGAGGTGCAAAGCGATTCTGTGTAGATGCAGGGTAACTCTGATAATAATTGCCCTCCCCCATCCATTATTCTGAGAAAAACTTCCTCTGGATGGCTGTGGGTGGTTGGGTTTGCCCCTATAATTATTGGCAGGCATAAAATTACCTTGGGATTGGGTCATGTATGGAAGGGTGGAATAATTACCTCTCCCTCTATTGCCTCGACCTCTCCCCCTACTTCTGAGGGGGGGATAATTAGGTTGTTGGTCAGAGTATGGTGTCTGATTAATGACATCATTAGAGGGGGTTTTTGGATAAGATGGTATATTCTCACCGGAAGTAGATTTCAAGGCATGATCAGAAGATCTAGCTGTATTTTGCCATTTGAAAACTTCCTTTTTTGCATAATCCCCAGAATCCCTGATGTATTTGCCTTTCTTTTTATTTTGTGTATCGATATCCCATTTTGTCAGTTTAATTTTTAGTTCTCCTGACAATTTGGGAAAATCTGAATGATTTTTTAGAATATCCATTTTACTTTTAATGTCTGCAATTTGAGTCTCAATAATTTTCATTTTTCTCTGTTTGCGTAACAAAAGGAATTCCATCAAATCCAGGCCCTTTCTATTAAAAAAGTTATACCATTCTAGGAGGGATTCATCATCATCTAAACCATCACTGGGAGGAATATCCCACCTAAGACGTCTTGGTATGAGACCATCCCGGATGTATTGTTCAAAAGATGTGACATCCCACCAAGCTTTAATTTTCTTTTCAAATAAAAAGCCAAGTTTCTTAAAAAGAGAGGAGATATCATCCGGACCCACTGAGGGTGCCGAATTTGAGAACACCTCACTAAGTTTGACCTCGCGGGTTTCCAAATAATGGAAAACCTCCATAATGCAGCTAAGAGACAATAGCGAAAAGCAATAGATACAAAAATAGGAAAAGGGTGCAATCAGCGCAAAATGATGAGGAAAATTACAAAAAAATATATATATATAAATAACTCCAAGGTTAAATATTCTGTGAATGCTAGCTGAACACAAAGAAAACTTTCACAAAATTCCCACAAATAGATACAACATAGAAATAGTGCAGCGCAAACAATACAATGTAATATAATATCTTGAATGGTGCTTATCAGGCACCATATATCACAAAATTATGTGAAAATAAAAAGTAAATAAAAAAGTGGTATATTGCACCAATTAGTGATATATTACACCAGTAAATAAGTGCATGGAATATCTAAACAAATGTCCATATAATAATCTGTGCAGAAGATCCAATTTTCCAATTGATCTGATTAAAGTCCACCAGAGTGCAAATGTGATAAGGATTGATCCACTAATTAAATTGATCTAATTAAAATCCACCAGAGTGCAGACGTGATGAGAAAATATACGGTGATCCCACCACCAAATGGGTATTCTACTATTACCTCCAGAAAAGACCACTGTTTTACCAGATGGTCATACTGCGCATAAATATCCAACAGGAAGCCCAGGAAAAGGATGTTATGTAGAATCCTCACATGTCAGGCATGATAATGGCAAAGCAAAAAGGGAAAAAAACAGACATCAGGCTGATAACAGAGGAATGGTTCAGGAGAGAGCTATGGCACATGGCTCATTGAAGAGAGATAACAAAATACTGCAGATATATGTGCCCAGCTCAAATTTCATGAACTGGGTTTACATCCACGTTAAGGTAAAACCAAACGTTTTTGCTTTAGAACCACTTTAAGCTGCTTCAGTGAACAAGTGGGAGACCATGATGTTTTAAACACATTTACAAAGATTAGTACATGCTGAACATTGTGCCAGTTTTATATGCCTGTCTATTTAGCTTTCCCTCTGACAAAATAATAAAAGTGGAACATGCCAATTTGTTGCATAGTGGTGGTGCCAGATTGAAACATGATCTGAAGTAATCCTCCCATGGGATCGTCCTAAATTCCCTCCTTCCTGCATTGCTGCTGCACCTTGGCTGTGCGTACACATCCACCTCTCCACTCCTTGCCACAATGCTGATTATCAGTCTTGACACAACTTTGCTAATGGTATACAATACATTTTATAATGTTTTTAAATTAGTACATTTGTGCAAATGCTTAATTTTGGTGCATCTAATTGGTCACTTAAAGGCACTGTTACATAGCATGTTTACCTTTGTTTGATGTGGCTAGTGAACTAAGACATAGGACCTGTTTAATGGCATTGTTTATTTGGTGACCGTAAAATGCACCGATATTTACACACAAAAAAGGCCAACGTTCACTTTGTAAATCCTCCTGAGAGTTCTTAGCTTGTCACATGCCTATTCCAATTGCTGTCTTTGCACAGCATAGGAAAAGAGTTGCTGAACGTGGGTTTTATTTATACTTGATCACCTCTAGTTTTGTTACAACCCCAACTTCAAAAAAGTTGGGATGCTGTGTAAAAACTGAATGCAATCACTTGCAAATCCCATAAACCCATATTTCACAATAGAAAACCTATAAAAAAATGTTTGAACAGAGAAAATGTACCATTTTAACAACAAAATAACGTTATTTTGAAATTGATGGCAGCAGCACGTCTCAAAAGTTGGGACAGGGCCACATTTACCACCGTGTGGCATCTCATCTCCTTTTAAAATGGTTGTAAATCCTGTAATAAAAAAACAACAAAAAACCCTGCAAGACAAAACCACAATGAGCTAGTATGACTAGCATATTAGCTCATTATGCATTACTTAACTTAGATCGAAGCCGTACTCGTGTCCCCCTTCGGATGCAGACATTTCTTCACAGATACCCGGAAGGTTACCTCCTGGTATCGCCGCTCCAGAGCTGTGATTGGCCGGACTGGCGCTGACGTCACTCTGCGCGGTAGCGGGGAAATACGGCATTGCGGCATAAACCGTGTAGGCTTAGGAGATATTACAAACGCCTACAGGTAAGCCTTAATCTAGGCTTACCTGTAGTTGTAACTTCCCTGGCTTTTGTCTGAAGAAAAAGAAAAAATAGGTCATTTTGAAATTGGTGGCAGCAGAATGTCTTATAAAAGTTGGGATATGGCAGCAAAAAGCTGGCAGAGTAAATAGTACTAACAAGTAAGAGCTGGAAGAACATTTCGCAGCTAATAAGGTTAATTGGCAAGAGGTCAGTAACAATCGCCTACAGTATATATGTGCATAAAAAAAGAGCATCTTGGAGAGTCAGTGTCTCAGACTTAAAGATGGGCAGACGTTCTCCAACCTGTAAAAACCTGCATCTAAAACATTGTCGAACAATTTCAAAATAACCTTCCTCACTGTAAAATGGCAAAGACTTTAAATATATCATCATCCATAGTAGAGGTCGACCGATATGGGGTTTTAAAAAAATTCCCCTTCATCTCATAAAATCTAACAGTTGGACCCCTTTCACACTGGGGTGTTTTTCAGGCGCTTTTGGGCTAAAAATAGCATTTGTAATGTGCCTGCAAAACGGCTCCCCTGCAGACTGTGTGAACTCCCAAGTGCTTTCACACTGAGGTGGTGTGCTGGCAGGACATTAAAAAAAAAGTCTTTCAAGCAGCATCTATGGAGCGGTGTGTACCGCACCTCCACCACTCCTGCCCATTGAAATGAATAGGGGTGCAACGGATCACTTCCGATCCGTGATCCGAACGGGTCACCCCGTTCGGATCGGCACGCTATGCGATCCGCGGATCGCCACCGCGGGCATAGCATTAGGAAAGGCCGCGGCTTCGGCCTAGCTCCGGAGCCGCGGCCATCTTGGTACACCTGGTGGCGGCCCTTCTCTGTTTACACCCACAGAGGAGGAGCACGCGCTCGAGGCACACACACACGCCGCTAACGGGGTCATTGTGCAAGTACTACGGGGGGGGGGGTGACTGTGCTGTACTACGGGTGGGGGGGGGGTGACTGTGCTGTACTACGGGGGGGTCACTGTGCCTGTACTACGGGGGGGTCCGAAAAATGATCTGATCCGTGACTCCTGATCCGAGGAACGATCCGAACCGTGAGTTTTTTGATCCGTTGCACCCCTAGAAATGAATAGGCACTACTGCCGAAGCGCCTGCAAATCGCTTCTGCAGCGGTGCTACATGGGCACATTTAACCTCTTCAACTGCCGCTAGCTGGGTTATAAGCACCCCGCTAGCAGCCAAATGGTGCCTGCCCGCTTCAGTGTGAAAGCAGCGGAGTTCCGACGAAAAAAAAAAATATATTACAAGTCAGCAGCTACAAATACTGCAGCTGCTGACTTTTAATATATGGTCACTTACATGTCCTGGGCACCCGCGATGTCGGCACTCAAAGCCGATCTCTCCCTTGGCTCTCGGGTGCTGCCTCGGCCATCTTCAGTAAGGGAATCTGGAGACAGGCACAAAAACAGGTAATCAAAACTTTTGGAGGAAGAAAAAAAAAAAAAGAGCTAACTTTATTGTTTTTGTTTTTTATTATTCATTAAAGTGAATTTTTTTCCCCAAAAATGTTTGAAAGACCGCTGCGCAAATACCTTGTGACATAAAATATTGCAACAACTGCTATTTTATTCCCTGGGGTCTCTGCTAAAAAAAAAATATATATAATATTTGGGGGTTCTAAGTAATTTTCTAGCAGAAAATACAGTATTTTTAATTGTAAGCAACAAGTGTCAGAAAAGATTAAGGCTGCATTCCCACCTGAGCGTTTTGTCGCCTGAAACGCGACACTCAGAAACGCAAGAGGGGAAGAAATACATTATTCCCTATGGACGTTGTTCACATCTGCACGCCAATACGCCTGACGCCGAACGCCTGAAGCTCAAACAAGTTCCGGACCCTTTTTTTTTGCGCGAATCGCGTGGTTTAGGCGTATTTGAGCATTTCCATTTCCCATAGAAAGTAATGGAAGCGCTCGATTCAAGCGAGTAGCGCGACAACGAGCGTTTGCTATGGGCGTTTCGTCGCTTTAATCAATAGAACTTTTCACCCAGGCAGAAGATAAAAAAAATCTACCAACATAGCAACAAGTGATGAAAAGATAATTTTTCCTATTGGCTAAAATTAAAAACGTCAAAGTACAAAAACGTCGGACGACACTGTATGCAAACGCACAAATAAGCATGAATATGCGCAGAAAAACGCCGCAAATGGCCTACGCTTAGGTGTGAATGCAGCTTTAGCCTTTAAATGGTTAAACTGAGAACTTCTACCCAAGGAGTTCAGTTCATTGATGAGTAGCAACATTGTAACTCTTTTCTCAAAACTTGGCAGGCTGCCCAGAGACAAGTCTCTCCTCCATGGGAAACTTCAGGCAACTTGCAATGACTTCTGTATCATAGAAGTCAATGCAAATCGGCTTTTTTAAAACAACCGGCCGATGCCGATTAATTAAAAACGTGCCAAAAATCGGCCGACCTCTAATCTATAGTACATAATATCAAAAGATTCAGAAAATCTTGAGAAATCTCTTTGCACAAGGGACCAGATTGAAAAAGCTGAAACGCAATATTGAATGCCCGTGATCTTTGGGCCTTCAGACTGCATTGCAATAGATTCTGATTCTGTGACGGACATCACTGCCTGGACTCGGGAATACTTCCAAAAGAGTTTGCTGTGCCATCCAAGAATGTATTGCAAAGCTCTATCATGCAACAAAGAAAAATCCATATCTGAACATGATCCAGAAACGCCACCATCTTCTCTCAGCCAAATCTCATCTCAAATGGTCTGTTGCAAAGTGGAAAACTGTTCTGTAGTTAGACCAACCGAAATGTGATATTTGTATTGTTAACCATGGGCACTGTTTCCTCCCGACTAAAGAGAAGGACCTAATGGCTTGTTATCAGTGCTCAGTTCAAAAGCCTGCATCTCTGATGGTATGGGGGGGGGGGGGGGAGAGGGGGGAGAATTGGTGCGTATGGAATGGGCAGCTTGCACATCTGGAAAGGCACCATCAATACTGAACGATATTTCCAGGTTTTAGAGCAGCATATGCTCCCATCAGACATCTTTTTCAGTGGAGCCTTGCATGTTTCAGCAGAACAATTCTAAATTGCATACTTGCATTTATTGCAACAGAAGGGCTTTGCAGTATTTATTTTTTTTCGCTTTATTTATTAAACTTGTTGTTTATGTTAATAAAATTCTGCCTACGGTCCCATGAGCTGGCAGGCTGCATCTATTGTTACCATAGTGTTATAATTGGATGCCTTGGACGGTCATGTTATGATTTTCTCAGTAATGTGCAGCTGGTGGTGTAAATTACAGTTGAGGTGAAACGGGTTCATACTTTGTATGCTTCTCGAAGCTGGATTTGTAACCATGTTCAGTAACCTTTAGATGGATGGCATGGAATTAAGAGTCCCTTCTGTGTGTATTGGAAGAATGAAAAGCTTCAGTTGTATTCTTATTTCTGTAAGTACAGTTGGAATCTGGTTTCTATAAACAGAAAATGCAAAGCCTTGTGTATGACATTTTCTGTAAGAGCCACATGTTGGCATTTTGTTTTAAAAATATATTTGTACGCATGGACGAATCAAGCTTACAAGTTAATGCAGCATTGGATGATGCCTGAAATTGAACTATAGCCTATTCCCTGATGTCTGTGCAATGGACAACCCTCTAATGACTGCCTATATAAGTACAATTTAATCTACCCTAAGACAGGAAAGTCTTCTACACTATTACTTGGAAAGATGAGATGCATCAGACTATTATGTACACCAGGGGTCTTCAAATTTTCTAAACAAAGGGCCAGTTTGCTGGCCTTCATACTCTAGGGGGGGGGGGGGGGGCAGAGGACTGTGGTCAGAGGGAGCAATAAATTAGCTGCCATTAGTAGGTGTAAACGATGCACCTTTGGTATTTGGGGGAGGAATAGTACCCCATCAATGGTGGCAGGAATAGTGACCCAACATTTGTGTCAGTGGGTGGAATATTGCCACATTGCTGGTGTCAATGGGAGGAATAGCACCACATTCCTGTTGTCAGTGGGAGGTATAGTGCCCCAACGTTGGTGTCGGTGGGAGGTATAGTGCCCCAACGTTGGTGTCGGTGGGAGGTATAGTGCCCCAACGTTGGTGTCGGTGGGAGGTATAGTGCCCCAACGTTGGTGTCAGTGGGAGGTATAGTGCCCCAACGTTGGTGTCGGTGGGAGGTATAGTGCCCCAACGTTGGTGTCGGTGGGAGGTATAGTGCCCCAACGTTGGTGTCGGTGGGAGGTATAGTGCCCCAACGTTGGTGTCGGTGGAAGGTATAGTGCCCCAACGTTGGTGTCGGTGGGAGGTATAGTGCCCCAACGTTGGTGTCGGTGGGAGGTATAGTGCCCCAACGTTGGTGTCGGTGGGAGGTATAGTGCCCCAACGTTGGTGTCGGTGGAAGGTATAGTGCCCCAACGTTGGTGTCGGTGATAGGAATACTGTCTTGTATCTGTCAAAAGATATAGGGCCGCAGTTTGAAGACCACTGATGTACACCTTTTTTCAAACAATAAGGTCTTTCAGCTTTTAGACTGGTGCTCTACAAGCAAGTTATAGGTTAGCAAGTAAGGAAATTAATGAATAGTTTTTTTGTGTATCCAGGTGAGCTGAACTTTTGGTGGTTTATTTATTTTTTCCCTTTGGAAATGAAAGTACAATGTTATGTACGTCTCTCCTTCCCTTGCTTCATCCATTGTTTGTGTCAGACTTTTTATTACGCAGTCTAGACATAATTTTCCAGAAACTGGGCTGGGAGTTTTCAAATCAAAACTGTGTAAATAAAAACCATAATATAGCAAGTACAATTGCTACTGAAGCCATAATGAAATGAAATGCTATTTAAAAATAACCTTTCCTCTCTAATTGGCAGCGTTGTAATTTTCTGTAAAATGAAATATAATATGGCAGTCTGGAGACCGTCTGTACACATTTGGTGTGCAGAGCTTCCTCAGAAATTTAATTTCCGGCTCATGTGATTGACTTGCTGATTTTTTTCCCCAAAAGTCTGTATTAAGATCCAAGTCAGATTTTAGGTATCCTCTGCAACACATATTCATTTTTTGGTTGGATTCTACCAGTGAGTTAATCATTACTAAAGGGATATTGACCTTGTAGCTTTCCTCATTAGAACACTGCAAGTGCATCAGCACTTGCATAAGGAGAATGGTCGAGAGATCTGCTGAATGCACAGACATGCCATAGACCTGGCAAAGAGCCCCACCGTGTCTAAGCATGTATCAGATCTCTATTCAAGATGGGTATCGCTGGAGGAGAGCAGTGCAGAAGGGAACTTTTGTCTGCCAACCAAGACAATGCTGGAATAGGGGAAAATATATATGTTTTTTGATTGATACGGCGAAGTCCATCTTTAATAAAAAGCCGTTTGAGCCCCTTGGTCATAAGGAAGCACTCGGCACATCCTGACACCCCCGTTTGCTGAAAGGGTCCACTGAATCTTACAATTCCAATAACCTTACACTACGATGTACACATGGCTGTATTCTAATCGGATGGTACTATTGATATGAGTTGGAAGAAACCAGGCTAAACTGTAAAGCTGAGCACAGAGGAACCTGAAGTTGGCCATCTACACCTCTGATTATCCTTACAGGCAGAATTCATTATATATAAGGCACAGGAGAATGGGCAGTGCTTCAAGGGCTTGCTCTGCAATATTTTTATCACGCTGGATACAAACTTCTACTTTTGTTGATGACTAACACAGTACAACAGTCTGCCGCTGCGTTGGAGAAAGATGAAAACGCAGAGCAGATCAGATCATATGCAGTGGTGTGAGTTGGAGGTCTGAGGAGCGCGGTCATCCACTGAAAGGAATCCCCCCCCCCCCGTTTTTTTTTTTTTGTGTGTAATTCAGCTTTTCATTTATTTTATTTTTTTAGTCTTATTTGCCAATTGATTTATCTTTCTAGCAACTGTAGAGTTGAAACCCCTTAAAGCGGAATTCCGGCCACAATATCACTTTTTAAATATAAATACCCCTGTAATACACAAGCTTAATGTATTCTAGTAATGTTAGTCTGTAAACTAAGGTCCGTTTTGTTAGGTTGTTACAGCATTTAGATACTTTATAAAACAGGAATTGACCGGGGCCATCTTAAGTGTGGGAATCAGGAAGTCAGACTGTATGACTTCCTGGATTTCAGCCTTGCTGATCTCGCACATGCTCAGTGCTGCACAAGCAATGTAATAGGTTTCAGGTCAGGTTTCCATAGCAACAGGAGTGTCAGAGGAAGTTGCCGCCCCTTATCTATGCAAATCTCTCCTCCCCTCCTCCTTCCAGGAACCAGGAAATATACGAAATCATTTAAAATTGAGTACTGTCCATGATACTTTTTTTATTTGCACTAACATACAATTTTTCAGGACAAGCTTTCGGGGTGTTACCCCTTCACCCCGAAAGCTTGTCCTGAAAAATTGTATGTTTGTGCAAATAAAAAAAGTATCACGGACAGTACTCAATTTTATCTGTCACAATTGCACTAATACGGCTACAATCACGATCACAGCGCACCGATCACAGCACAACACAACGGTGTGACAGGGGCCAGTGTGGTGTGACAGGGGCCGATGCAGTGTAACAGGGGCCGGTGTGACAGGGGCCCGATGTGACGGGGGTCACGGGGCCGATGCGGTGGGGCCAATGCGGTGTGACAGGGGCCAGTGTGACAGGGGCCAGTGTGACAGGGGCCAGTGTGACAGCGGCCAGTGTGACAGGGGCCGGTGCGGTGTGACAGGGGCCGGTGCGGTGTGACAGGGGCCGGTGCGGTGTGACAGGGGCCAGTGTGACAGGGGCCAGTGTGACAGGGGCCAGTGTGACAGGGGCCGGTGTGACAGGGGCCGGTGCGGTGTAAAGGGGCAGGTGTGCTGTGACAGGGGCCGGTGCAGTGTGACAGGGGCCGGTGCGGTGCGACAGGGGCCGGTGCGACAGGGGCCGGTGTGACAGGGGCCGTTGTGACAGGGGCCGATGCGGTGGGGCCGGTGTGACAGGGGCCGGTGCGACAGGGGCCGGTGCGACAGGGGCCGGTGCGACAGGGGCCGGTGCGACAGGGGCCGGTGCGGTGTGACAGGGGCCGGTGCGGTGTGACAGGGGCCGGTGCGGTGTGACAGGGGCCGGTGTGACAGGGGCCGGTGTGACAGGGGCCGGTGTGACGGTGGCCGGTGTGACGGTGGCCGGTGTGACAGGGGCCGGTGTGACAGGGGCTGGTGTGACAGGGGCCGGTGCGGTGTGACAGGGGCCGGTGTGAAAGGGGCCGGTGCGACAGGGGCCGGTGTGACAGGGGCCGGTGCAGTGTGACCGGGGCCAAGGCGGTGTGACAGGGGCCGATGCGGTGTAAAGGGGCAGGTGTGCTGTGACAAGGGCCGGTGCGGTGTGACAGGGGCCGGTGCGGTGTGACAGGGGCCGGTGCGGTGCGACAGGGGCCGGTGCGGTGCGACAGGGGCCGGTGCGGTGTGACAGGGGCCCATGCGGTGTGACAGGGGCCGCTGCGGTGTGACAGGGGCCGCTGCGGTGTGACAGTGGCCAGTGTGACAGGGGCTGGTGTGACAGGGACCGGTGCGGTGTACAGGGGCCGGTGCGATGTGACAGGGGCCGGTGCGGTGTGACAGGGGCCGTGTGACAGGGGCCGGTGTGTGACCGGTGTGACAGGGGCCGGTGTGACAGGGGCCGGTGTGACAGGGGCCGGTGCAGTGTGGGGCCGGTGCGGTGTGACAGGGGCCGGTGTGACAGGGGCCGATGTGACAGGGGCCGGTGCGACAGGGGCCGGTGCGGTGTAAAGGGGCAGGTGTGCTGTGACAGGGGCCGGTGCGGTGTGACAGGGGCCGGTGCGTTGTGACAGGGGCCGGTGCGGTGTGACAGGGGCCGGTGCGGTGTGACAGGGGCCATGCGGTGTGACAGGGGCCGGTGTGACAGGGGCCGGTGCGGTGTAAAGGGGCAGGTGTGCTGTGACAGGGGCCGGTGCAGTGTGACAGGGGCCAATGCGGTGTGACAGGGGCCGGTGCGACAGGGGCCGGTGTGACAGGGGCCGATGCGGTGGGGCCGGTGTGACAGGGGCCAGTGTGACAGGGGCCAGTGTGACAGGGGCCAGTGTGACAGGGGCCGGTGCGGTGTGACAGGGGCCGGTGACAGGGGCGGTGTGACAGGGGCCGGTGCGGTGTGACAGGGGCCGGTGCGGTGCGACAGGGGCCGGTGCGGTGTGACAGGGGCCAATGCGGTGTGACAGGGGCCAGGCGGTGTGACAGGGGCCGGTGCGGTGTAAAGGGGCAGGTGTGCTGTGACAGGGGCCGGTGCGGTGTGACAGGGGCCGGTGCGGTGCGACAGGGGCCGGTGCGACAGGGGCCGGTGTGACAGGGGCCGATGCGGTGGGGCCGGTGTGACAGGGGCTGGTGTGACAGGGGCCGGTGCGGTGTGACAGGGGCCGGTGTGACAGGGGCCGGTGCGGTGTGACAGGGGCCGGTGCGGTGACAGGGGCGGTGCGGTGTGACAGGGGCCGGTGCGTGTGACAGGGGCCGGTGTGACAGGGGCCGGTGTGACAGGGGCCGGTGTGACAGGGGCCGGTGGTGTGACAGGGGGTGTGACAGGGGCCGGTGTGACAGGGGCCGGTGTGACAGGGGCCGGTGCGGTGTAAAGGGGCAGGTGTGCTGTGACAGGGGCCGGTGTGACAGGGGCCGGTGTGACAGGGGCCGGTGCGACAGGGGCCGGTGCGACAGGGGCAGGTGCGACAGGGGCCGGTGTGACAGGGGCCGGTGCAGTGTGACCGGGGCCAAGGCGGTGTGACAGGGGCCGATGCGGTGTAAAGGGGCAGGTGTGCTGTGACAAGGGCCGGTGCGGTGTGACAGGGGCCGGTGCGGTGCGACAGGGGCCGGTGCGGTGTGACAGGGGCCCATGCGGTGTGACAGGGGCCGCTGCGGTGTGACAGGGGCCGCTGCGGTGTGACAGTGGCCAGTGTGACAGGGGCGGTGTGACAGGGACCGGTGCGGTGTGACAGGGGCCGGTGCGTGTGACAGGGGCCGGTGCGGTGTGACAGGGGCCGGTGCGGTGCGACAGGGGCCGGTGTGACAGGGGCCGGTGTGACAGGGGCCGGTGTGACAGGGGCGGTGCGGTGGTGTGACAGGGGCGGTGCGGTGTGACAGGGGCCGGTGTGACAGGGGCGGTGTGACAGGGGCCGGTGCGGTGTAAAGGGGCAGGTGTGCGGTGTGACAGGGGCCGGTGCGGTGTGACAGGGGCCGGTGGTGTGACAGGGGCCGGTGCGGTGTGACAGGGGCCGGTGCGGTGTGACAGGGGCCGGTGTGACAGGGGCCGGTGTGACAGGGGCCGGTGCGGTGTAAAGGGGCAGGTGTGCTGTGACAGGGGCCGGTGCAGTGTGACAGGGGCCGGTGCGGTGTGACAGGGGCCGGTGCGACAGGGGCCGGTGTGACAGGGGCCCGGTGGGGCCGGTGTGACAGGGGCCGGTGCGACAGGGGCCGGTGTGACAGGGGCCGGTGTGACAGGGGCCGGTGTGACAGGGGCCGGTGCGACAGGGGCCGGTGCGGTGTGACAGGGGCCGGTGCGTGTGACAGGGGCGGTGCGGTGCGACAGGGGCCGGTGCGGTGTGACAGGGGGCGGTGTGACAGGGGCCAGTGTGACAGGGGCCGGTGCGGTGTAAAGGGGCAGGTGTGCTGTGACAGGGGCCGGTGCAGTGTGACAGGGGCCGGTGCGACAGGGGCCGGTGCGACAGGGGCCGGTGCGACAGGGGCCGGTGTGACAGGGGCCGTGTGACAGGGGCCGGTGCGACAGGGGCCGGTGCGGTGTGACAGGGGCCGGTGCGGTGTGACAGGGGCCGGTGCGGTGCGACAGGGGCCGGTGTGGGGCCGGTGTGACAGGGGCCGGTGTGCCGGTGTGACAGGGGCCGGTGTGACAGGGGCCGGTGTGACAGGGGCTGGTGTGACAGGGGCCGGTGCGGTGTGACAGGGGCCGGTGTGACAGGGGCCGGTGTGACAGGGGCCGGTGCGGTGTAAAGGGGCAGGTGTGCTGTGACAGGGGCCGGTGTGACAGGGGCCGGTGCGACAGGGGCCGGTGCGACAGGGGCCGGTGTGACAGGGGCCGGTGCAGTGTGACCGGGGCCAAGGCGGTGTGACAGGGGCCGATGCGGTGTAAAGGGGCAGGTGTGCTGTGACAAGGGCCGGTGCGGTGTGACAGGGGCCGGTGCGGTGTGACAGGGGCCGGTGCGACAGGGGCCGGTGTGACAGGGGCCGGTGCGACAGGGGCCGGTGCGACAGGGGCCGGTGTGACAGGGGCCGGTGTGACAGGGGCCGGTGTGACAGGGGCCGGTGCGGTGTGACAGGGGCCGGTGCGGTGTGACAGGGGCCGGTGCGGTGTGACAGGGGCCGGTGCGGTGTGACAGGGGCCGGTGTGACAGGGGCCGGTGTGACGGTGTGACAGGGGCCGGTGTGACAGGGGCGGTGTGACAGGGGCCGGTGTGACAGGGGGTGTGACAGGGGCCGGTGTGACAGGGGCCGGTGTGACAGGGGCCGGTGTGACAGGGGCCGGTGCGACAGGGGCCGGGTGTGACAGGGGCCGGTGCAGTGTGACCGGGGCCAAGGCGGTGTGACAGGGGCCGTGCGGTGTAAAGGGGCAGGTGTGCTGTGACAGGGGCCGGTGCGGTGTGACAGGGGCCGGTGCGGTGCGACAGGGGCCGGTGCGGTGCGACAGGGGCCGGTGCGGTGTGACAGGGGCCCATGCGGTGTGACAGGGGCCGCTGCGGTGTGACAGGGGCCGCTGCGGTGTGACAGTGGCCAGTGTGACAGGGGCTGGTGTGACAGGGACCGGTGCGGTGTACAGGGGCCGGTGCGATGTGACAGGGGCCGGTGCGGTGCGACAGGGGCCGGTGCGGTGCGACAGGGGCCGGTGTGACAGGGGCCGGTGTGACAGGGGCCGGTGCGGTGTAAAGGGGCAGGTGTGCGGTGTGACAGGGGCCGGTGCGTTGTGACAGGGGCCGGTGCGTTGTGACAGGGGCCGGTGCGTGTGACAGGGGCCGGTGCGGTGTGACAGGGGCCAGTGTGACAGGGGCCGTGTGACAGGGGCCGGTGTGACAGGGGCCGGTGCGGTGTAAAGGGGCAGGTGTGCTGTGACAGGGGCCGGTGCAGTGTGACAGGGGCCGGTGCGGTGTGACAGGGGCCGGTGTGACAGGGGCCGGTGCGACAGGGGCCGGTGTGACAGGGGCCGATGCGGTGGGGCCGGTGTGACAGGGGCCGGTGCGACAGGGGCCGGTGTGACAGGGGCCGGTGTGACAGGGGCCGGTGTGACAGGGGCCGGTGCGACAGGGGCCGGTGCGGTGTGACAGGGGCCGGTGCGGTGTGACAGGGGCCGGTGCGGTGCGACAGGGGCCGGTGCGGTGTGACAGGGGCCAATGCGGTGTGACAGGGGCCAGTGTGACAGGGGCCGGTGCGGTGTAAAGGGGCAGGTGTGCTGTGACAGGGGCCGGTGCGGTGTGACAGGGGCCGGTGTGACAGGGGCCGGTGTGACGGTGGCCGGTGTGACAGGGGCCGGTGTGACAGGGGCTGGTGTGACAGGGGCCGGTGCGGTGTGACAGGGGCCGGTGTGACAGGGGCCGGTGTGACAGGGGCCGGTGCGACAGGGGCCGGTGTGACAGGGGCCGGTGCAGTGTGACCGGGGCCAAGGCGGTGTGACAGGGGCCGATGCGGTGTAAAGGGGCAGGTGTGCTGTGACAAGGGCCGGTGCGGTGTGACAGGGGCCGGTGCGGTGCGACAGGGGCCGGTGCGGTGCGACAGGGGCCGGTGCGGTGTGACAGGGGCCCATGCGGTGTGACAGGGGCCGCTGCGGTGTGACAGGGGCCGCTGCGGTGTGACAGTGGCCAGTGTGACAGGGGCTGGTGTGACAGGGACCGGTGCGGTGTACAGGGGCCGGTGCGATGTGACAGGGGCCGGTGCGGTGTGACAGGGGCCGGTGCGGTGCGACAGGGGCCGGTGTGACAGGGGCCGGTGTGACAGGGGCCGGTGTGACAGGGGCCGGTGCGGTGTAAAGGGGCAGGTGTGCGGTGTGACAGGGGCCGGTGCGGTGTGACAGGGGCCGGTGCGTTGTGACAGGGGCCGGTGCGGTGTGACAGGGGCCGGTGCGGTGTGACAGGGGCCAGTGTGACAGGGGCCGGTGTGACAGGGGCCGGTGCGGTGTAAAGGGGCAGGTGTGCTGTGACAGGGGCCGGTGCAGTGTGACAGGGGCCGGTGCGGTGTGACAGGGGCCGGTGCGACAGGGGCCGGTGCGACAGGGGCCGGTGCGACAGGGGCCGATGCGGTGGGGCCGGTGTGACAGGGGCCGGTGCGACAGGGGCCGGTGTGACAGGGGCCGGTGTGACAGGGGCCGGTGTGACAGGGGCCGGTGCGACAGGGGCCGGTGCGGTGTGACAGGGGCGGTGCGGGTGTGACAGGGGCCGGTGCGGTGCGACAGGGGCCGGTGCGGTGCGACAGGGGCCGGTGCGGTGTGACAGGGGCCAATGCGGTGTGACAGGGGCCAGTGTGACAGGGGCCGGTGCGGTGTAAAGGGGCAGGTGTGCTGTGACAGGGGCCGGTGCGGTGCGACAGGGGGCGGTGCGACAGGGGCCGGTGTGACAGGGGCCGATGCGGTGGGGCCGGTGTGACAGGGGCCGGTGTGACAGGGGCCGGTGCGACAGGGGCCGGTGCGGTGTGACAGGGGCCGGTGCGGTGTGACAGGGGCCGGTGCGGTGCGACAGGGGCCGGTGCGGTGTGACAGGGGCCAATGCGGTGTGACAGGGGCCGGTGTGACAGGGGCTGCGGTGTGACAGGGGCCGTGTGACAGGGGCTGGTGTGACAGGGGCCGGTGCGGTGTGACAGGGGCCGGTGTGACAGGGGCAATGCGGTGTGACAGGGGCCGTGCGGTGTGACAGGGGCCGGTGTGACAGGGGCGGTGTGACAGGGGCCGGTGTGACAGGGGCCGGTGTGACAGGGGCTGGTGTGACAGGGGCCGGTGCGGTGTGACAGGGGCCGGTGTGACAGGGGCCGGTGCGACAGGGGCCGGTGCGACGGTGCGACGGGCCGGTGTGACAGGGGCCGGTGCAGTGTGACCGGGGCCAAGGCGGTGTGACAGGGGCCGATGCGGTGTAAAGGGGCAGGTGTGCTGTGACAAGGGCCGGTGCGGTGCGACAGGGGCCGGTGCGGTGTGACAGGGGCCCATGCGGTGTGACAGGGGCCGCTGCGGTGTGACAGGGGCCAGTGTGACAGGGGCTGGTGTGACAGGGACCGGTGCGATGTGACAGGGGCCGGTGCGATGTGACAGGGGCCGGTGCGATGTGACAGGGGCCGGTGCGGTGTGACAGGGGCCGGTGCGACAGGGGCCGGTGTCGACAGGGGCCGGTGTGACAGGGGCCGGTGTGACAGGGGCCGGTGCAGTGTGACCGGGGCCGGTGCGGTGTGACAGGGGCCGGTGCAGTGTGACCGGGGCCAAGGCGGTGTGACAGGGGCCGATGCGGTGTAAAGGGGCAGGTGTGCTGTGACAAGGGCCGGTGCGGTGTGACAGGGGCCGGTGCGGTGTGACAGGGGCCGGTGTGACAGGGGCCGGTGTGACAGGGGCCGGTGCGACAGGGGCCGGTGCGACAGGGGCCGGTGCGACAGGGGCCGGTGCGACAGGGGCCGGTGTGACAGGGGCCGGTGTGACAGGGGCCGGTGCGGTGTGACAGGGGCCGGTGCGGTGTGACAGGGGCCGGTGCGGTGTGACAGGGGCCGGTGCGGTGTGACAGGGGCCGGTGTGACAGGGGCCGGTGTGACGGTGGCCGGTGTGACAGGGGCCGGTGTGACAGGGGCTGGTGTGACAGGGGCCGGTGCGGTGTGACAGGGGCCGGTGTGACAGGGGCCGGTGCGACAGGGGCCGGTGTGACAGGGGCCGGTGCAGTGTGACCGGGGCCAAGGCGGTGTGACAGGGGCCGATGCGGTGTAAAGGGGCAGGTGTGCTGTGACAAGGGCCGGTGCGGTGTGACAGGGGCCGGTGCGGTGCGACAGGGGCCGGTGCGGTGCGACAGGGGCCGGTGCGGTGTGACAGGGGCCCATGCGGTGTGACAGGGGCCGCTGCGGTGTGACAGGGGCCGCTGCGGTGTGACAGTGGCCAGTGTGACAGGGGCTGGTGTGACAGGGACCGGTGCGGTGTACAGGGGCCGGTGCGATGTGACAGGGGCCGGTGCGGTGCGACAGGGGCCGGTGCGGTGCGACAGGGGCCGGTGCGACAGGGGCCGGTGTGACAGGGGCCGGTGTGACAGGGGCCGGTGCGGTGTAAAGGGGCAGGTGTGCGCGGTGTGACAGGGGCCGGTGCGTTGTGACAGGGGCCGGTGCGTTGTGACAGGGGCCGGTGCGGTGTGACAGGGGCCGGTGCGGTGTGACAGGGGCCAGTGTGACAGGGGCCGGTGTGACAGGGGCCGGTGCGGTGTAAAGGGGCAGGTGTGCTGTGACAGGGGCCGGTGCGGTGTGACAGGGGCCGGTGCGGTGTGACAGGGGCCGGTGCGACAGGGGCCGGTGTGACAGGGGCCGATGCGGTGGGGCCGGTGTGACAGGGGCCGGTGCGACAGGGGCCGGTGTGACAGGGGCCGGTGTGACAGGGGCCGGTGTGACAGGGGCCGGTGCGACAGGGGCCGGTGCGGTGTGACAGGGGCCGGTGCCGGTGTGACAGGGGCCGGTGTGACAGGGGCCGGTGCGGTGTGACAGGGGGCGGTGTGACAGGGGCCAGTGTGACAGGGGCCGGTGCGGTGTGCGTGTGTGACAGGGGCCGGTGCGGTGTGACAGGGGCCGGTGTGACAGGGGCCGGTGTGACGGTGGCCGGTGTGACAGGGGCCGGTGTGACGGTGGCCGGTGTGACAGGGGCCGGTGTGACAGGGGCCGGTGTGACAGGGGCCGGTGCGACAGGGGCCGGTGTGACAGGGGCCGGTGCAGTGTGACCGGGGCCAAGGCGGTGTGACAGGGGCCGATGCGGTGTAAAGGGGCAGGTGTGCTGTGACAAGGGCCGGTGCGGTGTGACAGGGGCCGGTGCGGTGCGACAGGGGCCGGTGCGGTGCGACAGGGGCCGGTGCGGTGTGACAGGGGCCCATGCGGTGTGACAGGGGCCGCTGCGGTGTGACAGGGGCCGCTGCGGTGTGACAGTGGCCAGTGTGACAGGGGCGGTGGTGTGACAGGGACCGGTGCGGTGTACAGGGGCCGGTGCGATGTGACAGGGGCGGTGCGGTGCGGTGTGACAGGGGCCGGTGCGGTGCGACAGGGGCCGGTGTGACAGGGGCCGGTGTGACAGGGGCCGGTGTGACAGGGGCCGGTGCGGTGTAAAGGGGCAGGTGTGCGGTGTGACAGGGGCCGGTGCGTTGTGACAGGGGCCGGTGCGGTGTGACAGGGGCCGGTGCGGTGTGACAGGGGCCAGTGTGACAGGGGCCGGTGTGACAGGGGCCGGTGCGGTGTAAAGGGGCAGGTGTGCTGTGACAGGGGCCGGTGCAGTGTGACAGGGGCCGGTGCGGTGTGACAGGGGCCGGTGCGACAGGGGCCGGTGTGACAGGGGCCGATGCGGTGGGGCCGGTGTGACAGGGGCCGGTGTGACAGGGGCCGGTGTGACAGGGGCCGGTGTGACAGGGGCCGGTGTGACAGGGGCCGGTGCGGTGTGACAGGGGCCGGTGCGGTGTGACAGGGGCCGGTGCGGTGTGACAGGGGCCGGTGCGGTGTGACAGGGGCCGGTGCGGTGCGACAGGGGCCGGTGCGGTGTGACAGGGGCCAATGCGGTGTGACAGGGGCCAGTGTGACAGGGGCCGGTGCGGTGTAAAGGGGCAGGTGTGCTGTGACAGGGGCCGGTGCGGTGCGACAGGGGCCGGTGCGACAGGGGCCGGTGTGACAGGGGCCGATGCGGTGGGGCCGGTGTGACAGGGGCCGGTGTGACAGGGGCCGGTGCGACAGGGGCCGGTGCGGTGTGACAGGGGCCGGTGCGGTGTGACAGGGGCCGGTGCGGTGCGACAGGGGCCGGTGCGGTGTGACAGGGGCCAATGCGGTGTGACAGGGGCCGGTGTGACAGGGGCCGGTGTGACAGGGGCTGGTGTGACAGGGGCCGGTGCGGTGTGACAGGGGCCGGTGTGACAGGGGCCGGTGTGACAGGGGCTGGTGTGACAGGGGCCGGTGCGGTGTGACAGGGGCCAGTGTGACAGGGGCCGGTGCGACAGGGGCCGGTGCGACAGGGGCCGGTGTGACAGGGGCCGGTGCAGTGTGACCGGGGCCAAGGCGGTGTGACAGGGGCCGATGCGGTGTAAAGGGGCAGGTGTGCTGTGACAAGGGCCGGTGCGGTGCGACAGGGGCCGGTGCGGTGTGACAGGGGCCCATGCGGTGTGACAGGGGCCGCTGCGGTGTGACAGGGGCCAGTGTGACAGGGGCTGGTGTGACAGGGACCGGTGCGATGTGACAGGGGCCGGTGCGGTGTGACAGGGGCCGGTGCGACAGGGGCCGGTGCGACAGGGGCCGGTGTGACAGGGGCCGGTGCAGTGTGACCGGGGCCGGTGCGGTGTGACAGGGGCCGGTGTGACAGGGGCCGGTGTGACAGGGGCCGGTGCGGTGTAAAGGGGCAGGTGTGCGGTGTGACAGGGGCCGGTGTGACAGGGGCCGGTGTGACAGGGGCCGGTGTGACAGGGGCCGGTGTGACAGGGGCCGGTGCGACAGGGGCCGGTGTGACAGGGGCCGATGTGACAGGGGCCGGTGTGACAGGGGCCGGTGCGACAGGGGCCGGTGCGACAGGGGCCGGTGCGACAGGGGCCGGTGCGACAGGGGCCGGTGTGACAGGGGCCGGTGCGGTGTGACAGGGGCTTGGCCCCCGGCACACTGAAATCGGTCCCTGTCACATGTTCCCAACAGAGAGAGACAGAGACAGGGGTGGGAGAGAGAGGGTCAGTGAGAGAGATGGAGCAGGGTCTGATCAGTGGAAGTGCTCACTTGGAATCGTTCCCAGGGGCTGGCTCACTATATTCAGCAGCTTGTCAGCGTGGCTGCTTGTTTTTTATCTTCCCACCCACCTCCCCTTCACAAACGAGCACACAGGAGGGGCGGGACTCAGGAGAGGTGTGAGGCTGCTTGTGACAGACATGCTGGAGGTGGATTGGATGAGCACACAGGAGGGGCGGAACTCGGAAGAAGTGAGCATTTGTTGTGCCTGACACATGATCTCAGAGGGGAGGGATTCAGCTGAGCTGGACAATGTTCACAGAGTGTCAGAGGCAGAGCTAAGAGCCGCGCGGGGGGGAGGGGGGGGGGGTGAGCGGCGGCGGCGCTGCTGACGACACATAACAGTTGCTCCCAGGAGGCAAAGCAGCAGTGATTGACGGCCTCCGGCCGCGGCGGAGGGAAGACAGCACATGGACAGCACAGTGAGTTTTTAAAAAATAAAAATAAATAGATGCCAATTCGATTTAAGGGGGCAGTATGAAAACGAATGAGATATAGTTGAAAAAGAGGGTGGAGCTCCACTTTAAGCAGACAGGTGGAGCACTATGTGGAGCCAGGCCCTGTTTTAGGTGGAATAGACAGCCCGTTTCCCAACAATTGCTTTCCTGTGAGAGCGGTAAGCTACTTTCTTAGACCTCATGGTGTCTCAAGCACAGGGAGGGGATTAACGAAGACTGGTACATGCCAAACAACGTGCCAGTTTTATTATGCCTGTTTAGGCACAGTTCACACTGCTGTTACATGGGATTCAACTTGTGAGACCCCAAGTCACATGACGTGTCAAATGCAATGTTTCCCTATGAGAGTGATCTTAACTAATACTACACACATTGCTCCGACTTTAAAAAAGGTTCCTGCATAACTTTGGTCTGACTTGGGTGTAATTTTTTTAGCCCTTGTACAGGCTCTTAAATGGCATCCAAGTTGGAAAGAAGTGGCAGGGCAAAGTTGTACGAATATGCCGGCGAGTCAGTGTGAATGAGCCTTATTTAGCTTTCCCTCTGACAAAATAATAAAAGTGGAGCCTGCCAATTGGTTAATTTGTTGCATAGTGGTGATGTATTCAAGCATGATCTGAGATAATGCTCCCATGGGATCATCCTAAGTATTCTCCTTCCATCCTTCCTGATGTCCCACACCTTGGTGGTTATCTATACACATCCACCTCTCCACTCCTTGCCACAATTCTGATTGTCTGAGTCTTCCCATCTTCACCACAGTATTTACACAACTCTGCTAATGGCGTACATTTTGCAGTGTTTTTGGAACATTGGCACGGGTGCTCCACTATTTTGGCGCATGTAATTGGTCGCTTATGAAACTGTAGCATGTGTACTGTGGCTAGGGATGAGCCAAACCCCCCCCCCGTTAGGTTCGCACCAGAACCTTTGAACGGACCGAACGTTCGCGCAAACATTTTAGAACCCTATTGACGTCTATGGGACTCGACCGTTCGAATTCAAAAGTGCTAATTTTAAAGCCTAATATGCAAGTTATTGTCGTAAAACGTCTTTGAGAATCCGGGTCTTGTCCCAGGGAACATGTATCAATGGGAAAAAGTTTTAAAAAAACATTGTTTTTTCAGGAGCAGGACCGTTTTTTTTCCATTGATACATCTTCCCTCGGGCAAGACCCGGGTTCTCAAAGACGTTTTCACAGGCATACTATACACACCCAGCAGGTACAATATTTAAAGGAATTTTTAATTTTTTTCAATTTTTTTTATTTAAAGCCGAGGTTCACCCTAAATAAAGTCTCTCTCATGTGATCCAGCATACTGGCGTCAGCGCCAGTATGTTGTTGTTTTTTTTTTTTTTAAATCCCCCACTTACTGTATTATGTTGAATTTTAATTTCTTTCCCCCGCGGTGGACGGCTGTAGTATAGCGCGTCGCATCTTGCGAAAATACCTGATAAGGACTCGGGTAATCTCGGCGAAAATGCGGCGCCTGCGCACAGACCTAGGAGCTGACTGCGCAGGCGCCTTATTTCTCCGAGTCCTATTCCGGCGTTTTTCAGAGGGCGTGACGCGCCATAGCCGTAGGACTTAGAGAAATACGGCGCCTGCGCAGTCAGCTCCTAGGTCTGTGCGCCAGGCGCTGCATTTTCGCCGAGATTACCCGAGTCCTTATCGGGTATTTTCGTAAGATGTGACGCGCTATACTGGCGCCGTCCACCACGTGGGTAAGAAATTAAAATTTAACATAATACAGTAAGTGGGGGATTTAAAAAAACAAAACAAAAAAACAGCATACTGGCACTGACGCCAGTATGCTGGATCACATGGGAGAGCTTATATTTAGGGTAAACCACCTCTTTAAGCATCATTAAAATCACTGCTCCTGCATCAGGAGCAATGATTTTAATGATGCCTAAATAAAAAAATAAAAATTCCTTTAAATATTGTACCTGCTGGGTGTCTATACCTATGATAACGTCTTTAAATAGCGCAATCACCTGCCTGCCAGTAAATTGTGTGTGTGTGTGTGTGAGTGAGTGAGAGAGAGAGAGATCCTCTACGCACTGTAACATTAACTGACTAGCCTGCCTGCTCTATCTACCTGCAAAAAATGACACTCTCTCTGTCTCTCTCTGTTAAGTGCCACTACACAAGGCCACCCTATGGCCAATTATGTCTCTCTGTTTTTTGCGCGCTGTGATTGGTCAAGCACACGGGTCATAGTGCATGCTTGGCCAATCATCCGCGCGCAATGCCGCAGTGAATTATGGGGCGTGACGCGCCACTCGAATTTGGCGCGAACGGCCCATAACATTCAAATTTGGACCAACAGACGATGTTCGAATCGAACGCGGAGCTCATCCCTAACTATGGCTTTTGTAAAGACTTGGCTTTTTGCAAGAGACAGGACCGGTGTGAGAGCCGGTTCACACAGGGGCGACTCGTCGGGTGACTTAGCCGCCCGACAAGTCGCGATCCGCTCTGCACTATGGAACCATTCTAATAGGAGCGACTCAAGTCGTTCCGACTTAGAAAAATGTTCCTGTACTACTTTGCGACGACTTCAGGGCGACTTGAATTGACTTCAATATAGAAGTCGTCTCTGAAGTCGTGGGCAGATCGCCTTGCCGAGTCGCTTAGCAAGTCGTGCTGCCCCTGTGTGAACCGGCTCTAATGGCATTATATATTTGATGAATGGAAAATGCACCAATATTTACACATATAAAAAGTGGAAAGTTTACTTTGTAAATCCCCCTGACAGGATTTACAGGAAAAGAGAAATAAAGTTGCAAACTTATTAACCACTTCCATACCAGGCACTTGCGCACCTTCCTGCCCAAGCCAATTTTCAGCTTTCAGCGCTATCACACTTTGTCATGACAATTGCGCGGTCATGCTACACTGTACCCAAACAATTTTTTATTTTATAATTTTGTTTCCACAAATAGAGCTTTCTTTTGGTGGTATTTAATCACCTATGCGGTTTTTATTTTTTGCGCAACAACTAAAAAGAGCGAAAAGTTTGAAAAAACATATTTTTTTGTTTTTGTAAATAAGCGGCACTGATGGGCACTCATAGGCAGCATTGATGGGCACTCATGGGCGACACTGAGGGGGTGGCACTGATGGCATTGCTGGGCATCACTTGTTTACTATTTTTTGTGTTTACTTGTTTACTATTTTTTTTGTTTACTATTGATTGGCATCTATTTTATTTTTTTATATGTGGCTGGCCATGGGGGATGTACCTGGCCATCCACATGTTGCACCCTTCTCTGGTGGTCCTGGCGGCTTCCCTGGTGGTCCAGTTTGGGCATCCGAGGGGGGGCTTCGCTGATAAACAATCAGCGTATACTCCCCCGTGCCAGAAGAGCCGCAGATCGGCTCTCCTCTACACACGTCTGTCAGACGCGAGTGGGGAAGAGCCAATCAACAGCTCCTCCTGTTCATTGTGATCAGCCGTGATTAGACACAGCTGATCACGTGGTAAACGAACCTTCGCCGGAGGCTCTTTACCGAGATCAGAGATGCAGGGTGTCAGACCGACACCCCGCATCCCTGATCGCTTGCCCGCCCCCACGGGTGCGTACCGGCATGTTATGCTGCTGGACGTTAATGGACATCCAGTTAGGATAACACAACCACTTCCCGGACGTCAATTTATTATTGACTGGGCGAGAATTGGTTAAAAACACCTTTTTTTTTTTTTTTGATCTACAGTTCTAGTACAAATGTTACTGTATAAGTATCTCTCTAGTAGAAAGCTGTGCTGGTTTTGAAAGAATTAAGCAGATTGTTGCTGTGTGGTCGGAGGTTAAGCTTGTTTCAAGTTTAATTTTGTTTGCTAGATAGGAACCATTTATATGAATTGCTTTGACTATGTGCTTCCAAAGGGTCAGATAGTAATAAGAGGTTTAATATTCCCTGTAGAAGAGCTAGAGGGCTGCATCTATTTTTATCATAGTATCATAATTGGATGCCTTGAATGTTACGTTGGGATTTTCTCAATGACGTGCAGCAGATGGCTGGTGGTGTAAATGACAGTTGAGGTGAAATGGTTTCATACCTTGTATGCTCCTCGGAGCTGGATGTATAACCATGTTCAGTAACCTGCAGATAGATGGCATGGAACTAAAGTGCCCCTTCTGTTTGTAATAGAAGAATGAAAAGCTTCAGTCGTGTTACTGTAACCAGATTCCATCTGTACTTATAGAAACAACAGAAAACACACAGCCTCGTATAGAACATTGTCTGTAAGACTCCATTCACACGGCCCGGACACCGCTTATCTCCAGTTTGCTCAGCAGGGGATCTGTCCGCTGCTGAGCGGAGCGGGCGAGTGACAGGTCCGTGTCCACACTGCTTATGCAGAGCGGACAGAGATGGAGCCTGCTCTGCTCTATGGGCAGTCGGGTGTAAAACAGACCAGCTGTCTGTTTACACCCGACTGCCCTCCGTTCCAGCCAGTCGTTCCCCATGATAACCATTCATATATGTGCGACTTCAAGTCGTGCCGACTTCAAAGTAGTCCCTGTACTGCATTGGTCTGACTTTCATGCGAGTTGAGGTCCATAGACCTCAAGTTTACATAAGCATTCCCTGAAATCACAGCTGTAAAATCACGTGACTTTTAAGCCGTAGAACTGTGAAAGGGGCCTTGGCGACAGATTTTTTATTTTTTTTTCTTCTTTTGTATGCCTGAACAGAAAAAAAAAATCGTTCTTCATAGAAGATATTTGTACGCATGGCTGAATTGAGCTTACAAGTTAATGCAGCATTAAGCCTGGTACACACTATGGGGGTTATTTCCATTCAACCCAGTGGGTTAAATGGGAAAAAAAACTGTCAGTTCTGGTCGGAGCCGATGTATTAACGATCCAACGTTGGTACATCGATTTCTCCCGCTGAGCTGTTGTGTTTTGACAGCTCAGCGTTTTGGGTTTAATATCACCTTCTTCTAACTGTAACCATTATAGCCATTGTCTATAAGAGCTGATCTGGAGCTGGTTATCTGCTGCTTTTCCAGCTTGCTTGTCTGATAGAAGCCAGGCACGTGGGCCGAATGTTGGCCGAGTTTTTTATTTTTATCGACTGATGTCGCAGAGGGTGTTTGTATTGTATGATGCCTGAACTGTAGTCTATTTTCTGATGTCTGTGCAATGGACCGCCCTCTAATGACTGTCTGTATATATAAGTACAATGCGATCTATCCTGAGACAGGAAATGTCTTCTTTGCAATTACTTGGAATGATGAGACGTGTCGGACTATAATGTACACCTTTCTTTAAAATAGAATGTCTTCTGGCTATAGGAAGAGTTCTCTGGAAGCACAGTAAACAGATTCAAAACTGTTGGTGATTGTTACTTTGGAGACTAATGTACAATGTTATGTAAATCGCTTCTTCCCTTGCTTCATCCATTGTTTGTGTCTCAGATTTATTGCACAGTCTAGATCAGCCATTCTCAACCAGGGTTCCGTGGAACCCTAGGGTTCCTCCAGAGGTGGCTAGTGGTTCCTTGAGCTGTGGCTGATTTACCTCCTGTTTGATGGTGCCTAAATAGTTCTGGGCCAATTCTACTTGGAGGAGCCAGTGGTATTACACCAATGGTCTTCATTGTTTTCTGTAAGGAAGGCATTCTTACCATTACTGTAAAAAAGGGGCATTTTTCTCACTGACCACCAAAGTAAGGGGCATTGTTCCCACTGACCCCCAATGAATGGGTTTGATCAGGGGTTCCCCGAGACCTAAAAACTATTTTTAGTGTTCCCCAGCGGTA
The DNA here is from genome assembly GCA_029574335.1 of Rana kukunoris. Lineage (NCBI taxonomy): Eukaryota > Metazoa > Chordata > Amphibia > Anura > Ranidae > Rana > Rana kukunoris. The sequence continues at coordinate 542,476,786 of CM056050.1, read as the reverse complement.
AAAAGGTTGAGAAAGGCTCAACTCCCCCAAAACTGGGCCGGGAGTTTTCTTTTCTTTTTCTTTTGCTTTGTTCTGTTGTCTTTAACCACTTCGGGTCCGCGCTATTGACAGAATACGTCAACAGCGCGGACCTGAGGCGCCGGGGTCACGTCTTTGGACGTGATTTACTTGTAATTCCCCGTGCGCGCCACAGGGAAAAACAGTCCCGGCGCATCACCGAGGATTCGATGCGTGTACCCGGCGGCCGCGATGTCCGTCAGGTACACACGATCGGCGGTGACAGAGCAGGGACGTGGAGCTGTGTGTGTAAACACAGAGCTCCACGTCCTATCAGGGAAAGGAGACAGATGCTGTTTCCCTTGTACATAGGGACACAGCATCGATCACCTCCCCCAGTCACCCCCCTCCCCCCACACAGTTGGAACACACCCAGGCAATACATTTAACCCCTTCCTTACCCTCTAGTGTTAACCCCTTCAATGCCAGTCACATTTATACAGTAATTAGTGCATATTTATAGCACTGGTCGCTGTATAAATGTGAATGGCGCCAAAAATGTGTCAAAAGTGTCCGATGTGTCCGCCGCAATATCGCAGTCCCAATAAAAATCGCAGATCGCCGCCATTACTAGTAAAAAAAAAATATAAAAAAAAAATCATAATTCTGTCCCCTATTTTGTAGGTGCTATAACTTTTGCGCAAAGCAGTCACTTATTGTGATATTTTTTTTTTTTTTTTTTTACAAAAATACGTAGAAGAATAAGTATCGGCCTTAACTGAGAAAAAAAAAAATGGGATATTTATTATAGCAACAAGTAAAAAATATATATATATATATTTTTAAAATTGTCGCTTTTTTTTTGTTTATAACGCAAAAAATAAAAACCGCATGGGCGATCAAATACCACCAAAAGAAAGCTCTATTTGTGGGGAAAAAAAGGACGCCAATTTTGTTTGGGTGCCACGTCACACGACCACGCAATTGTCAGTTAAAGCGACGCAGTGCCGGAAGCTGAAATTTCGCCTGGGCACGAAGGGGGTTTATGTGCCCAGTAAGCAAGTGGTTAAAGGGAAACTCCACTTTCATGGGGAAAAAAATGGCAAATAAAATAAGTCATGTACAATTTCTACTGAAGTCATATTCGTAATTTAGATGTTATGGAAAAATTACGTTTTCTCTTCAATCTGCAATTCTGTAATTTTTCTGTTAAATGTAATCCAATATGACAGCCTGGAGGCCCTTCTGTACACAATTAGTTTGGGCTCTTTCACACGGGCGGTTTGCCCGACCAACTCCGCTTTGCTTAGCGGGGGATCGATCTTCTGAGCTGGCAAATGACATGCCTTTGTCCACTCACTGTTCTGAGATGGACCTGTCAGGGCCCTGCTCTCCTTAATGGGGAGATCAGATGAAACAGACCGCCTGTCCATTTTCATCCAATCCCCCCAGGATAAAAAATGGAGGTCACTATCCGTCTGGATTTCATGGACAGGTTCGGATATCGGCGGGTGTCAGTGGACATGTCACGGCTGACATCTGCCGCTCCATAGAGGTGAATGGATCGTCCAATCGGGTCTGCCTATAAAAACTGACAGGCGAATCTGGTCGGAAAGCCTGTGTAAAAGCCTTGGGCTAAAAAAATTTAAAAGCTAACAAATGCATGTTTATGTCGGTTAATACATACTGATTGCCAGGATAAATGAATAATCTGGCCAATAGAATGCATTAACCCCACGTGCCTATAAATGCCAGTAAACACGGCTTTCTACTGTGTGTTTCCAGCTGCTTTGCTTCTGGGTTTCCTTCGGAATTCAGTGTACATGGAGCCTTGCAGCAACAGTTTTTAAACTTTAATAAAGGTTATACATGCATAAAAGCTGATCATTGTAAGCATCCCTGTCGGTATTCAATGGTTTGTCTCAACTCTTTAACACTTTTGCCCCACAGCTTTGTCTGTTAAAGTAAGTTAAAAAAATAAGATCTACTGGCCAGATCACCAGGTAAAAATAAAGGGGGAGGGAGCCCAAACAATTAATAAAAATGTAACTGTTGATGGCACTATGAGTACCTGTAATGAATAAATGAAAACTAATAGGTCAACCACATCTAAGAATCAGTGGGTGAGTAGTACAGTAGAAGGCTCTGACCCGCCAATCATGGCAGCCAGGATGCAAAGCCCAGATGGAGGGACCTATGGGAAGGTGTGAAAAAAGAAAGACCCACTGTTCCTATTGGTGAGTTTGATTTTCATTTGATGTGAGCAAATAAGGGGGTGGGAGAAGGCCTGCTTTATGTATAGGGCTGAAAATACCTTAAAGGGGAGTTCCACCCACAATTTCACTTTTTAAATATAAATACCCCTGTAATACACAAGCTTAATGTATTCTAGTAAAGTTAGTCTGTAAACTAAGGTCCGTTTTGTTAGGTTGTTACAGCATTTAGATTTAGTTTAGTTTATAATCTAGAAATAGACCGTGGCCATCTTAAGTGTGGGCATCATGAAGCCAGACTGTATGACTTCCTGGATTTCAGCTTTGCATATCTCGCACATGCTCAGTGCTGCACAAGCAATGTAATAGGTTTCAGTCAGGTTTGCAAGGACTACTGGGATACATGATGCCTATCCCAGAAACCCTTGCAAATAGCCTTGTGACTTAATAGACTAGGCTAATAAGGAGGAGGAAGTAATGAAGGACTACAAAATAAAGGTATTTACAAGCAACAAAATAAATAAAAATTGTCCATTCTGAACACTATGAGATTAGGGCATGCAGCACAGACAAACATAAAAAAGTGGGTGGAACTCCACTTTAAAGAGGAGGTTCACCCTCATTTTTGACTTCCTATGAATAAAACAGCCTTCCACTCATAATACAAAATCCGTTGTTTTTTTTTTTTTTTTTAAGAAAGGCTTACCCTTTTTTTTCCTTTTATTGCGCCCTGTCAATCAAAGCCACCGCGGGGGAATGGGCGTGCCTATAGATTTTCCCCCGACGGCGCTATGTCTCCTGGGACTCAGTCCTGGCGTCCCCAGGAGACACTCTCTCATCAAATCCCGCGATATTTCGCCGCTCACGTGACTCGGCAAGCGGGTCATGTGACGTGGGCGTTAACTAATACACTAGTTTCTCATCAGCTGCTCAATTCGTTCTGAGCTATCGCTGTGAGAAACCAGCTGTTGAGCACAACGGGGCGGGTCATTATGACGTCGGCCGTTGCGATGGGAACGCTGAAGTGTTGACGGCGCGGCCTGCCGTCAGCACAGCACAGCACATGCGCGGGATAGAGCGGTGAATGCTGGGACGCCAGCATTCACCGTATACCGGAAATGGATACTGCTGGGCTTCAACGTGCCCAAATTTAAGATGAAAACTGCTAGGACCGGATTATATAAAATATCCTTTCGAGCTACCAGAGAATGCCGACGGCGAAAAGAGTGGGATGCACGGGCTGCTATTTATGGCAGGTAAGAGCGGCACAACAATTTAAAAAAAACAAAAAAACAAACCATGGAACTCCTGCTTTAAGAGCTATGGTGATTATTCTGAGCACTATTGGCCTGTAACCAATTTTTTATTTTTTTATTTCGTGAAATATGCTGTCTCTGTGGAATGGAGACAATGAGCACATGGTTTCAGGAACACATTACATTTAGTAGACTTCATTGTTCTCACCAAAAAATAAACTTGTCAAGCTAGTATGCTGGTAGTATCTTGTGATTTTGTTATTAAATGCTTCATTGACGTCACACTTTGGCGAACTCGTGTTCACACTTTTACCCACATTACATGTGAGGGATATCAGGTCAGTGCTCTGTGCTGGAAAAGTAAATGGATCAATAAGAACTTTTTCATCTTGTCTCGTTTACAAATCGGTATCTGAATCTGGTTTCACAATTCTTTATATCTTCTATTATATAAAGAGGTCTAAAGGCTCTTGTACATGGGTGTCCGCTGTACATTGCTTGCTGGGATGTGAGATGATGTACGGTAGGTTTCATTGTATTTTGTTTGTTTTAAAGGAAATTGTAGTGAGAGAAATATGGGGGCTGCCATTGCTGACCTCCCTTTGAAAATGGCAGTTGCTTTGCTGAAGTCAGATCTTCTATTCTGTGTACTAGTTCTAGCTTGGCACATCAAAATGTATTGAGACTATTGGATCAGCATGGCAGCAGACAGTTAGCAATTTTAGTGGGAGGTGCTGACATCCAGCCTCGATATTCCTTTAGTATATGTGGGTCTCTTATGAAACATATGGATTTATATATTCATGTCACATACTTCCCTGTGCCTCACTTATCAAGCTTTGATTATTTTTCTGGTATTAGTGGTAAATAGGATGGCAGATTCACTTGTTTTTGAACTCCCCCTTTTTTTTTTTTTTTTTTTTACGTTTCTGACTCGTTTTCAGGTCTAGGCAATTTATGTTATACATCCCAGGAGGCGAGGCTTCAGGAGGGCAGTCAGTGTTTCTCGGCTAAGCACACCCTCCTATCTGAATGTATGAGCTAAGGGCAGATGGATTCCTGAAAGTAAATGCTGCATGAATCCAAGCCTTTCCCACCCAATATGCCTGCTGTTGCTTAAATCAGTCGGTGATCCCAGGTCTGAAGTTTATGCATTGGGGCTGACCTGTGTAGCAAAAGAGAACACCCCTAAAAGGCTCACGTCTATCCAAAACCACACAAAGGAGGACATGAAATAAACCATCCTTAAAGTGGTTGTATACCCATTTATTACATTTTCTTACCTACGGGTAAGCCTGTAGGTAAAATGAATATCTCCTGAACCTTTCCGATTTAGGAGACATTGACTTTGCATGCAGCCGCTGACGTCGGCTGCGCATATGGTGTGAATGCCCGGCTGAAGTGAAGAAGACTCCCGTGCAAATGCGTATGAGTGACGCAATTGTGGCTCCGCCCACTCACAGCGCCGGAGCCACGAACCTGGAAGACACGCCAGGGGCAAAATGTCAGCTCCCTCGACATGGACCAGTATTGGATACCGACACCTCATTCTAAGGTAAGTATTTCATAATGAGCTAGTATGCAGTACATACTATCTCATTATGCCTTGCAGGTTTTTTTTTTTTTTCTGCAGGTATACAACCACTTTTACTTTAAAGTCTATGCTAAAACTAAAATCCCTACATCTATAGTCAACCACGATCTAACACTAACCTATCTAGCTCTGTAAAGAAAAAAAGGAGTATACATAACTTTTCTGAAGCCGATCCCACGATGAGCTGTAAGTCTTGGCTTCGCTGTGTAGGCGGGTGCAGAGGACACGTCTAACAGAAGCCCCATAGTAACTCTATGGGTGATGTCACTTTCATGGCATTCTATGCATTAAGTCAGGGCTTAAGTCCTGCGAGAACACGTGGGAACAGCAGGAACTCGGTTCCCTTTGCAGCCGAGCCGCCCGAGCCAATACTTCACTAAGCGGCGATGCCCAGCTCGAGTCACTGTCATCCTGTATATGGATTCATCAGGTAGTGTGCGGGTATTCCATCACTTCCTCAAAGCCGCAATGTCTCCTGGAAGCTTTTATCATTGTTCCCAGGAGACATTGCAGGATTTAGAAAGGATTACTAAGGTACAGTGGATCGAAAAAAAAAAAAAAAACATGCGGTTTAGTAATTATGCATATGAGCGTATCATTTTTTTTTTTTGGTGTGGGAGTGGATCTTGGGTGGGAGTTCCCACACTTTTTTCCCCAGGACTTGACCCCTGATTAAGGTGAAAAACATTCTGTGCTGCAGCCCCCCCCCACCCTTATTTCTTGTTTGAGCCTGATCCAGCAATGTGCACGAGTGCAGTGGCTCCAGTCACCCCTCAATCAGTCTGATCGCTGTCAATCAAATCCAGTGACACGGGAGTGGGAGGTGAGTTTCGCTGTCTTTGTCAATGGACGCAGCAGTGGAACTCGGGAGTGAGCCTGCACCGGTGCCCCCAGGGAAAGTGGCTTTATGTGGGGGCACCCAATGAAGGGGATGGACCTGGAGCATCGGCGGGGCACCCCAGGATAAGAGAATAAGGGCTGCTTTGTGCAAAACACTTGGACAGAGCAGGCAAGTATAGGCATGTTATTTTTATTGAAATGTTATCCTATTGCATAACAAAGGGAAATAACTGGCTGAAGTGTCATTTCATTTGGATTATATGTACACTGGAGCTGAAAGCCCATTCATTTTAATAGAAACGGAGAAAGATGATCCAAATTTTGCAGTTTGCGTAATTTTATTTTTTTGTTCGCAGAGCAGTTGAGAACCTTCGTGTAGCTGCCAGAGATTTGTACTCGTGTGTAGAACACAAATATGTGCCCAGTGCAACCTGTTATGTTGGTTGATATTGTGCAGTTTAAAGTTCTTGTTTGCATGTAATCACTCTTTAATCCTTGAGTCCCCTTTCACACCAGAAACTTTGCGTTTTTTTTTTTTTTTTCCCCTGTACCCTTTTCATGGATTTGATGCCCATAGGATAGCCTGGATTTTGGATTTGCATTTGGAGTGAAGTCCAAACTGCATCCAACTGCAGCAGGTGTGAAAGGGCCCTAGGTAGAAAGGTTTTCTAAACATGAATTCTAGTTAATGACTGATTATTTTGTTTGATGGATTCCAGCATTGTAGGATCTCACTGCCAAGAATCCTGAGCATGTATTTAGAGACGCATAGGGTAAATTCTCAGACTGGTCCAGTATTTATTTTTATTTTTTTTAAAGGAATTGGCATCTACAAAATGTGCAGTCTTGTTTAACAGGATAAATGATAAAAAAACAGGATGCGCTACAAACTTAACGGAAAAGATTTCCAAAAATGATGTAAACAATTGTCCCTCTTAGTCCAGACAGAACCAAATAGGTTAAATATTAGTAGTCTTATAATAGACGATGTGGATGAAAAAACACCAGTGGAATAAGTGTAGACATATAAATCATGGTGACACTGTTGATAAGTGCTGGTAAAGGGTCCTCCACCATAGGAATGTGCAAACTGCTTACCAGATATCTGGTGGTCCCTTACTTTAAAGAGAACCCCAGAAAGCATGTTATTATCCACTTGGAGGGAGTGATTGGGTCAGATCTGTTGTCAATCCTCATCTGCAGACGTCAGGTCAAACCTCAAAAGCAGTATCCGTGGAGAGACAAAAGGACCACAATAGTGTAATACCGTAGGGAAAGGTTTATTTTAAAAGATAAGACAAAAACTCACTTACATGATGCAAATAGAAAAACAGGCATGTCAGTTTAAATTGGGACTCCGGCCGGAAGTGGTCCAAGTAAACATAACCCGTCCAATTGGTGAGGACAAATGTATTCAGTGGGGGGTGATCCAATGTAATACAATATCCCGCCCGACCGGTTTCGCGAAAAATCGCTTACTCATGGGGCACGGGTGACACACAGAATCACCCCCCTATATAGTGATCGTAATAAAAAACGTCAAAAACGTCATCATAGGCGTCAGTGACAGCCTGCACGCACACAAGCGCAGGTAAGCCAAGCCTCCATCTGGCAAAAGACGCAATGCGCGTGCGCGCCGTGTCCGACTCGCCACACAAACGCATATTATTAAAATTAGTTGGCCAATGTTGTCCGATAAGGACAAACAGATATATGGTACATTAAAACTTGTAAAAATATAAAACAGAACCGTTGTGGCTTTTAGGGCGACGTGAATCTCACTGGGGCTAACGGACCGCCCATCTAGTCTTCAGCCAATCAATCGGTGGCCGCGCGACGGCGAGGTCATACACGTCGGCGTAAACTCATGACGCCGGGTCTCTACGACTCGGACAGCTGACTGCGTAGCCCAATCAACAGCGACGACGTGAAGACGACGTCACGTGGTCAAAGCGACCCGTCGCACGTCGGTGCAAGGTCATAACGCCAAGACTCTGCGACGCGGACCAGCTGGCTAGGTCGCCCAATCGACACCCAGGGGAAGACCAAGCCTCGTTTTGAGAGCCGAACAAAGAATCTCATTGGTCTAAACTTAAAAACAGTAAAAAATAAATTTTACAGTACTCGAACGAGCAATACGGGGAATAATCGCATATTGCTGGGCATCCGCCACCCCAATGAAGAAGTAAAAGATCTATACATAGGACATTTAAAAATAAAATTATAATTGTATAATGGGCACCCCCAACACAAGATTATATGACTTAGGAAGTGCCTTGATCGACAAGCACGCACCTGATCATTTGACCACCACCGTTAAGGAAGTGATCAAACAATAATCTAGACGGTGTCCTTGTGTATAGCCGGTGCCCATCATCACAGTCAAACAAACCAATAAAATGTTACTATTACAGTTTGGTAAACATAAGAAAAATTACAAATATTAATATAATATACTGGTAACTCAAAAAGTAAGTTAATCCAATATTTTAAAATAGCAAATAAGATAAAAAATGATCGATCAGTATTTCTGGCTTTTTCCAATGACTGATGTAAAGAATATCTATCATATCCCTTCTCCTGAAATCTATTTGAAAGAACAGAAGCCTAATTTTCAAACGTATGAGTGTCTGAACAATTGCGTTTTAAACGCATGTATTGTCCCAAAGGTACAGATTTTAACCAGATATGAAGATGACAACTGTCCAATGGGATATAGGCGTTACAATCAGTTGGCTTGAAAAATGTTGATGTAGCGAATTTGTCCCCACTAACTGTGATCTGGAGGTCCAAAAAATGGATAGATTGTTGACTAGTCTCTAAGTTGAATCGAATGCCCCTGGTATTTTGATTCAAACTTAACATGAATTCCTGGAGATCAGCTTCACAACCATCCCAGAGGAGGAGGACGTCATCAATGTACCTCGACCAGAGAGTAATCTCCGGACGGCGGCACATGTCGATGACGTCCTCCTCCCACTTGGCCATGAAGAGGTTGGCCAAGCTGGGGGCATATTTAGCCCCCATGGCCACACCTCTGTCCTGTCTATAAAATAGGTTGTCAAACAGAAAATAATTATGGGTAGCTGCATATTTCAGCAGCACCATAATAAATTCTATCTGTGCTTTAACAAGTCCGGATTGTCTTTCCAGATATACAAGTACTGCTTCAAAGCCTAGATGATGAGGTATAACCGTGTATAAGGAAGTCACGTCTGCTGTGACTAATCACATACCTGGTGTGAGTGAAATCTTGTCCAATGTGTTGATCACTTGTTTGGTGTCCTTAATATAGGATGGTATTTTTTGTACCAATGGTTGCAAAAAAGAATCGTTATACTTGCCCACCCGGGACGTGATGGAATCAATACCACTCACGATTGGGTGGCCCGGGGGGCAAGTTTGATTCTTATGGACCTTAGGTAGATAATATATAACTGGAGTCCTGGGAGCACAAGGTACTAAATAAAGGGCCTCATTATTTAGAATTCCACTATTCAGACCACGTTTGACCAATACTTCAAGTTCTTTTTTATACTTTGTTAGAGGATCTTTAGTCAGGGGGGTGTAAGTATCAGTATCGTCAACCAGCCTGTGCATCTCTTTCAGATAACTGCAGTGATCGAGGATTACTATACCACCCCCCTTATCTGCCAGTCGAATAACCAAAGACTTGTTCTCACATAATGATTCAAGACCTTTTTGCAGATCTTTATTCATCCTTGATTTTTTAATCTCCAGTATCTCTAGGTCACCCAGCACCACGTCCCTAAAAACTCTGATACTTGGGGCCAAAGAACCTGGAGGGTTGAAAAGGGAGGCATTCGACAAAGTAGAATGTTTATACACACTAGTGTTCTGTTGACCAGAAACTGGATTGGTTAAAAAGTGTCTTTAATACGAGGCAACTCAGTATTAAAAGACACTTTTTAACGAATTCAGTTTCTGGTCAACAGAACACTAGTGTCTATAAACATTCTACTTTGTCGAATGCCTCCCTTTTCAACCCTCCAGGTTCTTTGGCCCCAAGTATCGGAGTTTTTAGGGACGTGGTGCTGGGTGACCTAGAGATACTGGAGATTAAAAAATCAAGGATGAATAAAGATCTGCAAAAAGGTCTTGAATCATTATGTGAGAACAAGTCTTTGGTTATTCGACCGGCAGATAAGGGGGGTGGAATAGTAATCCTCGATCACTGCAGTTATCTGAAAGAGATGCACAGGCTGGTTGACGATACTGATACTTACACCCCCCTGACTAAAGATCCTCTAACAAAGTATAAAAAGGAACTTGAAGTATTGGTCAAACGTGGTCTGAATAGTGGAATTCTAAATAAGGAGGCCCTTTATTTAGTACCCTGTGCTCCCAGGACTCCAGTTATATATTATCTACCTAAGGTCCATAAGAATCAAACTTGCCCCCCGGGCCACCCAATCGTGAGTGGTATTGATTCCATCACGTCCCGGGTGGGCAAGTATATTGATTCTTTTTTGCAACCATTGGTACAAAAAATACCATCCTATATTAAGGACACCAAACAAGTGATCAACACATTGGACAAGATTTCACCCAAACCAGGTATGTGGTTAGTCACAGCAGACGTGACTTCCTTATACATGGTTATACCTCATCATCTAGGCTTTGAAGCAGTACTTGTATATCTGGAAAGACAATCCAGACTTGTTAAAGCACAGAATTTATTATGGTGCTGCTGAAATATGCAGCTACCCATAATTATTTTCTGTTTGACAATCTATTTTATAGACAGGACAGAGGTGTGGCCATGGGGGCTAAATATGCCCCCAGCTTGGCCAACCTCTTCATGGCCAAATGGGAGGAGGACGTCATCGACATGTGCCGCCGTCCGGAGATTACTCTCTGGTCGAGGTACATTGATGACATCCTCCTCCTCTGGGATGGTTGTGAAGCTGATCTCCAGGAATTCATGTTAAGTTTGAATCAAAATACCAGGTGCATTCGATTCAACTTCGAGACTAGCCAACAATCTATCCATTTTTTGGACCTCCAGATCAGTTAGTGGGGACAAATTCGTTACATCAACATTTTTCAAGCCAACTGATCGTAACGCCTATATCCCATTGGACAGTTGTCATCTTCCTATCTGGTTAAAATCTGTACCTTTTGGGACAATACATGCGTTTAAAACGCAATTGTTCAGACACTCATACGTTTGAAAATCAGGCTTCTGTTCTTTCAAATAGATTTCAGGAGAAGGGATATGATAGATAATCTTTACATCAGTCATTGGAAAAAGCCAGAAATACTGATCGATCATTGCTACTGGCAGATAAAAGTAAGGGAGTCGCCAACGATAGTTTTGCCTTACCATTCATCACCACCTTCTCAGCACAACATTACAGTGTAAAGAAACTCATACAGAAACATTGGCACATTCTTGCTTCGGATCGGGTTCTGGCCCCTATTCTTCCAGCAAGACCCAATGTGATTTTTTAAGGGTGCCTCCACGGTTGGCAATCGTATTGCTCCAAGCGTGCATGACCCCCCCAAAAGCGTCTAGGACGTTCCTCGAGAATCTCATAGGTTATTTCAGGTGTAAACGTTGCCAAGTCTGTGCTCTTAACAGATGCAGGGAAAGAAAGATCTGTTCTTTCCAATCCACCGCTACTCAGCAAACATTTGAAATAGATCAGTTCATAACTTGTGCATCCAAACGGGTTATTTATCTCATACAATGTCCATGTGGCCTACAATATATAGGTAGGACTAAGAGAGCTCTATCACTTAGGCTGAACGAGCACATCTCTAGAATTAGAAGCGGGTACGATAAACACTCTGTCTCAAGACATTTTGATCTAAAACATAATAGAGACCTGTCTAAAACATTATTTGTTGGGATTGACAAATACCGCCCCCATTGGAGAGGTAGCAATTTGGTTAGGGAAATCTCTAAACAAGAAATGGCTTGGATATACCGTGTCAAGACGTACATACCATTTGGCCTAAACATCGATACGGACATTAATGCCTTTATTAACAATGCATAATGGATTAGCCAGGGACTTTGTCAACAAATCTGACAATATACCGTATATCCCACTGTACTTCTATTCCCAGTATAGTATTTTTTATCTTATTTGCTATTTTAAAATATTGGATTAACTTACTTTTTGAGTTACCAGTATATTATATTAATATTTGTATTTGTAATTTTTCTTATGTTTACCAAACTGTAATAGTAAAATGTTATTGGTTTGTTTGACTGTGATGATGGGCACCGGCTATACACAAGGACACCGTCTAGATTATTGTTTGATCACTTCATTAACGGTGGTGGTCAAATGATCAGGTGCGTGCTTGTCGATCAAGGCACTTCCTAAGTCTCATATAATCTTGTGTTGGGGGTGCCCATTATACAATTATAATTTTATTTTTAAATGTCCTATGTATAGATCTTTTTACTTCTTCATTGGGGTGGCAGATGCCCAGCAATATGTGATTATTCCCCGTATTGCTTCGTTCAAATACTGTAAAATTTATTTTTTACTGTTTTTAAGTTTAGACCAATGAGATTCTTTGTTCGGCTCTCAAAACAAGGCTTGGTCTTCCCCTGGTTGTCGATTGGCTGACCTAGCCAGCTGGTCCGCGTCGCAGAGTCTCGGCGTTATGACCTTGCGCCGACGTGCGACGGGGTCGCTTTGACCACGTGACCTCGTCTTCACGTCGTCGCTGTTGATTGGGCTACGCAGTCAGCTGTCCGAGTCGTAGAGTCCCGGCGTCATGAGTTTACGCCGACGTGTATGACCTCGCCATCGCCGTTGCCGATTGATTGGCTCAGGACTAGATAGGCGGTCCGTTAGCCCCAGTGAGGTTCACGTCACCCTAAAAGCCACGACGGTTCTGTTTTATATTTTTACAAGTTTTAATGTACCATATATCTGTTTGTCCTTATCGGACAACATTGGCCAACCAATTTTAATACTATGCGTTTGTGTGGTGAGTCGGACACGGCGCGCACGCGCATTGCGTCTTTTGCCAGATGGAGGCTTGGCTTACCTGCGCTTGTGTGCGTGCAGGCTGTCACTGACGCCTATGATGACGTTTTTGACGTTTATTACGGATCACTATATAGGGGGGTGATTCTGTGTGTCACCCGTGCCCCATGAGTAAGCGATTTTTCGCGAAACCGGTCGGGCGGGATATTGTATTACATTGGATCACCCCCCACTGAATACATTTGTCCTCACCAATTGGACGGGTTATGTTTACTTGGACCACTTCCGGCCGGAGTCTCAATTTAAACTGACATGCCTGTTTTTCTATTTGCATCATGTAAGTGAGTTTTTGTCTTATCTTTTAAAATAAACCTTTCCCTACGGTATTACACTATTGTGGTCCTTTTGTCTCTCCACGGATACTGCTTTTGAGGTTTGACCTGACGTCTGCAGATGAGGATTGACAACAGATCTGACCCAATCACTCCCTCCAAGTGGATAATAACATGCTTTCTGGGGTTCTCTTTTAAGTAAGGGACCACCAGATATCTGGTAAGCAGTTTGCACATTCCTATGGTGGAGGACCCTTTACCAGCACTTTTCAACAATGTCACCATGATTTATATGTCTACACTTATTCCACTGGTGTTTTTTCATCCACATCGTCTATTATAAGACTACTAATATTTAACCTATTTGGTTCTGAGAGGTTCTAAGAGGGACAATTGTTTACATCATTTTTGGAAATCTTTTCAGTTTCTGTTAAAGGGGTTGTAAAGGTACATGTTTTTTTACCTTCATGCATCCTATGCATGAAGGTAAAAAAACATTTAGCAGCACCGGCCACCTCCGAGCCCCCGTTGTACTTACCTGACCGTTCGAATGTCCCGGGCGCGTCCACGTCGTCCTCTTCGGTTCCCAGCCTGGCCGTTGATTGGCTAGGCTGGGCGGATTGATAGCAGCGCAGCCATTGGCTAGCGCTGCTGTCAATCAGGGCGGATGACGCGGCGCGCTGGGGGGCGGAGCCGAGTGATACAGTCGGCGGCTATGGCCGCCGCTGTATCACGGGAGCGCGCTCGCAAAAGCTTTCCTCCATGCGAGCGCCCTCGCATGAAGAAGGAAAGCTTTTGCGAGGAGGAGCCCAGACAGCCGCCGAGGGACCCCAGAAGACAGGTTTCCGGGCCACTCTGTGCAAAACGAACTGCACAGTGGAGGTAAGTATCACATGTTTGTTATTTATTTATTTTTTTAAAAACCTGACTTTAGTGTACCTTTAAGTTTGTAGCGCATCCTGTTTTTTTATCATTGTTTTATTCTGTGTTTGCTAGTACAGTCAGGTGCAGCTTCCTTTTAGCATTGAGTTGCTTATACCACAAGAAGCATTTAATTGCTTTTCACCATCTTTATGTTATCACTTTGTCATTTAAATTTTTAGCGCAGTTGATCTTTCTATTTTTTCTTTGTTTAATAGGATGCAGATTGTAAAATATCAGAATTCTTCCTGCTTTTACAATCTTCTTATTTTGTTTTTGTTTTTTATTGTGCTGCTTGGCACATGGGGCAGTTGGATCATTCCCCTTAAAGGGGTGTTCCAGCCCATTTTTATGTTTATTAAGTCAGCAGCTAGAAAAAGTGTAGCTGCTGGCTTTTAATAAACATACTTACCTGCTCCAGGGTTCCAGCGACGCGCCGGCCGGGTCTCCGCTCCTCTCCCCCCCTCCCCGGCCGGCGTCTTCATGTAAAGTGTGGGCACCCGGCCGTGACAGCTTTTCGGCTTCATGGCCGGGCACCCACTGCGCATGCGCGAGTGGCACTGCGCATGCGTGAACGGCGCGGCACCCGATTGGACATGCGATCGCCTAGGACCTGTGACGTGTCCTAGGCGATCGCCTACAGGGAGGGCCTGATGATAGGCGATTAAGCTAATTGCCTAACTAGCCCCTTGGCGGAAGGAGGAAGTGGGACAGGAAGTGCCACTCCTCCTGAAGCCCCCACTCCCCCCCCAAAAAAATTATAAATGCCAAATGTGGAATGTAAGTGGTGAGGAGTGGGTTAAGCGGAAGTTCAATTTTTGAGTGGAACTCCGCTTTAAGGACAATATACAGTATTGATGTTAAATTGTCATTTCTTTCTCGTACATCACGGGACACAGAGCAGCATATTCATTACTATATGGGTTATATGGAGTACCTTCAGGTGTGGACACTGGCAATCTCAAACAGGAAGTCCCCTCCCTATATAACCCCCTCCCATAGAGGAAGTACCTCAGTTTTTTCGCCAGTGTCTTAGGTGTTGGTCACGGAATAGCTTTGCCTCCACATCCTTGGGATTAAGGCGGGCTAACCGGATCTGTCCAAGGAGCCTCAGTGCCAAAGTGGACAGTACCCGGGCCCCAAACCGTGGGGTTTTGCCTATAATGCTCCTCTCTAGAGGGCTGAACCCTGGGCCCAGGACTTGGAGTTTTCTAAACCAAAAGATCCTGTTTGCCAGGGTGCTGTATAGGTCCAGGACAGCGGCTCCTTCCAGGACCCCAGTGCCTGAAGGTCTACTACGCTACCCACGGAGATGGGAGAAGATTGGACCGTTTGCAAAACGTCCTGCGGCATGGAGCAGGTAAGAGGGGAGCCTGCGGGACTTGGTTCGACAGCAGGCTCTCCAGGGGAGATCTTAAGGGGGGTAGCCTGAGTATGCTCTGCATTGGCACCATGGTCACTATGTCTGATGGACAGGATGCCCTGAAATGTTTCCCCCCCATCACTTGATCCCCCTACCTATCTATGTATGTTTGCTAGCTACCTGCTGCTCGCTGGTTGAAGATCTTTAAAAAAAACAAAAAAAAAAAAAAAACAGATCTGTCTCTAGGCTAAAGGGACTCCTTAGGGGCCTGTTTTAGCCTTACCTTGCCGGGATTCAAAATCTGCCGCCTGATGCGTCCTCCAACCTGCATTCCTGGGCTCCAGAGTGCGTCTCCTCCTGGGCTCTCCTCCCCCGACAGTCGCGCGCGTGCACGCACGCACGCACGCGCATGCATATAGAAAATTTTTAGCGCCGTTCGGGAGGGGGGGGCGGGGAGCGTGACTGCAGTGTAGAGTGGGCGTGCCTTCAATTGCTGTTATACACAGCAGGCGCGTTCTTAGCTCAGTTCAAAGCTGAGCTGGAGAGAGAGGACGTAGAGCTGGCAGCACAGTGACTCCCGGTGGCGAGAAGGGGTACTACATGCTGGAGTCAGCTCCAATACTTTTTGTTAAGCCAAAATCCTCTTGGCAACAGGTTGAATGCTGGCAAACATGTTGGGGGTGGGGCTGTATGTTGTGAATAATATTATAAAGGAAAACATACTGAGCCCCACCGTTTTTGGGCATTAGTGATCCTATTGTCCCCTAAACCTTATTTTTTTTGTACTCCTGGCTATAACAATCTGTTGTTGTAAGCGGAGTCCCTCGGTTTTGTATTATGGCTTCCAAGGGTTCAGGATCAAAACACAAAAAAAAAAAAAAAAAAAAGATAAGGCAAAGACAAAGGGGTTCCTCCTCTGGTTCTGATGATATGCCAATACTTTCCCCACAGGTTATTCCTATAGGGGTCACCCTGGATAAGCCATTAAGGGGGTCTGGTGCTGAGGCTGGCCCAGGTCGGCCCAACCCTGTGTTATCACAGAGGAGATGCTAGCCGTCACCCTAGGGGGGCTAGAGAAAAAAGTTAACAGCTATGATCGCTGGCTCTTTTTTTCTGGCAAGAAGCGGACTAGATCCCCATCGCCAAAAGGGACAGAACCTAGAGGAAGGATCGTTTTCAGCCTCCCAGACGGAGAGTCTGTGGGTCCAGTCTTTGACAGACATGGTCCGCTCGGCATTTAATTTGCCATTTCCAGAGCCTCAGGTTCCTGCGGTATCCTCTTTGGGTTCTTTTAAAAGCGCCTTTTAAGCAACGCAGCTTTTCCGGTCCATCCTCTGTTAGAGGAATTGGTTTTTCCAGGATTGGGACGACCGGACAGAATTTTTTCTGCCGCCTAAAGCTGACGAGAGGGTAGTCTTTATGCACGTCTGCCAGGAAAATATTTGTGCTTGCAGGCACTCTTTCCCCTGACCAATTGCTCTTTAAAAGGGGCCCGGATGGCTCAGTCGGTAGAGCATCGGATTTTTGGTCTGAGGGTCCAGGGTTCAAGTCCCGGTTCGGGCACTGCTCTTCAATTACCCGTGAGGTCCTTGAGGCCACATCTCCCGGAAAGCGCCCGATCTCGTTTGATCTCGGAGGCTAAGCAGGGTCGGGCCTGGTTAGTGCCTGGATGGGAGACCACCTGGAAGGTTTTCTGTTATTTACCCTATGGAAAATACATTTTTCTAAGAAAGGGGGCGCTCCCAACTGTGGACGCAGCCATCTCATGGGTGAATAAATCATTAACTGGCCTAAGGGGAAACATACAAATGTTTAAGGTCCCGGTCGATAAACGTTTAGAGACACTTTTTCCAGCATCCTTGGCTACAGCCAGCAGTGGCTGCAATTGGAGTTTTGTCAGGCGTTCAAGAACCAGACAAAACAGATGCTTAAGACATCCCTGCCCAATAGGCAGAGGAGTTATTGGATATTCCCAGAGCCCTGTGCTTTGCGGTAGAGGTTATAAAAAGACTCCATCCAGCAGGCGTCTCGTTTGTCACTATTTTTAGTGCATATGAGAAGGCTCTTATGGTTGAAGAACTGGGCGGCCGAGCCCCATGTAAAAGACTGCTGGCAGGTTTGCCCTTCCATGGAAAGATCTGGATAAATACATTCAGACTGTTTCAAGTGGCAAAAGTACCCTTTTACCAGTCAAAAGAAGTTCCGGGGTCCTGCGTTTAAAAGGCAGCTCCCCCCTGTTCCGGGGCCCTCAAATTCCAGGCAGTACGGACCTCCTGCGCGATCAAACTTTTAACAATGGATCGCAAGGACAGGCCTCTGGGGATCGATCCCCGACAGAGGGGGTCCGATCATCTGTGGCCACAGGCTACAGATTAGAATTTCTAAAATTTCCTCCACAAGGAAGGCCTCAATGCGGGCGGCGTTGGATCATCTGCTTTACCAGGGCATAATGGTAGAGGCACCAGCCCAAGAACAGGGGCTAGGTTTCTATTCCAATCTGTTTTACCAAGGCCCATCGGCGATGTCAGACCAATTTTGGACCTAAAAGGTTTAAATGCTTACCTAAGGGTTCGCTCTTTCCGGATAGAATCCGTTCGGTCAGCAGCCGCCACACTCCAGAAGGATCTGGCTTCTATAGACATAAAGGATGGTTACCTTGTGTACCAATTCTTTCAGCCACATCAAATATTTTTGTTTTTATGCTTCGCAGTGATACAGCGTCACTTCCAATTCGTGGCGCCCCCCTTCAGGCTGGCTACGGCCCCCGGGTATTCACGAAGGTCCTAGCTCCAATTCTAGTCAGTCTAAAGGATCCAAGGGATCTCGGTCCTAGCATACCTGGACGACCTCTTAATCATCGATCACTCGCTTCCTTGGTGGAATGCGTAGTAGCCCTCATGGTTCAGTACCTCGAGAGGTTCGGCTGGGTCCTAAACCGGGGAAAGATCAGCACTTCAACCTACAAAGCAGTTGGAATATCTCGGCATGAGATTAGACACAGAACAGAAGATGGGTGTTCCTGCCCCTGGTAAAGGGTCGAGGCTATCAAAAGATTGATTCAGTTGGTTCTAAGCAAAAGAGAACCAACTATTCGCCTATGTATGCGATTTACTAGGCAAACTAATGGCCATGTTCGAGGCGTTACCACACGCTTCCACACTCGTGTCCTACAGACAGCAATTCTAGCAGCTTGGTTCTGCCCAGTGGTCTGGAAGGCTGGAGAGCGGGTTCACTCGCCAAGGAACTTGGGCAGAGGCGGAGAGGCAGCTGCCCATCAAGGTCTGGGAGATCAGAGCGGCTCGGCTAGCCCTCCTGGCATAGACATCCAGATTACAGGGGTCCTCGGTGAGAAGTCATTCAGACAATGCCACAGCGGTGGCATATATGTGAACCACCAAGGGGGAACCAAGAGTCAAGCCACTCAGAGTGAGAGGAGCTTGGTTTTTCGGTGGGCAGAGGTTTATGTACCCTGCATATCGGCGACATTCATTCCCGAGGTGGACAACCTGCAGACGTACTTCCTAAGTCGCCAAACCCTGTCGCCGGGGGAGTGGTCTCTGCATCCACAAGTTTTTTTCAGACAATCTGCCAGAAGTGGGGAGTGCCAGACGTGGAGGTCATGGCATCAGGATTCAACAAGAAGCTAGACAGGTTCATGTCTCGAACGAGGGACCCTATGGCCTGCGGAACCGATGTGTTGGTTTGCCCTTGGCATCAATCATAACTTCTATATGCATTTCCCCCGCTGCAGTTACTACCCCGCCTGTGGCGCAGGATCATAGCACAGGCCGGTTATCCTGGTAGCCCCAGCTTGGTACCGGAGGGCATGGTACTCACTAGTCCTGAAATTGGCAGCGGGAGGCCCTTGGACTCTTCCTCTATGGCCAGACCTACTCTCACAAGGCCCGATCCTCCACCCTGCATTACGGCGTCTAAATTTGACGGCCTGGCGGCTGAATCCCTGATTCTCAGGGGTAGAGGTCTGTCTAGGCAGGTAATCCCTACCCTCATTTAGGCTAGAAAGCCGGCCTCCAGGGTAATTTTGTTACAGGGTTGGAGGGCCTACGTAGGCTGGTGTGAGGCTAAGAGATGGGTTTCCCGCAAGTATACCATTGATAGAGTATTACGTTTTCTCCAGCTAGGAGTGGATAAAGGCCTGGCATTAAGCACGATCTAGGGATAGATTTCAGCCTTATCAGTGTGTTTTCAGAAGCCGCTGGCCGCCCACTCGCTGGTTAAGATCTTCGTACAGGGAGTCTTACGTGTTAATCCTCCGGTCAAGTCGCCACTTTGTCCATGGGACTTAAATCTTGTTCTGTCAACTCTACAGAAACAACTCCTTGAGCGGTTGGCTGAGGTACCTTTGGTTTTACTGACTAGAAAGTCGGTATTTCTGATCACCATAGTTTCGGCCAGGAGAGTATCGGAATTGGCAGCCTTATCTTGTAAGGAACCATATCTCATTTTACATAAGGATAGGGCGGGGTTCCGTCCTCATCCTTCCTTTCTACCAAAGGTTATATCCAGTTTCCACCTGAACCAGGATGTGGTACTTCCATCCTTCTTCCAAAACCCACCTCTAGAAAGGAGGGGTTGCTGCATACGTTGGATATTGTCAGGGCCATAAAGGCCTATCTTAAAGCTACAGAGAAGGTTCGGAAAACAGATGTGGTGTTCGTTTTACCGGAAGGGCCCAAGATGGGTCAGGCAGCTGCTTGATCCACCATCGCAAGATGGATTAAACAATTAATCGTTCAGGCCTGCGGTTTGAAGAGGTTGCCTCCTCCTTTGTCGGTAAAGGCCCATTCTACCAGGGCCATGGGCACCTCCTAGGCAGCACATCATCAGATCTCTATGGCTCGAATATGCAAGGCAGCAACGTGGTCGTCAGTCCACATGTTTACAAAATTTTATCAATTGGACGTAAGAAGGAATGCGGATACAGCCTTTGGGCAGTCAGTACTACAGGCCGCGATTCAAGCTCCTCAGGATCTGAGGGGGCTCCCTTGATTTGATTTGAGATTTACATTTCTTGTTTAAGTTGGATTTACTAGTATTTGAGTATACCTCTAAATTAAATCCTTTTTTGGAAGATGTCTCCCTCCCCTCATTAAAGCATTGCTTTCGGACATCCCATATAGTAATGAATATGCTGCTCTGTGTCCCGTGATGTACGAGAAAGAAAAATATTTTTTAATACAGCTTACCTGTAAAATCTTTTTCTTGGAGTACATCACGGGACACAGAGCTCCCACCCCTCTTTTGGGGAACATTTTTGGGAGGCATACTGCTTGCTACAAAACTGAGGTACTTCCTCTATGGGAGGGGGTTATATAGGGAGGGGACTTCCTGTTTGAGATTGCCAGTGTCCACACCTGAAGGTACTCCATATAACCCATATAGTAATGAATATGCTGCGCTGTGTCCCGTGATGTACTCCAAGAAAAAGATTTTACAGGTAAGCTGTATTAAAAAATCAATTTTTTGTGTGTTTTGTGGGTTTCCTTTAGGTGCCCTGTTTTCCTCCCATAGCCCAAAACATGCCTTCAGATTATTTGGTTTGCATCGAATGACGGCAACAGCGCGGGCCTGAATATCCAACATGCCGTCATTTGACAGCATCTCCTTTAGGCGTTCCCAGAGCGCGCTGCGGGGAAGCCCTGTGTTGTCTGTGTCCCTTGGACACGGCCAATCACAGATCGCGGCGAACGGCCAATCAGAGTGGCCGTTTGCGATGCGATCTGTGGGCGAATGAGAGATGATCTCTCATAGATCATCTCTCATTGCCGTTTTACACAGAGACAGAGTCCTGTCTCTGGAGAGGAGGAGCCCGATCTGTGTTCCTTCCTACATCGGGACACAGATCGGTCACCCCCCCCTCCCCCCCCAGTTAGAACACACCTAGGATACACATTTAACCCCTTCCTCACCCCCTAGTGTTAACCCCTTCAATGCCAGTCACATTTATACTGTAATTAGTGCATATTTAT
Organism: Rana kukunoris; assembly: GCA_029574335.1. Lineage (NCBI taxonomy): Eukaryota > Metazoa > Chordata > Amphibia > Anura > Ranidae > Rana > Rana kukunoris. The sequence goes on along the minus strand of CM056050.1, from coordinate 542,455,306 downwards.
AGCACTGATCGCAGTATAAATGTGAATGGCGCCAAAAATGTGTCAAAAGTGTCGGCCATAACGTCGCAGTACCAATAAAAATTGCAGATCGCCGCCATTTCTAGTAAAAAAAAAAATAAAAAAATAATTATCTCCCCTATTTTGTAAGCGCTATAACTTTTGTGCAAACCAGTCGCTTATTGCGATTTTTTTTTTTTTTTTTAACCAAAATAATGCAGAAGAATACGTATCGCCCTAAACTGAGATATTGGGATATTTATTATAGCAACAAGTAAAAAATATTGTATTTTTCTTCAAAATTGTCGCTCTTTTTTGTTTATAGCGCAAAAAATAAAAACCGCACAGGCGATCAAATACCACCAAAAGAAAGCTCTACTTGTGGGGAAAAAAGGACGTAAATTTTGTTTGGGAGCCACATCGCACGACCGCGCAATTGTCAGTTAAAGCGACGCAGTGCCGGAAGCTGAAATTTTACCTGGGCAGGAGGGGGGTGTATGTGTCCAGTATGCAAGTGGTTAATGGGTCATTGTTCACATCGGTGTCACCGATGTAGGGATGCCGACATTGCTGGATAAGTGTCCGATTATTAAAAGTCAGCAGCTGCTGTATGTGCCGCTGCTGGCTTTTCGTTTTTGCAGTGGTGGGCAAACCTCCGCTTTTAGTCTTGCTGCACATTTTCACTGGCATTTTTTACACTTGCAAAGCACTTGAAGCACATGTTCTGGGTGACACAGTTGCAATGACGAGTCTGCAGCATGAAAATTCAGCCACAGTGACCCCTCTGGTGGGGTGACTATTGCACAAAATAACTGCAAACATTCTTAAAAAATCTGCTGCAAGTTCTGGTTCAAAGAAGGTTGATCTGGAGTCATGCAATGTGGTCTTGCTGCAATTGTGCAACTTGTGAAGCCTGGCAAGTCTAGCTATAGACTCCCCTGTTGTGCTATTGTGTTCTGACAGATGGATAGCCCCCCTGCCGGAACACTCCAGTCGGTAGACCTTTTCTGGCCATACTCCTGAATGGCTGGCTTCTGTTGGACCAACTTTAGTACACAGTTCGAACGTGGGCCAGTTTCTCTTGAACCTCCCAATGCCATCGGACATTCGGCCCGTGTGTGTGTGTGTGTGTATACAGTATTGATGTTAAACTGTCATTTTGTTTTTTGTGGGTTTCCTTCCGGTGTCCTGTTTTCCTCCTATAGCCCAAAACATTCCATAAATGGAATGTATAGTCTTTGGAATGAGCCATCCAATAAGGAATTATCCAAGAAGCAAACTGCATTGCGTTTTCCAATGTGTAATGCCACCCCTGCGTATCTGCTATAGAGCAGCCTGTTCTCTCTGTGATTGTGCACCGGTTCCCGGCCCACATATGTGTGAACCTAGTCTTAAAGCAAAGTTCCACCAAAAAGTGGAACTTCTGCTTACTCCTAAACCCCCATTCCGGGGCCACATTTGGCACCTTTTAGAAGGGAAGGGGGAACTGGGACCTAATTTTTGACAGGTCCCCTTCCTCACTTTCGAAAAATGGCGACGTGGCGAAGCTTGGCCCCCTTCTCTTTCCTTCGCCACCGGCCACTTAGCGCAACGCGCAGGTTCTCTTATCGGCAATGGTGGCGGCTGCACGCGACGATCCGAAGATCGGCTGGGGTGGCGATATTGCGGGCTCCCTGGACAGGTAGGTAAGTGTACATATTTTAAAAGTCAGCAGCTGCAAGATTTGTTTCATGGGGTGGGCGGACCTCTGCTTTTAAACATGTTTGCGAGTATCTTTGTGAAAACTTGAATGATCTTGGTGAGAATCTTTGCCTGTTCTAAAGAAGCACATTTAGTAAATTGGCACTGTTACAGAGCATCTTCCAATGTTAAAGTAGAACTTTAGTCAGGAAATTAAGTCCTGCTGGCCCATTTTACAGGTGCAATTATGTAAAACCTTAAAGGGGTTGTAAAGGTTTGTTTTTTCCTTTTTAAGCTAGTGCATTGTTCACTTACCTTTTCCTTCAAATTCCCTTCTAAATTTTTTTTTTTTCTTTGTCTGAATTTCTCACTTCCCTTTTCTCCTCGGTATGCTTGCCACCATCATAACCCGTGGTGTTCTGGCTGGGTGTTAGTCAGCCAGAACCGCTTACTGTAAATTTTTTGTTTTAATATTGTTCTTTTGTGTTTATAATTCCCCTTGTGATCCCTGCAACCTTCCTCAGAATCTGGTATGTCTATGTGCCTGTGAGGATATTGCTTTTATAAATTGGTTTGAGTATTGTATGTAATGCACAATGTACCTTTTTTTATGTTGTATTGCTGGATAAGTTTCTTTTATGGATATTGGGTGTTTTATAGAGAAAAATATTTATATAGATTTAGATTATCGACCTTCTACGATCACCTGAAGAAGTGTAGATTTGCGCTCCTTGACTTCCCATCATATGTTCTCATCTGTTGGTTTGGACAATATCAAACCAGAGTTGATGTAATAATATGAAAAAAAAATGGGGTGGGCATCGTGGCATGTTATAATGCTCTGCAGTATGTGTTTGGTAAAAGGAATATAATGCGTCTGTGTATAAAAATAAAATAAGAGAAATGTAAAGGTGCAAATGCAAATTGTGGTGTAAAGCTTGCCCGGCACGGTGTTGAGTTCTGTGGACCATGTGTTGCTCTTATTTGTATTGAAATCGTCCGATATCATGGAGGCAGGTTCTTTGGCATGTGTTACAGTATATAGGAGCTTTCCCTTTTATTGTTTAGATGGCTAAAACATTTAACTGGTAATTAAACCTAGACATGGCTTTTGGGCTATTGTTAAAGCCTTTTCCAGTTTCTTGGTGAGCTCTTGTTTCGAAGAGTACAGATAAAGTACAGATAGAACCAGCAAAGCAATGAAAGCTACCGAGTCTTTTTCTAACCCATCTCATTGCACTGTTCTGTATTGCTGTCCATTCTCCTGGGAATGTTTTAATTTCATATTGTGTGTGTTTGGTACCATTGCTTTCTCGGATGATTTCATATGTAAAGTATGCACAGTATGTCCTCTCTTATTCTCAACTTTAAAATGTTTCTGGTTACATTCTCCTTAATTGGTTATAGCAAAAATGCCTTTGTAATTGGCTAATTGCCTCTCCTCAGCTTTTAAAGTGGACCTATGCTGAAATGTTTAAGCCAAATGCTGAACTGAAGGGGAAAGTAAAAATGCTCCTTTGCAGTCAGGCTCCCCCTGCGCCACAAGGGTTAAATGCTTGTCTACGCCTGGGGGGGGGGGGGGGCAAGACGAGCAGTTGTCCTCCACTCAGTCCTCCACTCAGTCCTCCACTCAGTCCTCCACTCAGTCCTCCACTCAGTCCTCCACTCAGTCCTCCACTCAGTCCTCCACTCAGTCCTCCACTTCTCTAGTCTCACTTCAAGCTGTAGATCTGACTGCCGCTAGTGATCCTGCCACTGACAATTTGTCAAAATCGGCAATGGCAGAATCACTAAAAGGCAGTCTGTTTTTCCCTTTAGGCCCCTTTCACACTTGTGCGACTTGTCCTGGGACTGCAAAGTCGCATAAGTCGTACCCCATGACTTCCAATGAGTACTATTCATAGATGTGTGACTTCAAAGTAGTCCCTGCACTACTGGTCCAACGTTGATACGACTTGAGGACCTCAAGATTCCACAGGCATCGCTTCAGGTTGCAGCAAAATCTTGCTATTTTCGGGTCGCACAAGTGTGAAAGGGGCCTTAGAAAAACTCCCCCCTGTATCTGAGGAAGTGCAATGTCTCTCCCAACGCACAAGTGTGAAAGGGGCTGAAGCTAAATCACGATCCCTTTTCCTCCAGTAAATCCCCACCCCCCCCCCCCCCAACAGTTGGAACACAGTGAGAGAACACACTTAACCCTTTTATCGCTTTTAGTGTTACCACCTTTTCCAGTGCCATTTATACAGTGATCGGTGCATTTTTATAGCACTGGTTAACAAAAAGTGTCACTTAGGGTCAGATTTGTCTGCCGCAATGTCATAGTCCTGCTAAAATCGCAGATAGCAAATCTATCCCGTAATTTGTAGATAATATAACTCTTGAGCAAACCAATCAATATACGCTTATTGGGATTTTTTACAAAGAAAATGTAAGCAGAATACATATTGGCTTGAATTGAATTCTAGCAAAAAGTAAAAAAAAAAAAAAAAGTTTTTTTTTTTCCAATTTTGTCTTTTTATTAACTTTTTTTTTTTTTTTGGTTTATAGCGCAAAAAATTAAAAAGCAGAGACGGTCAACTACCACCAAAAGAAAGCTCTATTTGTGGGGGGGGGGGGGTGTGGGGAGGACATACTGTATATACTAGAGTATAAGCCGACCCGAATATAAGCTGAGGTACTTAATTTTACCACAAAAAAACTGAGAAAACCTATTGACTCAAGTATAAGCCTAGGGTGAGAATGCAGCAGCTACTGTGAGCGGAAAAGAAGGTCAACAATGCCCATTTTCACGCCTCGCTGTGCCTATTGCAGTCTCACTGTGCCATACCTCACTGTGCCCATTGCAGTTTCACTGTGCCATACCTCTGTGCCCGAGTAGCTGCAATCTTGACAGGCGTCTATTTTTTAAACGTCACAGCTTCCTCCTGGTGTTCTGTTCCATGATAGGCATTTAACACTGTGTTCTGCCTATCACGGAGGTCCTCTCATCCTCGTACTCAGTTTCCCAGCAGACACTGTGTTTAGTGTTCCGCCAATCGCGGACATTCTTTTATCCTCGAAAAAGATGTCCGCGATCGGTGGAACACTGAACACAGTGTCTGCTGGGAAACTGTCCGATGATGAGGACCTCCGTGATAGACGGAACACAGTGTCAATTGCCTATCGCGGAACAAAACACCAGAAGGAAGCTGCAACTTTAAATAAATGGACACCTGGCAAGAATTCAGGTACTGACCCGAGTATAAGCCTAAACAAGGTTTGAAAAACTTGGCTTATACTCGAGTATATATGGTAACTTTTATTTGGGTACAACATTGCACATCCGCGCAATTGTCAGTTAAAGCGAAGCAGTGCTGTATCGGAAAAATGGCCTGGTCGGGAAGTGGGTTAAATCTTCTGGGTCTGAAGTGGGTAAACTACATGGGCCCCTTGTGTGCACAGACCAGTTTATGTAAAAGATGAATTAAACCTTTGACCATCCTTGGTGTTCTTGTGCAACCTGAGAATTTAGCGTGGCCAAACATTCATGTTTAATCAGTGGATAGATTGGAGGGAGAGAGCAACATTGACAGACATTGCTGGTGGAAAACTGCAGTCCAATTGATCGTGCTTCCCAAAAAAAGGACGACTGGCGAAGGTTTGTGAATATAGACTTTCATGTCTATATGGTCCAATTTTTCTGGTTTGATTTTTCTGATTTATGGAGTGCTGGGTGTCTCTTCCTGGATCTGTATAATCATGTCTCGTGTGTATGTGACTTGTACGTGTATCATCAGTGTATGTGGGGTGGGGAAAGGCTTTGGAGTGGTCAGATCTTCGCATAATATCTGCGTTCTGTCTAATTACTGTCAGTTCCTTTCAGTTGCTGGAATGTTTTTCTGATCTCCCTTTATGTAGGGCAGATTTATAGTTGTATTGTAGGTGTCCCTTCACCCTGATTATTAATGTCCTTGCTTACTGATTTAAGTCCTGATCATTCTTGTGCAGCCAGGCATCAGTCTTCCTTCATTTATTAGTCTGCTCATTGCCAGGCCAGAACAGGCAGCATTGTGTATAAAGTACACTCATTAGATTGAATGTTCTTCATGTTGGAACATGTGCCAAGCAGTACACATGCCCTGAATGTTTCATGCATTATATCCTCAATGCTTTACTTTTGCACTAAGGAATCCGGTACACTAGAAAAACAAATTTCCTTTTTATCTAGGAAGTATGGAAAAGTTGTGTTGCCCTTACTGGCAGTTTTCAAGAGAAATGTTTCACAGGCAGCCTCTTTATCTAAATGTAATCATGGATACCAAAGTCATATACTTGTTTTGGTTGTGCGTGATAGGCAAGGATCGTAAAGGTGTAATAGTAACAAGCTCAACATTTATAAGACCTCAGTTGTTCCAACCTTTTTGGCCTCATTTACAGTGGTGTCTCCAGCTTTCATATTTAGGGGGGGCACATGGGGGGACAGGGACAAAAGTAGGGGGGCCAACTATAAAATGAAATTTTTATATATCTATATCTATATATCTCCTGGGGCCTTTTTACTACAATCCCACAACAGGCCCTTTCACATGTTCTGCAGTGAGCTCCCTTCCTACTATACTCGGGTCCCCCAGGGTGGCAGAAAACAAGAGATATATGTCACCAGCACACCAAGAAAACATAAGGGTCCAAAGCAGTGAGAGAACTATCAGGGTTGCAAAGGTTGTCTTGCCACCGGGCCCTGGTGTTCTGCCACTGTGGGGTTCCCCAGCTGTCCTGTCCCTGCTTTTGACAGCGCTGGTCTGGCATCTGTCTCCTTGGCAGCGGCGGCAGTCTATTAGAACCTAGTGCTGGTGACATTATAGGTCCATGCAGGGGAAGGCTGGAACTATTTGTTATAGAGAACCAAGCCCCTAGCAGCAGTAACCTTGTATAACCACCTTTGTTGACATGCTGATCGGGATGTGATCCAGGTGATTCTCCGAGTCAGATCTAATAAACACATTAATTTATTAGCATCAAGAGTACAACCACATACCGTATTTTTTGGACTATAAGGCGCACTTAAAATCCTTTCATTTTCTCAAAAATCGACAGTGCGCCTTATAATGCGGTGCGCCTTATGTATGGTTGTATTGAGCATTAACTACTTGAGATCCGCGCTATAGCCGAATGACGGCTCTAGCGCGAATCTAAATTGTCAACAAGCCGTCAATTGACGGCTCGTCACTAGCTGTTTCCCGGCGCGCGCTCCAGAGCGCGCTGCGGGGAAACACTGTGTTGTCCGTGTCCCTTGGACACAGCCAATCACAGATCTCCGCGAACGGCCAATCAGAGTGGCCGTTTGCGATGTGATCTGTGCGGCCAATGAGAGATGATCTCATAGATCATCTCTCATTGCCGTTTTACATAGAGACAGCGTCCTGTCTCTGGAGAGCAGGAGACGGATCTGTGTCTCTTGTACATAGAGACACAGATCGGTCACCTCCCCAGTCACCCCCCCTCCACCTACAGTTAGAACACTATGCAGGGAATACATTTAACCCCTTCGTCACCCCCTAGTGTTAACCCCTTCAATGCCAGTCACATTTATACTGTAATTAGTGCATATTTATAGCACCAATCGCAGTATAAATGTGAATGACGCCAAAAATGTGTCAAATATGTCCGATGTGTCCACCATAACGTCGCAGTCACAATAAAAATCGCAGATCGCCGCCATTTCTAGTAAAAAAAAAATAATAAAAAATAATAATTCTGTCCCCTATTTTGTAGGCACTATAAATTTTGCGCAAACCAGACGCTTATTGCGATTATTTTTATTTTTTTTACCAAAAATATGTAGAAGAATACGCATCGCCCTAAACTGAGAAAAATTTTTTTTTTTTTTTTTTTTTTTATTGGGATATTTATTATAGCAACATGTAAAAAATATTGTCTTTTTTTCAAAATTGTCGCTCTTTTTTGTTTATAGCGCAAAAAATAAAAACCGCAGAGGTGATCAAATACCACCAAAAGAAAGCTCTGTTTGTGGGGAAAAAAGGACGTCAATTTTGTTTGGGAGCCACGTCGCACGACCGCGCAATTGTCAGTTAAAGCGACGCAGTGCCGGAAGCTGAAATATCACCTGGGCAGGAGGGGGGTATAAGTGCCCAGTAAGCAAGTGGTTAAAGACATACATGATAGGTTTACAGCATCCACTTACATGTAAATAGTAGAGATCCGGCATGTAATGGAAAGTCTCTAAAGTCTCTACTTTAACGTCCTTCCGCACCAGATGTAAGCTGTAAAATGCTCCTATGCCCCTCTGTCGAACCGTCCGTATAGCAGTGGAACTAGCTGGTATGGTGACGTTGCTGGAATGCGACGGCATTTCGGAGCTGGCGCTTGGGTGTGACAGGTGTGTGCATTCATTCATTAATTTTCTATATTAATTTTCTGTATTAATTTTCTATACAAAAATGGCTTCTGTTAAGAGACATGTTAAGAGACATGTTAAGAGACATGCTTATGAAGCGGATTTCAAACTCAACGCTATCACTCAAGCAGTACAACATGGAAATAGAGCAGCTGCGAGAGAATTCAACATTAATGAATCAATGGTACGGAAGTGGAGGAAGCAAGAAGATGCTCTGCACCAGGTAAAGAAGACCAAACTGAGTTTCCGAGGGAACAAAGCGAGATGGCCACAGTTGGAGGACAAAATTGAACAGTGGGTTATTGAACAGAGAACCGCAGGTAGAAGCGTCTCTACGGTCTCTATTCGACTCAAAGCAACAGTGATAGCACGCGACATGGAGATTAATGACTTTCGAGGAGGTCCCTCTTGGTGCTTCCGTTTTATGAAAAGGCCTAATCTCTCCATCCGCACAAGAACTACTATGTCACAGCAACTGCCAAAGTATTACGCAGAAAAGCTGGCCATTTTCCGCACCTACTGGATGAGGTCCCCCTCACTTTTGATATCCCCATAAACCGTACTGTTGAGAAAACGGGGACCAGTATGGTATCTATACGCACTACAGGAAACGAGAAGTCATCCTTCACTGTAGTTCTCGGTTGCCAGGCTAATGGCCAAAAACTACCACCCATGTTAATTTTCAAGAGGAAGACTTTGCCAAAAGAAAAGTTTCCGGTTGGCGTCATTTTAAAGGCTAACCCAAAGGGCTGGATGGACGATGAGAAGATGGGTGAGTGGCTGAGAGAGGTTTACGTCAAGAGAACGGATGGCTTTTTCCACAAATCTCTGTCCCTATTGATCTGTGACTCCATGCGTGCCCATCTGACCGATACTGTCAAAGCCCAAGTGAAGAAAACTAATTCGGTGCTTGCCATCATTCCGGGTGGATTAACCAAAGAACTCCAGCCGCTAGATATTGGTGTCAACAGGTCATTTAAAGATAAATTGCGAGCTGCATGGGAGCATTGGATGACAGAAGGTGAACACACATTCACCAAGACAGGAAGGCAACGCCGGGCAAGTTACTCCACTATCTGCCAGTGGATCGTGGATGGCTGGGCTAAGGTATCGGTCTCCAGTGTCATCCGAGCTTTCAGGAAGGCCGGAATCATCACTGAACAACTAAGTAACAGCAACGAGACTGACTCGGATAATGATGAGAGGGATACAGGCATGCTTGATGCCGAAATCGCCCAACTGTTACACTCAGACACTGAAGATGAAGAATTTGATGGATTTGTGGTAGAGGAATAAACTAGAAAAGTCAGTGTATGGTTTTGTATTTTATGTGTGTAACACTAAACAATGTTGAGAGTTATTGTGAAAGAGTTTAAAGAGGTGAATAGAGTTGAACTTATCAGAGTTTTGTTTCATTTAATGCGTGCGCCTTATAACCCGGTGCACCTTATGTATGGGAAAAAAAACCCGTTAACAGTCGCTCAATGATATTGCGCCTTATAACCCGGTGCGCCTTATGGTCCTAAAAATACGGTATATGCAATCGACCGTATGTTCCGCAGCCATGTGGGCTCTATGCCTGTAAAGTGTGGGCTTTGATCAATAAAATCACTGATATTTAACACTAGGATTTGACTAGGAGCAGCTAAGTAACCTGCAGGGAGCTCAACTGTCTACAACCAATAGAGATGGACTCGGGTGTGTTTGAAATCCCACATGCCCGATCCCGCCAGGAAGCGGACACTCCACAGTGCTAATCGCAGCCACTGAGACAGTCCTGATCTGTGCAGCTTCGGACCGGGAAATGTCTCTCTGCCTGTGATTAGCGCTGTGCAGTGTGGGCTTCCTGGCAGGCTCTGGCATGTGGAATTTTGAACAACAAATGTTGTCTCTAACAACAAATTGTGGTGGCCCTCCTGTACATCAGCCCCATAAAGTAACCAGCACTGGGTTCCTATGTGCTGCCGCCGCTGCCAAGGAGACAGAGACCAGCGCTGTGAATAGCCGGGACAGGACAGCAACTCTGGTTGTTCCAGCACTGGTCCACACTGGGGGGATTCCCTCATCCATCTATAATGTGTAGATTGGGAATTGGATAATTTTTTTCATTCAACCTAATAGTTGAATGAAAAAAAGTGATCAATGTATGGGCTGCCTAAGAGCTAAGACCAGCCATAGACAGTTTAAATCTCAGCTGGTTCAACAGGAACTGGCTGAGATTTGAATCATTAATGAGCAGATGGGGGGGGGGGGCTGCAGTGTGCATGATCCCTAATGCCGCGTACACATGATGGGAATTTCCGACAGCAAATGTTAAGTGTGAGCTTTTGATTGGATATTCCGACCATGTGTATGCTCCATCGGACATTTGCTGTTGGAATTTCTGACAACAAATGTTTGAGAGCTGGTTCTCAATTTTTGCGACAACAAAAGTTCTTGTCGGAATTGCATACAGCCGATGGAATATTCCAATGCACAAAAATCCTATGCATGCTCGGAATCATGGCACTTTTTTCGGCTCGTCGTAGTGTTGTACGTCACCGTGTTCTTGACGTTCGGAATTTCCGACAACATTTGTGTGACCGTGTGTATGCAAGACAAGTTTGAGCCAACATTCCGTCTGAAAATAAATAAATGGTTTTGTTGTTGGAATGTGTACACGGCATTAGGGTCCAGGGCACACTGGATGGCTGAAAAAATGCCAGAACCTCTGGCCAAAATGTCAGCATAAATGGTCATACTGGCTCATATTGTACAAGAGTTCATGGAGGTTTATGGGCATTGGCTTTTTAGAAGTGTTTTTTTAGTTTCAATATGTTTTTAATACATTTTCAAAATGACAAAAGTTCATACAGGCACAAGATCTTAGGCAGGTGTAAAAAAATGCTGTAATTTTAAAAATGGTTTCTGAAATAGAAGTGTTATTCATTTATTTTTGTCAATTAACAAAATGGAAAGTAAATGAACAGAAGAGAAATCTAAATTAAATCAATATTTGGTGTGACCACACTTTGCCTTCAAAACAGGATCAGTTCTTTTAGGTACACTTGTACACAGCTTTTGAAGGAAGGTAGTTTATAGGGCTGAAATGATTAATCGATAATAATCCATAATAAAAATAGTTGTGGGCGATTTTTTCATTATAGATTAGTTGGTCTAACGGCACAAACCTTCTTCACTGCCAGTCTTGCCCCCGGCCCAGTGTTGGAATCCTGTGTAGAAAGCCAGCGGCGCCGCCGTATTCTCATGAGAATACATTGGCGCTTGTGCACGGGTTAAAAGGTGAGAAATATAGTGGGAGGTTCTCAAGTTGGGCTGCAAAAATGGAGGATTGCAGGTTTGGTTTGTAACCTCAAGATTTTAGGAAGGAAATTCTGATTTAGTATGTAAACCTATTTTTATATGCTGAAGTGTCTGGTAACATTTGTGTATATTTTTGATTACTGGAGCACACATTGTGGCTGGATGATAACATCTCTTTCACATAACTGATAGAGTACATGAACAGTCACAGGCAGTGAGTTATGTTTGTTATACCAAAAGACTCGCAGTGACATGCTTGCAAGCTTGCTGTTTCCGCAGCGTATGCAATCAAGAAATCATACAGCGGAAGCTCTAATGAAAGAACTCCAATCTTCTAGTGGAGCAGAATATTAGTAAAATCTTCGTACACACAGGGTGAATATCGGGGGGGGGGGGCACATTCTGCCTGCTGTACTGCAGTCCGTCTGACAGAAGCCAGCCGAAAAAGGTCTGCTAACCAGCAGAGGAGATGACTGTACTAACATCACATAGTACAGCGGCTCCTCCCGAGCTGTCAGTAGTATGTACTAGGCTTTATCGCTCCATATTTGTTTTTATTCTTATTGACCGCAAAGCTAACACGTCGGCATAACCTAACATTAATATTAACAGAGAAACAACAACCCTTGTTGTGGATGAATGTGTAGTAGCATGTTAATGCAGAAGTAAACCCCCCCCCCCCCCCTGCAAGCCAATGATATTATGTGCTAATGTGGGTAACCTTCCCAGTGCTGGCATAGCCCCACTGCAAAGAAGCAGTTTTACCTTTTCTGGTGTTCAACTTTCGAAAATTTTGAAAAACAAGGAGAAAACTATTAGTGTGGCATCCAAGGCTTAGTTCACTTCACGGTAGGGTTGTCCCGATACCACTTTTTTAGGACCGAGTACAAGTACCGATACTTTTTTTTCAAGTAGTCGCCGATACCGAATACCGATACTTTATTTAAATGTGTCCACATATTGCAGCCGTGTCCACATATTGCAGCCGTGTCCCCCCCACATATTGCAGCCATGTCCCCCCCACATATTGCAGCCATGTCCCCCCCACATATTGCAGCCATGTCCCCCCCACATATTGCAGCCATGTCCCCCCCACATATTGCAGCCATGTCCCCCCCACATATTGCAGCCATGTCCCCCCCACATATTGCAGCCATGTCCCCCCCCACATATTGCAGCCATGTCCCCCCCACATATTGCAGCAATGTCCCCCCCATATATTGCAGCCATGTCCCCCCCACATATGTAGCCATGTCCCCCCCACATATGTAGCCATGTCCCCCCCCCACATATGTAGCCATGTCCCCCCCCCACATATGTAGCCATGTCCCCCCCCCACATATGTAGCCATGTCCCCCCCCACATATGTAGCCATGTCCCCCCCCACATATGTAGCCATGTCCCCCCCCCCACATATGTAGCCATGTCCCCCCCCACATATGTAGCCATGTCCCCCCCCTTTAATTGCAGACATGTCCCCCCTCCCTTTAATTGCAGACATGTCCCCCCCCCCCCCCCCACATATTGCAGCCATGTCCTGTCCCCCCCACATATTGCAGCCATGTCCTGTCCCCCATACCTGATGTGCCGCAAAGCCGCCGCTGCTGCCGTTAATCCCGGTGCATGACAACGGCGAGCATTACAAGCTTTCGTTTGTATACTTGTAAAGCCCGCGCTGCCATGTATAGACACTCCCCCTCTCGTGATTGGACGGATCCGTCCAATCACGAGAGGGGGAGTGTCTATACATGGCGGCGCCGGCTTAACAAGTATACAAGCGAAAGCTTGTAATGCTCGGCGCTGTCATGCACCGGGATTAACGGCGGTATTCGGCGGCTTTGCGGCGGCGGGTGAAGTATTCTATTTCGGTATCGGGGGTATTTGCGGGAGTACAAGTACTCCCGCAAATACTCTGTATCGGTCCGGATACCGAGTATAGTATCGGTATCGGGACAACCCTACTTCATGGTGTATTGAGCACTTTAATTGGGGGTAAACCTCGGACATGAAATATTAACAAAGCATAAACTTCTATAGTGTTTACTTGTCTTAAATGTGAGCACTAAGTGTCATTTCTGTCTGTTGCTTCATGCCTCAGTTGTCAGTATAAATGGCTACTGGCACATTTTCCTGACACCAAGGGAAAAATGGTGACGGGGAGACAGCTCCCGCTGATTGACAGTCTCAGCTCTGTTCCTGTGTGGGTTGGGGGCGGGGCATGCCAGAGCGGGGCCATATGTCCTGTGAGGTCTCTTCAGATGTTTCAGGTCCTCCCCCAGACTGTGCAAAGCAGAGTGGAGCTAAGATCTTCGCCATTAGACCTGCTTTGTGCCACACAGCCGCCTCTTCAAAATTGTGCGCAGCAGTCTCCTTTCAATCCAATGTGCAGAATCCTAAGGGGGCGAGCATATCAAATGGTGGTTGTGGTGCAGCTACACTTCAGCCCTGGTTCACACTGATGCATTTTGACATGCGATTTGACATGTCAAATTGGCAGCATTTGCCAGCAATGGCACTGTCCTAATCGGGGCGACGCCGCATCTGCGGTGCTGCACCGATTTTCAAACAGTAGTTTCTGTACTACTTTTTGCGAGTTTGGCCCACGATTTGCATGCCTCTGTAATCGCAACTGACAAGCGAGAGTAAAGCCGTGCAAACTCGCACAGCTTTACTCCCGCAGCCCAGTGTGAACCTGGGCTAAAAGTGTATGTGTAGTCCCAACTTTTTTTTTCTTTTTAAGTTTTATACAGAGTAGGGAAAGGTTAGAACACCCTTTTTAAGGTTTTTGTTTTTTTCGGGGACTGTAAGGGGGATTTTTACTGCCTGCCCTGGAAAAAGCAACAGGAAGTGAGTTGAAATCTGAATAAATCGCCTTTTTAGGTCCTTGTCTGTGGGATGTATGTTCCCTTTAAATAAATTCCCAGAGAAGAGTAGAAATTGTCCCAGTGCAGACAAGATTGTATTATAAACCTGGCAAAATCTCCAGGAGTATTCTGGCTAAACGTTTACACTATAGGCTCCATGCACACTGAAGCTGATATACTGTAGTTCTTTGGCGTTTTGGCTTTTTTTTTTTTTTTTTTTTTAAAGCCCATAAACTGAACTCTATTTTGGCCTATGTGCCCATGCACACATGAGCGTTTTTTTTTTTTAGTGTTGATGAGCTATGGAGTTTATTGGCTTTTTTTCTCAACCCCCGAAATTTGCATTCAAAGTGCCGTTTATTGGTCGGAAAATGCCTTTTTTTTTTATCCATTTGAGAGAGAAAAAAGCTACACTGAAAAACGCTGATTAACCACTTAAGGACCGGACCAATATGCTGCTAAATGACCCAAGGGTTTTTTACGATTTGGCACTGCGTAACAGACAATTGCGCAGTCGTGCGACGTGGCTCCCAAACAAAATTCGCATCCTTTTCTTCCCACAAATAGAGCGTTTTTTTGGTGGTATTTGATCGCCTCTGCGTTTTTTTTTTGTTTTTTTTTGCGCTATAAACAAAAAAAGAGCGACAAGAAAAATCAAATAAACTAAATTTTAGTCAAACATTTAGGCCAACATTTATTCAGCCACATGTCTTTAGTAAAAAAAAAAATCGCAATAAAAAAAAATGGCTACCTAGCGGGAACAGCGACACTAATACAGCGATCAGAAAAATGATCGCTTAGTGACACTGGCAATAGGGGGTGAAAGGGTTAACTAGGGCGGTGATCAAGGGGTTAAAACTTTATTGGGGGGGTACGGGGGCTACCCTGGACCTAACAATAACTGCCTGTCACACTTGACACTAAATGCAGTGATCATACATATATGATCACTGCATTCAGTGACACTGTGACGGGGGGGGGGGGGTATTCGCAAGGGGTTAATGTGCCTGCGTGTCCTGGTGTCAGTGTAGTGTTGTGCAGACTCACTGTGTGATGTGATCTCTCCTCAGCGGCGGTTGAAAATACCGCCGAGAGCAGAGATCACATCACTTCCCTCTTCCTGTGTTTATACAGGAGGAGAAAGTGCACTGCAGGGGGAGCGCGCGGATTGGCTGGGAGGGGGCGGACAAAAACGAACAGCCGCCCCCTCATCCTGGATCGCTCCTGAAGTTACGGGAACCGCCGCATGTGTCGGGGGGTCCCGACCGGACTCCCGACCCACGTCTAGGCAGGCATGTACAGGTGCGTTGATGTGCCTGTCTGTGCCATTCTGCCGACATGAATGTACATGCGGCGGTCCTTAAGTGGTTAAAGCTATTGCAAAAATGCAAAAAATTTGGAAAGGCTCCCTGCAAAGCTACTGGCATTTTTCTGCTATTTTAAGATTGCATCTCTAGGCTATATATATAATGTAGCCAGTTTCCAAACACACAATTATTCAGGTGTTTTTTTTTTTTTTTTTTAACCTCCTGTGAGGAAATTCAGTTTACTCCTTTCCTCAATGATAGTCATTGATCATCATTCTTCTTTTGTTTTAGTAGAGTGGAACACCTAATTATGTTGTTGAAATAGGGTGGGGACTCCCTTATTGCCGCGTACACACGGTCGTTTTTTGCGATGGAAAAAAACGACGTTTTTTAAAACGTCATTTAAATTGATCGTGTGTGGGCAAAACGTCGTTTTTTGTCTTAAAAAAAACGACCAAAAAAAAATTCCAACATGCTTGAATTTTTTGTGTCGTTTTTTCAAAACGTCGTTTTTTGTTTCACAAAAAGTCACCGTGTGTAGCAAAAACGTCTTTTAAAACGACGTTTTTCAACCCGCGCATGCCCAGAAGCTAGTTATGAAGCGAGCTTCAATGGAAAAGTGTGGTGAACGTAACCTCGCTTTTTGTGAAAAAACGATGGTGTGTATGCAAAATTGTCTTTGAAAAGTGACGTTTCAAAAACGTTGTTTTTTACTTCACAAAAAACGTCGTTTTTTTTCATCGCAAAAAACGACCGTGTGTACGCGGCATCAGTCACTCTAAGAACCAGTTCACACGAGGTGCAGCTTCGTGTACTGTTTTTCTGCACTAAAAAATGCATGCAGTGTTTTCCATGTATTCCAATTGCTCTAGTTCACACCAATGCAGTCAGTTTCCGGTCAGTTCCCAGTCAGTTTCTGCACTGCAAACTGACCAGAAAAGGACTGGGACTGACTGCACTTGTGTAAACTACAGTAATAGGAATACATGGAAAATGCTGCATGCATTTTTAGGGTCAGTTCACACGACAAAAATGTACTCATGCGATCCAGATCAGTTTTTGCTTGCAGTTTCAGTGCATTTTTGTTACAATATGCTAGGTTCCAGTACAGTTCTGTGCAGAAAAAAAATGCAGCACGCTCTACCATCTGTTTTCTCCACCGGAAACTTCACTGGTGTAAATTGGAGCCATTGGAATACATGGATAAAACTGTGCATGCATTTTTAGTGCAGAAAAAAAGTGCACGGAAATAGCCCTGAACTCTTTCTTCAATGGCTCCTCCTTAAAGTTGGATTACAGCCATTGCTTGTGCTGCATGCCTGCCGGAGCAACTACTTGTGTGTGACGGCTCATTACTAATGCAGCTGAAAGGGGACTTTGTGTCTTTTTCGAACAACACGTACATTCACTGGAGATGGCCTCTTATTTATTCTTTACATATTCTGGGTTTTATGTCAAAGAAAAACTAGAAGAAATGTATTGTTTATAAGGTACAACCAACCAAGTCACCGTTCCAGGCAGTGAAAAATTCCATCATTCTCAGTTTTTCTTATGTTTAAGCTCTGAGGATTTGGCCAAGGCAGAAGTAGGAAAGCCCACACCTGATTGTTCTGTAGCTCAAAGCTCGACCTGCCAAATCATAATTTTCAGTTGTTCCTGTTCACCTGTGCCTAGTGTCGCTTAAGGCCGGGTTCACATGGGTACGACAAGCGATTCGACATTAGGAGTTTGTCGCATGATGTCTTGATGTGTGAAAATCAATGTTTCCCTATAGGAGCCGTCTTAACTGGTCCGACACAAAAATCTGTCCGACTTTGAAAATGCTCCCTGTACTACTTTGGTCCAACTTTGATCCTACTTCTGCCCATTGAATATCATTGAAGTTGGATCACCGTCTTGCATGATCTGACTTTGGCATGCGACTTGTTCTCTGAGGATCTTGAAGGGGAAGTCTACGATATTTTTTTTTCAAAAACCGGCATTGGTTCCCCCTTCAAGAGCATACCAGGTCCTTAGAAATAAACACCGTGGGGGTCCCCCCAAAATCCATACCAGACGCTTATCCAAGCACACAGCCCAGCAGGTCAGGAAAGGGGGTAGGGACGAGCAAGCACCCCCCTCCTCCTGAACCTTACCAGGTTGCATGCCTTCAACATGGAGGGGTGCTTTGGGGCAGGGGGGCCCAGCGCCCCCCACCCCAAAGCACCTTGTCCCCATGTTGATGAGTAAAAAGGCCTCTTCCTGACAACCCTGTCCGTTGGTTGTCGGGCTCTGCGGGTGGGGGGCTTATCGGAATCTGGAAAACCACCTTTTAATAAGGGAACCCCAGATCCTGGCCCACCTTCCCCATGTGAATGAGTATGGGGTACATTGTACCCCTACCCATTCATCTAAAAAAATGTGTCACAAATAAAACCCATTGCACAGGTTTATCAAGTAATTTATTAAGCAGCTCCGGGGGTCTCTTCAGACTTCTTCTGCCCTCTCCGGCTCTTCTCCCCTCTCCGGCTCGCTCGTCCCCTACCCCTTGCCTGTCCTGCCGGACTGTGTGCTCGGATTAGGGTCTGGTCTAGATTTCGGAGGGAACCCCATGCCGTTTTTCGGCAAAGGGGGTTTGCCTTAAAATCCATACCAGATCGAAGGGCTTGGTATGCTCTTGGAGGGGGAACCCATGCTGTTTTTTTTGTTTTTTTATGTAGCGTGGAGTTCCCCTTAAAGATTCAAACCAGACAGAGTGCCTGGTATTGTCGAGGATCGAAGTCTGATCCCTGTTTATTAAAGCCTTCAAGTTACAGGGCAAAGTTGGATCCAAAGTAGTACAACTGTCTTTCTCTTTGATGTGATTTTTGCCCCACTAGACTTTAATGTAAGCACCTGCAAAAGACACACAACGGTCACGTGAGCGGCGCTCTGAAATCGTGTATAGAGAGCAGTTTTATTTATTTTTTATAAAACCCAGACGGAAGCCCCTAGCATAACGAGACAGAGGATTATGTAAAAGAAAAAGGCCTCATGCACACTTAATCTTCTTCCTTCTACACAGTGGTTGCACTTGACTGCTCCTCCTCCTAACGAACGTCTATGAGTCAACCAGCACTGACAACAATGCACTCTGTATATGGATTTTATATTCATTGTAGAGTTCAGTTTACTTTTGTCTCATAGTGATATTCCCAAATCTCCACTTTAAATACAATAATATGAAAGAACAAGTATACGAAAACAGAAATGACTCCTAATATGTGACTATGGAAACCCCCTAGAAGTAGTCTTGGTTGGTTTTGAAATCAAATCTGGCAACCATCCATGTCCATTGTGTGTGGAAACATTAGATGCTTTGTTTTGTTTTTTCTTCCTTGCATTGAAACAAACATACACTGGTTTTCTTTATCTCATAGTTTTCATAGGTAAGCCAGTAAAAGCCTTTTTTGTGTTTTTGGTCTGGTCAAATGTCTGCCAGGAGGCGAGACCTTAGAAAATCCTTTGTCCAGTACAAATGGTGTTCAGGTAAAACAAAAATAAACACAGGGGTCGTATTTTATCCGCTGCTGGCTCTGATGATATAGTAGACCAGGTAAAAGGTTCTTTGTGTTGCCTGTTCAGACTAGCCGCCTCACACAGTTATCCAGCAGCGAAACCTCCCCCAATAGAAATTGTGAATCGGCATTTCTCCAGCTATTGGTAGCTTTTCACCCCAAAAAGTAAATGTGTATATTTACAGGAATGTTTTTACCCCTAAACAATATACTCCTTTAATTTTTTTACTTACCAAAAAAAAAATGAAATAATCTTTAAAATACATCCACGATCTTATGGCCTCCTGCACACTGGACATTTTGCTCGCTCCCCCAGATTCCTTTCCTCCTGGCAGCAGAGTTTTGGCAGATAAACGCCTGATGCTTGTGAATATGTGTATCACATATAGGTGCGTTGTACTAAGGATGAGCTCCAGCGTGTTCAAATGGAACACGTGCAGAGTCCGCCAGGAAGACAGCACGGCGCTGCGCTAATCACAGCCAGGGAGACATTTCCCGATCTCTGCAGCCGAGCATCGGGACAATGTCTCCCCGGCTGTGATTAGCGCAGCACTGCCCTGTCTTCCTGGCGGGCTCTGCACATGTTCCATGCGAACACGCCGAAGCTCATCCTTACGTTGTACAAATGCCCGGCTTTTGGGCATTCATTTCATTGCCTGGAAAATTCATTAATTTTGGCCATGGAGATGAATAAATGCTCTAGCGCTAAACATGCCTAGTGTTAATGTATGTTTAGACTCCAAATGTTTTTTGTGCCAAAATGCCGCTGCTCCTGTATGCACTGGGTGTGTCTTTTCTTTTTTCTGCCTCCTAAACACCTATGCGTGCATGGGCACATAGGCTAACATGCTGGGGCACAGAGGCAAAAAAATAAAATAAAAAATCAGATGCCCCTTAACAGCCACTTTAAAAAAGTTCAGAGTGTATGAGGCCTATCGGTTTATATTTGCGTATGAGTTTTTTTAATTACTACACCCAAGTGCTTAGATGATTTAATTAGTATGAGAAGAGACATTTAAATTGGAGACTGGAAGTCCATGAAGAATCAAAAGTTGTTTTAGTTGAAAGCTGTAATTATAGAACAGAAGCTTAGATTGTATTTCATGTCACATGAATGAAGTGTATTCCTTTGCTTGTCCTTTAAAGGGAAACTGTAATGGGTTTTAATAAATTTTCTTTGTTTTGAAAGTTTATAACCAGATATTTTATATTATGTTATTATTGTTGCTATAAACCTATTACAAGTTACAATGTGTGAAATACATTTGGACTCTAGCACTTAAAGCAGAGGTTCACCCCCACATTTTTTTTTAACATTACATTCAGCCGAGTTGTGAGATGGAGATTAGGCTGTTTTTTTATTTCGTTGCAGTAATTACCGTATTTTCACCGCGGCTTCCGAGTATGTAATCTGCGGGACTGGGCGTTCTTAATTGACATCCTTCCGACAGGCGCATACAGTCACGAGTTGCCGAAAGAAGCCGAACGTCGGTGCGCAGGCGCCGTATAGAGCCTGTAGACAGCGCACAGGAGAAGAGGGGGGTGTCTGTTCTTTGAGTCACTTAGCTGACGTGTGTGTGTGTGTGTGTGTGTGTGTGTGTGTGCGTGCCTTGAGATTTTGCTATTCATATCAGCATTTGGAGCCGTATTGTAACACCAAAAAGAGAGGATTGTGGACTTGCTGGCCGTATACATGGGCTGAATGTTGGGAGGCATTGTGTGTACCGTAGGGGTATGACCTAAAAAGGTCCTGCCTAGTTTGCGCGCAGAAGCGAACACATACGTGAGTAGCGCCTGCATATGTAAACGGTATTCAAACCAAACATGTGAGGTATCGCCACGATCGTTAGAGCAAGAGCAATAATTCTAGCCCTAGACCTCCTCTGTAACTCAAAACATGCAACTTGTAGAATTTTTTAAACGTTGCCTATGGAGATTATAATGGTTTCTTTTTTTTTTATTACATTTTATTTTTTTCAGAATTTGTATGTTAATTATTTTCTTTACTCAAAAACAATTTTTTAACCTGTTTAAAAACATTAGTGTTTGCTGTGTTCTAGTGCTGTAAACTACTGAAGTCTGTGAGCCAATACTATATAATGCAATCCAAGTATCCCAACAACTATTCTGTAAATGCATTGCACACCCAAAGTGTCATCCAATACAAGCAGTCTTTTTTGTGATGCCAACGTCCACCACCAGACAGCGCCAGGTCACAGAAGCAACCTTTGGGCCGTCACAAGGATGCAAACCTGCGGCCTAAATTACCGGCCGTCGCGGGCCCGCCACAATCGCGCGGCGGGGGAGGTGGGGTCGCACAGAGACACAGGATCCTGTGCCTTCGTGCACCCCTGCCTCGCGATCAGTAATTGTGTCCGCGGTTTCGCGGCCTTGTAGGCCGCAAAGCAGCGGCCTCAATTACCACCGGGTGCGGGGGCCAGGTCACAATTTCTTGTTGCAATTGCGACCTGGCTCCCGGATATTGTCGACCCCTGTACTAACATTAGATTGAGCTCTTCAGTTTTTTTTTTGTTCAGACCGCTGAGTACACTTTTAGGCCTCTTTTGACACTGAGGCGGTTTGCAGGTGATATTGCACTACAGGTAGACCCTAAACCAGCGGCTGCTGTTTCTTCAGTGTGAAAGCCCTCTGGGCTTTCACACTGGAGTGGTGTGCTAGCAGGATGGTAAAAAAAGTCCTGCTAGCTGCATCTTTTGGAGCGGTGATGGGAGCGGTGTGTATTGAAAGCAATTCTGACGGTATAGCGCCGATAAAAATATCGGCTCTATACCGCCACCACACCTCCCGCCCCAGTGTGAAAGGGGCCTAAGATACCCAGACATTAGACACAGTTTATAAGAGAAAAGCAGGCTTTAAAAACAACAATTTGTCATACTCGCCTAGGTGGATGTAGCCCCTGCCGCCTCAAAGGCTGCTTTTACGCTGAAAGCACCGGCCGTTAGCATTAAAGCCCCGGCCACTGTAGCGTAGAGCTGCAAGATTCTGGCTAAGATGAGAATCAAAATGTTTTTGATAGATCACGATTCTCTTAAGATTCTCACGGCGTAACATCATCTTTCACATTAAAACAAAAATATTTGAGCTAACTTTACGTTTCACTTTTTTTTTCTTTTCTTTTTTTAATCATTAAAGTGTATTTTCCCCAATTGACATTTTATTCCCTATGGTCTCTGCTAAAATGTATATATGTTTGGGCGTTCCCAGTAATTTTCTAGCAAAAAATTTTGATTTTAAACCAAGAACCAAGTGTCAGAAAAAGATTTGGACTTTAAGTGGTTAAACTTCCTGCATTTACACAGAAGTTTGATCTAAAAAGAAAGTTGGTTACAATGTTTCATGTTACAAACACAGAAGTTTATCCCTTTGATCCAAGAAGGAAGCATTAGTTACAATGTTTCCTGTTAAGAATTTGGCAGACTGCTCAGATATTTTCTTTTGACAGCTGAGTGAGCAGATAGTCTCTCCACTTATATGAAAGAATCGGCAAACTCTGCATTGGAGATCGTCGGGGGGTTGAATCGAGATCACGATTTTTTAACGATTAACTGTGCAGCTCTAATGTAGCGGCACTTTACTGCTGTTTAAGCAGTGCTTATGTGCTGCTTTTAATGCAAAGAAGGGGTATAAAACGTCCTGTGTTGTGGCGCTTTTCAGGCGCTTCAGAAGCGGTGCCCATTCATTGAAGACGCTGCTTCACTGGGCTCTAGTGAACGCTGGAGGGGCATAATCCCTCAGCGCACAGCCAACCAAAGCTGCAGCTAACCAAAGCTGCAGCTACCTATTTTTGGTAAAAAATAATTGCAATAAGCATTTATCGATTTGGTTTGCGCAAAATTTATAGCGTTTACAAAATAGGGGAGTTTTATTGCGCTTTTATTTATTTTTTTACTACTAATGGCGGCGATCAGCGATTTTTTTTTTTATTTTATTTATTTTTTATTTTATTTTTCGTGACTGCGACATTATGGCGGACACTTTGGACAATTTTGACACATTTTTGGGACCATTGGCATTTTCACAGCAAAAAATGCATTAAAAATGCATGGTTTACCGTGAAAATTACAATTGCAGTTTGGGAGTTAACCACAAGGGGGCGCTGAAGAGGTTAAGTGTGACCTAATCTGTGTTTCTAACTGTAGGGGTGTGTGGCTGTAGGTGCGATGTCAATGATTGTGGTTCCCTATATTAGTGGGAGATAATTATGTAAATATAAAGTTTCTACTCGGACCGTCAATGTAACACCCAGATATTTTGCTTGACCCCTGTTAGGGGCATAATAGAAAATAAGGGAATAGAGGTTTCCCTCTATCGTGCCTTGTAATAGTATAATTCTCCCTTCGGGATCAATGTACTCAAATCATTTTTCAAATTTACATTGTTTTGAAAAAAATGATGCCTACCCCTTTAGTTTTATTCTCCGCATTAGCGAGGTGGAATTGAGGAAAATAAGGATGTATATACTTGGGATTATATTGTATAGGAAAGTGTGTCTCCTGGAGCATGATGATATCTAATTTTGAGAGATTTGTAGTAATCTATAATTTTTCTCAGTTTTATTTGGGAATTCAAACCTTGGACATTATGAGATGCGATTTTAAGATGTGTCTGTGAACTAGTCATGGGAGTTCGGAAAGGTACATATACATAAAACGCACCTTTAGAAGTTCTTCAATCGGAATCTTCACAGGAGTCAATTGTACCAGATAATTGGAGAAAAAGGCATCCATCTGTAGTCTAAAGAAAATTAATTCTGAAAAATCAGGTAAATAGGAAAATATAAAATAACAAAGAAAAGAGAGGGGAAAAAGAAGTGTGAGAGAAGTCTCCCAGCATATACGACCAAGAACCAAGAGGGGAGACGCCTCCTGATTCCATACACTAATCACAAAAAGAGAGGTCTGACCCAAAAGGATCAGACAACCTAACCCTCGGAGGCCCGTATGCCACCAAGGAATAGGAGGTGGTACATGTGAACCACCCCCGAACAGGGCGTCCATAGTAAAACAGGAAACTACATCTTGAGCACAGCAAAACGATTGTTTATGCAAATCTGAACGACAAAATTGAAAAAAAGGAGAACAAAAAATTATGTTAATTAAAGCAAGTCTGAGAAACTGCAGAGCTTACAATAAATATGGGGTGAATCCCAAAAAAGGAACCCAGACAGGTCTGAGGTCAGACTCTGAGTCTGGCAAGAAAACAATATACACAAATATGTATATAAATTACCTTTATACGCTACCTTATTTAACATATATATGGCAGCCGACACCACAGAATTAGATCAATTCCGCAAAAAAGACATACAAATAAACAAAAAAAGTGTAGCGCTAAATATATGTGTCAATAAATGAAGAGACTTAAAGCGGAGGTTCACCCTAAATATAAGCCCTCCCATGTGATCCAGCATACTGGCGTCAGCGCCAGTATGCTGTTTTTTTTTTTTTAAATCCATGTACTTACTGTCTTATGCAGAATTTTTTTTTTTTTACCCCGCGGTGGACGGCGCCAGTATAGCGCGTCACATCTTACGAAAGTACCCGAAAAGGACTCGGGTAATCTCGGCGAAAATGCGGCGCCTGCGCAGGCGCCGTATTTCTCCGAGTCCTATTTCGGCGTTTTTCGGAGGGCGTGACGCGCCATAGCCGTAGGACTCGGAGAAATACGGCGCCTGCGCAGTCAGCTCCTAGGTCTGTGCGCAGGCGCCGCACTTTCGCCGAGATTACCCGAGTCCTTTTCGGGTACTTTCGTAAGATGTGACGCGCTATACTGGCGCCGTCCACCGCGGGGTAAAAAGAATAAAATTCTGCATAATACAGTAAGTACATGGATTTGAAAAAAAAAACCAGCATACTGGCGCTGACGCCAGTATGCTGGATCACATGGGAGGGCTTATATTTAGGGTGAACCTCCGCTTTAATAACAAATCATACGGTAATAAAACCGAATCGTGCTCAAAGTTCATAGTTGAAAAAATAAATTATTAAAAGTTCCAAAATCATAAAATCCGAACAAAACGATTGTTGTAGACAAGATTGTGATGAGTTGCTAGTAGATCCGCCACCAAAGTGAAAAAAGGGGGGGGCTTACCAGAACGAGTGGACCCAAATAAGCTTATGCTATATGAGTCGTATAAGCTTAAGGGTAACGGTGTCCCAACTTTAAAACCGGTTGAATGACAAACAGGAAGATGGAGTTCTGAGGGTATCCACTGTTGAACCTATACAGATTAGACCGATGGGGGATGACAGCCAAGGTGGCCAGTGATGATGCTGGGCAGTTTCCAAGTGGTCTAAAGGCTCAGATATATAGGGAGGTAAAAAGGAAAGGACGAAGATGCATATAGTGTAATTCTGTATATAAAATGTTCTCAACAGCAAATACAAAGTTTACACTCACATGTCCATAGAAAATACAGGCATAATAATGGTAGCAGTAGGGTCAGCATCGAGTCCTGACGCGTTTCGATCTCTAGATCGTCATCTGGGGCGCTGACCTACTGCCTTTTGTGACCCAAATATATATACCTCAATTGTGGCTCCAGCCGCAGATTCCATGGAGATCGTTTTAATTGCTTCCGGGTTTGCGGCGGCAAAGTAACACCGGCGTGCGTTCCAAGCCTCGAAGCCAAGAGGTAAATGGAACGCAGCGCGGACGTTCATGACGTACAGAACGTCAGGTGGCTAATCCTAAGCATACGCGCAGAGACCATCACCAAGCCTC
Organism: Rana kukunoris; assembly: GCA_029574335.1. Classification (NCBI taxonomy): domain Eukaryota; kingdom Metazoa; phylum Chordata; class Amphibia; order Anura; family Ranidae; genus Rana; species Rana kukunoris. The sequence goes on along the minus strand of CM056050.1, from coordinate 542,429,481 downwards.
ATTCCCGCTACGAGACCACATCACTTGGTCATCATTGTAAATACCGGTAATGAAGAAAGCAGCGCGCGTATACCCCGGGGACAACCGATCACCTATGTGCAAATTGGAATCAAACAAAAAGGAGGCATAAATGTAATCTATACAAAGTAAATAGTATGGGAACATCTTCTAAACCATTTTACATGGAATCGAGAATAGGAGTAAGATCCTTACCCCCACATAAAATTAATAAAACATAGTAAGTAAAAATAAAAGTTTATGTCCATGAATAACAATACTCATGATACCATAGTCAAATAAATGGCTAATGGCAATTTAAGTATATGAGATATATATGAAAAATAAAATCTGAAAATTATATTTAGTATTGCATGTACAAACTAGCGTAGAGCACATTTAATATAATAAAAGGAAAATTTGATTAAAATCAATAGGTTGTAATTAACTATAATTAGAATTACTAAGAAAAATTCTTCCTTATTAAAGAAAGGGATTTTCTTTTAACCACTTTATCCCCGGACCATATTGCTGTCCAATGACCAGAGCACTTTTTGTGATTCAGGACTGCGTCGCTTTAACTGACAATTGCGCGGTAGTGCGACGTGGCTCCCAAACAAAATTGGTGTCCTTTTTTCCCACAAATAGAGCTTTCTTTTGGTGGTATTTAATCATCTCTGCGTTTTTTTTTTTTTGTTTTTTTTTGCGCTATAAACAAAAATAGAGCGACAATTTTGAAAAAAATTCAATATTTTACTTTTTGCTATATCCCCCAAAAATATATAAAAAATATTTTTTTTTCCTCCAGTTTAGGCCGATACATATTCTTCTTCTACATATTTTTCGTAAAAAAAAAATCGAAATAAGCGTTTATTGATTGGTTTGCGCAAAAGTTATAGCGTTTACAAAATAGGGGGTCGTTTTTTTTGTTTTCAAAAAGTTTTATTGAGGATAAAAAAGAAAACAGTATTAACATTAGATACAAAGAAACTACTGCAAAGAGCATGAGGGACAACGTCATTGCATACATTTCAAGGTGAGTCAGAGCAGTGGAACACGATATTGAATCAAAATTCCGTATCTATTATAAAGACAGAGTTCCTGGGGAACCAGCAAGACCAAAAGTACACAGTAAATTAAACTACGTATACAAGCGACATACAAGATGCATACAAACCAACAAGTGAGAAACTAATAGAAAACAATAGAAATAAAAATAAAAGACATATGAACAACCGAGTAGAAGCTTAGTCAGCTGAAGTCAGTTATTCTTGCAGTCTATACAGAAACCAGGGGGTCCATTTAGCATCATAAGCTGGGACAGAGTCATGAAGGGTATGAAAGATTTTTTCTGATAACATCATCTGATCAATACGTGAAATTATTGGGAGGAAAGGGACCGACTGTTTCTTCCAGTGAAGTGCTATCGCCCAATGAACCGCAATGCAAATCGTATGGATTAGCTGCATAGTACACCTAGGGACATCTCGTTGAGACTGAAAGAGGAGGCAATGCTTATACGACAAATTAACTGGTTCTGTGGCCAATTTATCTATCAAATCCAAAATTGCCTTCCAAGTGGGTTGTATCTTTTCGCAGTCCCAAAACAGGTGAAAGAAAGAGCCCAACTGTGTACACCCCCGAAAGCAAAAAGGGGAAGCCTGCGGGTAAATCTTACTAAGACGTAGGGGGGTGTAATACCACCTAGTCAGCAGCTTAACCGCAGTCTCCCTGATTGTCAATGATTTGGTGCACTTGCGCATGTTTTGCCAACCTCCCACCCAGTCCAGGTCACCCTCTTCCAGATTAAGTTCCTGCTGCCATTGTAGTCTATATCTCAACGCCGCAGAAACATCTGCCGAGTCCATGAGCCTATAGACTACTGAGATGAGTCCTTTCTGCCTAGGGGATGAGGTACACATGTTCTCATATGAGGAGCTCAGACCAGCAATGGGAAAAGTATAGTGGCTTTGAAAAAAGTGCCTAATCTGAAGGAAATGAAAAAACTCACTAGAAGGGAGAGGGTGGAGAGACTGTAAATGGGTAAAGGAAACAAAATTAGCGTTCACTAGGAACTTCTCTAGTCTCGTTAAGCCATAGGTCTTCCATGTCTCAAACGAGGTCGGGTGTTCAAAAGCAGAGGGAAATCTCGGATCCCCCAAAAAGGAAGCTCCTATTTCGGTGGATGACACCAATTTAAATGTATCCCTATAATCTATCCATAACTTTAGATTAGCATCTACAATGGAGTTTTTAGAGCTTAAACCTGGCCAGGAACGGTTAGGCCCCATGCACACGAGACGCTGGTAAACTCGAGTTCAGAGGTGTTTGGGCATTTTTTTCAACTGCCCCTGAACCCATTTAATGTTATCCTATGTGTCCATGCACACAATCACGTTTTTTGGCGGTTAAAAGCAGTTGGGTTTAGGGCCGTTTTTTCAAACGCAAAATTTTGGGTTCAGAAACGTTTGCTTTTGCGTTTTTAAACGCTAAATGCCGCTAAACGCGGCACCCGCGTTTAGCCGCGTTTGCGTTTATAAGCGTTTTTAAAGGAACCCTTTTTTTAACATAATAATATAGGGAAATATCATTAAAAAATGTTAAAAAAAAAATATTTAAATCGTTTTAAATTATGTCTATCATTCAGATAATTCAAGGATGATATATATTCATTCAATAATTCAATACACCACCAGCATTGCACTTTCCAAAATGTTCCTTTTGAATTTAAACCTATATGTTGTACTTTCAACAACGTCTGTCCACCTGCATTTCCATTCAGCCCAACTAATCTAATCAGTGTCTAATTTGCATATGAATGCCTGGCATGCTGTCTAGCCAGCAGACAACCCCAAGACATGTGTTTTTCCTGACCTTTGTCCACAAGCCACCTCCCAAAATCTTCATTTGTGGTTAGAAGTTGAAGAGGTGACATCTCCAAAAATGACTTCTGATGTTACTTTAATACAACTTATAGAGGAAGTCCAGGTTTATCCCCAAATATGGGACAAGTCCCATGAACTATATTCAGACAGGACAGCCAAGCAAAGGACTTGGCAAGAAATTGGAAAATAATTGACATCCAACTGGAACCAGTTGAACCCATATCACCAAGAAAAAAGAGGTAAGATTAATACAGCTTTGGGCTTGGTTGGGATGTAAACTAGTTACAATTTCTGACATATTCTTATTTTTCCTTGTACAGTGAAAGATTTTCAGAAGAGATGGAAGTCTGTATCAGACAGTCAAAAAATACTTATTGTAAAATTCGAATTTTGAAATTTCGAATTTTCTAAAATTCGAAATTTGAAAATTCGAATTTTTGAAAATTCGAAATATTGAAAAATTCGAATTTTGAAAATTCGAAATTTAGAAATTTCGAATTTTCGAATTTTTCTAAATTTCGAATTTTTTAATATTTCAAATTTTAAAAAATTAGAATTTTCAAAAATTTTCAAAAATAAGAATTTTCAAAAATTAGAATTTTTCTAAATTCTAAATTTTGAAAATTCGAAATGTAAAATACCCTACTGAAAATCTCTGTGCCATCAACGGATGGGTCCAATAGCGATGACGAGCTCTGCGAACGGGTCGTCCACGTAGTTTGCAACAGCGTTGAAGCCTCATCAAGAGCAAAGTAAGGACAATTTCTTGGCATATATTCATTAACCACTTCCCGCCCGGCCAATAGCCGATTTACGGCAGGGAAGTGGTTATGAAATCGTGACTAGACGTTCTCAAACGTCTAGCACGATTTCATGCCGCACGCGCCCGTGCGGGCGCGCAGCGCGGCGATCGGTGATGCGGGGTGTCAGTCTGACACCCTGCACCTCCGATCTCGGTAACGAGTCTCCGGCGGAGCCTCGTTACCACGTGATCAGCCGTGTCCAATCACGGCTGATCACGATGTAAACAGGAAGAGCCGCCGACGGCTCTTCCTCACTCGCGTCTGACAGACGCGAGTACAGGAGAGCCGATCAGCGGCTCTCCTGACAGGGGGGGTTCGCGCTGATTGTTTATCAGCGCAGCCCCCCCTCGGATCGCCACACTAGACCACCAGGAAAATAAAAAAAATACAAAAAAAGACAAAAAAAAAATGACAAAAAAAAAAAGACAAAAAAAAAAAGGGGTGGCAGTAAAAAAAAATGATGCCAATCAGTGCCCACACATGGGCACTGATTGGCAACATTGATCCATCAGTGCCACCCCTCAGTGATCATCAGTGCCACCCCAGTGTCTGTCAGTGCCACCCCACAGTGCCAATCCATGCCCAGTGCCCACCTACCAGTGCCCACCTGTGCCACCTATCAGTGCCCACCTGTGCCGCCTATCAGTGCCCACCTGTGCCGCCTATCAGTGCCCACCTGTGCCGCCTATGAGTGCCCATCTGTGCTGCCTATGAGTGCCCAGTGCTGCCTATGAGTGCCCATCAGTGCCGCCCATGAGTGCCCATCAGTGCCGCCCATGAGTGCCCATCAGTGCCCAATACCAGCGCCGCCTATCAGTGCCCATCAGTGCTACCTAATCGGTGCCCATCAGAACTACCTCATCGGTGCCCATCAGAACTACCTCATCGGTGCCCATCAGTGCCACCATATCAGTGCCCATAATTGAAAGAGAAAACATACTCATTTACAAAAAAATTAACAGAAAAAAATAAAAACTTTATTTTTTTTTCAAAATCTTCGCTCTATTTTTAGTTGTTGCACAAAAAAAAAAAAAACGCAGAGGTGATCAAATACCACCAAAAGAAAGCTCTATTTGTGGGGAAAAAAGGACGCCAATTTTGTTTGGGTGCAGTGTAGCATGACCGCGCAATTGTCATTCAAATTGCGACAGTGCTGAAAGCTGAAAATTGGCTTGGGCGGGAAGGTGCGTAAGTGCCTGGTATGGAAGTGGTTAAGGGGTCCATTTCACAAAGGAGAATAATGAATGTATGCAAGTGCTCTCTCTGCTGCTGCTGCTGCTCTCTCTGTTGAAAATTGCAGAAATGGTTAAATATATAAGCTTTGGGAGGGTCTACAATTCAGTGGTTCTGAACGCTGATAGCCGCAATCGCGGTAAAACGCCGCTGAACGCGGCAAAACGCCGCGAAATTTGCGGCAAAAACGGGCGTTTTGAACGCCGGTTTTTGCGTTTGAAAACTTGAGTTTAGAAGTGTTTGCTTTTGCTTCTCGTGTGCATGGGGCCTTAGAGGACCACAACAGCCCCGAGAGGTTGTAGGGAGAAATAGTCTCCCTCAAACCTAACCCAGGGCACCCTGGACTCAACTATGCTCCATTGAGCCTGTTGTGTAAATCTGCTGGCCAAATAGTAAAGCCAGATCTGGGGGACCCTCAGGCCACCGCTAGAAGTCGGGCGATACAACACATCTCTGGAAAACCCTGGTGGCTTACTATGCCAAATAAAATTTATTAAAATATGATTGAACTTTTAAAAAGTAGGACTTCGATAGTCGGATTGGAAGGGAACGAAACAGATAAAGTAACTTAGGGAGAATTGTCATTTTGAGAGATGTAATCCTCCCAAGAAAGGAAATGTGGAGTGGGGCCCATAGTTGTAGAAGCCGCTTCAATTTGGCAATCATTTTAGGGTAGTTAGCATTAAATAGTTCACGGAAGTCTCCAGTAAGCTCGATGCCCAAATATGGGAGGGAGTTCACAGCCCAAGTGAACGAATAGGACTGTTTCAGAAGGTTTAGTTCTGTGGACAAAAAGTTCACAGGGAGGGCCACCGATTTGGAGACACTGATAGACAGACCAGAAACTTCCGCGAAACTCGATAAAGTTTTAAGCAGGCTAGGTAAAGTGAGTAGGGGCTCGGTTAGGAACATCAAAACATCGTCTGCATACATGCAGAATTTGTATGTGGAGGAGCCTTTAACATATCCCCTAATGTCGGAGTTGTTTAAGATCGCTATGGCCAGAGGTTCGAGAGCTAGTGCGAAGATTAGGGGGGAAAGGGGGCACCCCTGTCTTGTCCCTCTACCCAAACTAAAGAATTCAGAACTGCAGCCCGGGATCCTGATGCGGGTCTTAGGACTATGGTATAGAGCTTAAAAGGCGTGAAAAAATTCCCCGCAGAGACCCACTGACAGATAATTCCAGGACACGCTGTCAAATGCCTTATGGATATCAAGGCCCAGCAAAAACAGTTTACGCGAGAATAGGTTGTTATCCTGGATAATATTTGTAGCTAAACGGATGTGATCAGTGATGAGCCTATGGGGGATAAAACCGGACTGGAAAGGTGAGATCAAAGAGGAGATAGGGGGTCGTTTTATGGCATTTTTATTATTATTATTTTTTTTTTTTTTTTACTACTAATGCTGGCGATCAGAATTTTTTTTCAGTACTGCGACATTATGGCGGGCACTTCGGACACTTTTGACACATTTTTGGGGCCATTGGCATTTTTATAGCGATCAATGCTATAAAATGCATCGCATTACTATAAAAATGCGATTGGCAGTGAAGGGGTTAACACTAGGGGGCAGGGAAGGGGTTAAGTGTGTTCTAACTGTTTGGGGGGGTGGACTCACTAGGGGAAATCACTGATCTTCTGTTCATACATTGTATGAACAAGAGATCAGCGTTTCGCCCGCTGACAGGAACGAGAGCTATGTGTTTACACACATAGCTCCCGTTCCCCGCTCTGTAACGAGCAATCGCGGGTGCCCGGCGGCGATCGTACCCGCCGGGCATGCGCGCGGGACTCAGGGGGCGAGCGGGGACGCGCGCGCCCCCTAGCGGCCGCTTTAAAGCGGACGTATAGCTACGGGCTCTCGCCCAGGCGTGCCACCGTCCCGCAGTAATATGATGGCGGGCGGTCGGCAAGAGGTTAAAGCCAAAAAATAGGAGCCGCAATTGAACATGAGAGCACATCTTCACACACCTTTATGATTGGTTGATAAATGCGTTTGTCCCACTCGACATTAAGGCCGTGTTGGACAGACGTGCGTAACTTGTATATCCAATAAACTTCACGTCGAGACACTCCTCTTGTTTTAGCTCCCCCCCCCCCCAAGGTGCCACATATTTATCAATTATTAGAAAATGGGTGCCTTTGGGGTTACGATTATGACATTCCCTGTAATGTCTAGGAACGGTGTGCTTCTTGCACTCTCCAATAATTTTAGAAACATGTTCACCCACCCGTACGGAAAAGATCCTAATGGTACGACCCACATACTGTTTTCCGCACGGGCAGGTGATAAGATGCACAAAATGCGTGGTCACACATGTGAAAAATGTTTTAATGGGGTAAACGCGGCCTGTATTACTAGACTTGAATTCCAACGTTTTGGACTTTCCATTAGTATTGAAATAGAAAACACTACACTTCTTACAAGGAAAGTAGCCCTTCATGTCCTGGAAGAATACAGGGCGACAAGGGGGGTCCACAACATTGCGAGCAATACTGTTTCTCAATGTTGGTGCTCCCCTAAAAATGACTTTAGCCCTTTCAGGTACCTTGGGCCCCAGGACTTTGTCATTTCTAAGTATATTCCAATGTTTATCAATAATGGTTTTAATATCCTTGTGTTGGTTGGAATATGAAGTTACCATAGAAAATTTAAAGGACTCCTGTTCACGTGGGATTTTTTCTCCTAGAAGGGAATCGCGTTGAATCAGTGCCACTTGATGTAGTTCAAGGTCAACAGATGTAATATCCTAACCCTTCTCCATGAACCTTTGTTTTAACATTGATGCTTGTGAGAAATAGGTATCATCCGGGGGACTGAGTTAAGCCACGACTTATGGTGGCAACTGTCAGTGGGAATAAAACTATTCCTGTCCGTGGCCTTAAAGTGCGTTTTGAAACTGAAATTGTCTAGAGACAAGTTCTATCTCCAGGTCCAAAAAGGTGACCTTGATGTCACTACAATTATAGGAGAGTGATATGCCACGATCATTGGTGTTCAAACGTTGAAAGAAGTCATCCAAAGACTCACGTGGACCATCCCATAGGAGGAGGACGTCGTCTATATACCTGGCCCAAAGGACAAGGGATGGAGGTTTATTACAATAGACAACGTCCTCCTCCCACTTAGCCATAAATAGATTGGCGAGGCTGGGGGCAAATTTAGCCCCCATAGCCACGCCACGTTTTTGAAGGAAAAACCAGAAATAATTGTGTGGTTGCAAACTCCAACAACTCGACGATGAAAGATTTTTGTATGTCTGTGATGGAAAGTTCACGATTAAAAAAATGCTTTACAGCTTCAACACAGAGATGTTGAGGAATGCAGGTATACAAACTAGCCACATCAGCAGTGGCATGTAGGTAGTCGCCACTGACCTCAATACCCTGTAGGAGTTTAATGGTAGAGGTGGTATCCTTAAGGTAGGATGGTGTTAATTTGACCAGGGGTTGTAAGTAGAAAGCGATATAACTACCAATTCTCGGTGGATTCAATGGGTCCTTATGTATCTTGGGTAGATGATAAATGGTTGGAATCCTGGGGGCAGTGGGCACCAAATAGGCCTTTTCTTTTTTGTTCAGAATGAACGAACTGTAACCCTTTGAAACTAAATTGACAAGTTCCTTTTTAAAGTTGTTGGTAGGCTTATTGGGTAAAACCTGGTAGGTATCTGAATTGTCAAGAATACGGTTCATCTCCAAAATGTACTTATCCATGACGACTATTCCTCCCCCCTTATTGGCTGGGCGCACAATAAGGTCTTTACAGTTGCAAAGGGATTGGAAGCCTTCTCTGGGTATAGGATGTTTGTAAAATGTCTTAACAGTCAAGGCTTCAAGATCTTGAATAACTAGATCTTTAAATACATTGACAGAGGATGATGCTGGAACTGGGGGATTGAACAGTGAAGGATTGGAAAGGTCTGAATGGACAGTCCCCGATGTTGCAGCTCATTCCATAAAAGGTGACGTGTTTGAAATAAAGTGTCGCTGAATGTTGATTTTCTGGACAAATTTGTGGACATCAATGAAGGTGTTAAATTTACTCAGTTTGTTTGGAGGGGCGAACTTAAGACCCTTGTCCAATACAGCAAGTTCATCAGTTGTGAGTTCCTTGCCACTGAGATTAAATAATCCTAAGCCTGTTATACTTTTCTCTTTTTTCCTTTGTCTCCTCCCTCCCCTGTTACCTCTCTTGGGTCCAAAGGCCTTTTTGGCCTTTCTTGCCCCAATGAAAATCCTTATTAGAATAGTTATCAGCACCATGATAGTCATAATTGTAATCTGACCGCTGATAATCCATAGAACTGTCTCGTATATCCTGTAAAGGTAAGAACCTATTGTTGGTATATACAGGGGGATAATTGTAAGGATATGAACCATTTTCATATGGAGTGATATAATTACCAGGCCTCCTAGGTGATTGGTCATAGTCATGGTAACCCTGACTGTGATGGATAGGAGTCCCCTGATCGGGTGCTTTCCCCCTAGAGCGACCCCTACCTTCTTTTCTGTTTTGATTGTTAGGATGGTTTCTAACTGGAGTGTCAAAACTAGGGTGTCTCACCCTTGGTGGTAAGCCTCTTGAAGGGGGTGGGGGTTTAGGGTGTACATGATTAGGGCCATGTGAGCTGGTCGAGGGACCACCTGAATGGTTGTCACCCATATTGGTCACAGGTAAAGGTGCAGAGTTGTCTGAAGCCGCCAATGACTTCTGCCAGTTGAATACAGTCCTAGTTTTATAGTCTCCTGCATCCCTGGAGTACTTTTTGTGTTTCTTATTCTTTTGATCCCTATCTTCCTTCTCCAAGTGTGACTGGAGATTAGAGGAAAGGGAATTATATTCTGAGGAATTCTTAAAGTTTAAAAGTTTTTTCTTTTACTTCTTTAATTTCCCTATCAAGTACCAGAAGTCTAGCTTTTTTCCGGGAAATCAAAAATTTAGTACCTGCTTCATTAAAGTAGCGGTACCAGGAGTCCAGATCGAGGTCACCCTGTTGGGGCTGTACTTCCCACCTAGGACTCCTTGGGACCATACCTTCTGTAATATATTGTTGTAAGAAGACAATGTCCCACTGTAAATGCAGTTCAGAGACCATGATATTCTTGAGTCTCAGGAACATGCCCCCAATTTCAGTGTCATCAGCTATGACAGAAAAGACAGTCAGTATTCACTGTACGTTGGGCTCTATAGTCAAAAATGTCCATAGTAAAATGAGTGAATGATATTATGGATACAGAAAATGTGGCTGCAGTAAAGTAGATCTAAAAAAAATATAGCAAGAAAACAATATACACAAATATGTATATAGACTATGAGTCTGAGATATATATATAAAAAAAAAATGGACATGTGGAAAAGAAAAAAAACATAGAAAAAAAATCAGGTGGGACCATTGTCCTTGAGTTTTTTTCATCTTTCCTTTGTTCCAGATAGGAGATTGTGGGCTTCTTGAGGTAGGTCTTTTGGTTGAACCAGTGCTGGGTGTAGAGGTGTCCATTTCCGCTTCTTGAGAGATGAGTTTTAGGTGGAGAAGAATACGTTCGCCTTCTTAAAGGTTAGTGAAGGAATAAGATCTTCCATTTAGAGAAAACTTGACTGCAAAAGGGAAATTCCATCCGTATTTTATATCTTTCTGCATCAGAATAAGTAATAGTGGTTTTACTGATCTTCTTTGTTGGATTGTGGAGGGCGAAAGATCTGCAAATAACTGGACAGGGTGACCCTGGGAGATCTAGCTTGTTTCATAACTTTTTCCTTTATGAAATAGCAATGAGGCTTTGCAATAATGTCTCTAGGTTTACCATCCTTTCTGGGCGGTCCAAGGGCTCTGAGTAGAGGTCGACCGATATGGGTTTTTCTCTGGCCGATGCCGATATTTAGAAATCGCGGCGGCCGATATGTTAGGCCGATTCCCCCCCCCCCCCCCATCTCATAAAATCTAACAGTTAGACCCCTTTCACACTGGGGCATTTTTCAAGCTCTTTTGGGCTAAAAATAGCACCTGTAAGGTGCCTGCAAAACGGCTCCCCTGCAGCCTCAGTCTGAAAGCCTGAGTGCTTTCACATTGAGGCGGTGCGCTGGAAGGACGCTAAAAAAAAAGTCCTGCAAGCAGCATCTTTGGAGCGGTATATACCACTCTTGCCCATTGAGATGAACGGGCACCGCTGCTGAAGAGCCTGCAAAGCGCTTCTGCAGTGGCGCTACATGGGAGCATTTAACCTTTTCATCGGCCGCTAGCTGGGATATAAGCAGCCCGCTAGCAGCCAAATAGCGCCACTAGAATGATCGTCCAGTGTGAAAGCAGCGGAGTTCTGCGGAAAAAAAATTAAACGACAGCAGCTTCAAATACTGCAGCTGTTGACTTTTAATATAAGGACACTTGCCTGTCCTGGGTGCCCGCAATGCGGGCACCCGAAGCCGATCTTTTCCTCGGGTGCTGCCTGCAGCCACCATCTTCGGTAAGGGAATCAGGAATTGAAGCCTTGCGGCTTCACTTCCTGGTTCCCTACTGTGCATGCGCGAGTCGCACTGCGTAAGTGGTGATGCGCGATCCCACTGGTCCCTGCTGTCTTTTGGGACCTGTGCGTCTCCCAGAAGAAAGCTGGGGGCGGAGTAGGCACCAGATGTGGTGTAGGTCACTGCAGTCACTGTGGTGATCTATGCTCGGAAGAGGGAGCAAATACCTGGGATTACGCAGGTATCTGCTCCCCCCCCTCCCCCCTGAAAGGTACCAAATGTGACACCAGAGGGGGGGGGGAGGATTCGGAAAAGCGGAAGTTCTATTATTACTCTGCTAAGTAATACAGATTTTTTTTTTAAATTTAAACATTTATTTTAAACACAACAAGCCTCCAATCAGTGCACTTGTGTGTATGTATATATATATATATATATATATATATATATATATAGATTATATATATATATATAGATTATATATATATATATATAATCTCATCTAATATGCAAAAACAGGTAATGAAAACTTTTGGACGAAAAAAAAATATGGGCTAACTTTACTGTTTTATTTTTTTAATTTTTTTAAATTTATTTGTTAAAGCATCATTTTTCCCCAAAAATTGTGTTTGAAAGACCGCTGCGCAAATACCACGTGACATTAAATATTGCAGCAATCGCTATTTTATTTCCTAGGGTCTCTGCTTGGGGGTTCCAAGTGATTTTCTAGCAGAAAATACAGGATTTTTACTTGTAACCAACAAGTGTCAAAAAAGATTTAGTCCCCTTTCACACTTATACGACTTGTCCCACGATTTTGGACAGCAAAATCGTATGACAAGTCATTCTCCATTATTTTCAATGAACACCATTTATACTGGCACGACTTTGAGTAGTGCCGACTTCAAAGTAGTCCCTGCACTACTTTGGTCTGATTTTAATGCCACTTACCCAGGCATTCTTTGAAATCGCAGCCGCGAATCGCAGCAAAATCGCGGTAAAATCGTGCGACTTTGAAGTCGTACAAGTGTGAAAGGGACCTTAGCCTTTTAAATGGTTAAACTGAGAACTCTCCCACACTGAGTTCAGTTAATTGATAAGTAGCAACATTGTATCTTTTCTCAAAACTTGGCAGGCTGCCCGGAGACAAGTCTTCTCTACGGGAAACGTCAGGCAACTTGCATTGACTTCTATTATAGAAGCTTTTTGCAAGTCGCGCTGCTGAAGTTAAATCAGCTTTTTTACAGCACAAATCGGCCGATCCTGGTTAATTAAAAAACGCCAAATATCGGTCGACCTCCATCTATGAGCCCTGTCTAGTTCAGGACACTGCTGGGGCATGGTAGGTAATAATGATTAGATCCTGAACGGCAGAATTAATATCTAGCACTGTTTCAGGTAAACCTCTTATTCTGATGTTATACCTTCGGGATCTATTTTCGAGGTCGTCAATTCTGGGATTGACGTAATCAAGTTGTTCCTGGATTGTAGATAATTGCATGGAATGTTGATTTGAAACCGAGACTGTTTCTTCAAGTTTATGCTCAATTGTATCTATTCTTGCTCCTAGATTTTGAAAATCAGATTTCAGGTCCCCGGTGATTTTAGTGGCTGTTTGAGCCAGTCCCTTATCCAGTAATTCAGAGAACCTTTGGAAAATGTCTTCTATTTGGAGAGAATGTTCTCTGAGGTGAATATCTGACATAAATGCACTGTTTGGAGCAGCAGAGATATTCCCTCTATTGGGGTGTTTAGAGCCAGATACCTCCATAGTAACATGGGATACAGCGGGGATTTGTGAGGGGAGAAGTACTTGTGGGATACTAGTCTGGGTTTCTGAGGCAAGATTTTGCTCTGCTGAGTCAATGACATTCCTGTGCTCTGTGAGGGAAACTGCATTGGGAACTGTAATCCATGCTCTGGCCGCGAATTACGGGCTTAATTGCTGCTAATGTGGATGGGGTTGTTCCCCAGCCTCTCCGGTACCCCCACAGCAAATTTGGTGACAAACCGTTCACTGGGCTTTGAGATATGGGCGCCGCTGTTTTTTTTTTTTTTTTACTCTCATTGGCCCTGACCCTAATAAAGAGAAATATATTCCGATAAGTGAAATTTCCAACTAGATGGTACCTGGCCATCCCACATAGTCTGTGGATTTGTAGCTGCAGCCTGAGATGTCTTCTCAAGTGTTGCCAGCTTGTCTAAACATGATATTGGAAGCATTACAAAGTCATGCTGGTTGTACAGTGACAGTGATCGTTTCTCTAGAAATGATGGAAAGAGTTTCTATTTCTTATTAATAAAGAAATTCTATTTGAAGTGGAAATTCCCTTAAAATTCATAATCGGATGTAAACAATTTCCTGTCTATGAAATTACAAGAAACATGTAGTGTGATAGTGGAGTGATGAGTATCATACTTGCGTACATCCCTTGGCTCCTCCGATAACCAAGCAAATTACATTTTAGTTCTGATGATTTTACCTTGTTGCTAGTTGACAAAAAAACGTTTCAACAGTCTTCTCCACGGACACATTGTATTCTGACAGCAGCACACACAGCTGTCACAGTACAGTGATCAGCAGCTGCAGCCACTGGTCGAGAAATGTTTTTCCAGCTTCTCCTTTCGACAGAAGTCAATCAAGTGATCAAGTTCTTTTAAGCAGGAACAGCCACTCGATGATCCCTGCTCAACCAGCCGAATATCTATGAGTGTACGTCCAGATTTATTCCAAACCACTTGCTTGCTATGCAGGAGATTTTAATTCGCTCAATCGCTAGCATTCACTTGATTGCTTAGTAAATGAAACAAATGGCTCCCTATGGAGTACACCATAGGAACAAATTGCTGCATTTGTTTAGTGATCAATCGCTACTGAGGCTCTCCTGTGTATTTCTAGCCTAATGAGATGATTACATATATGGTTAGTGTCACAGAGCGCTTATTATTTATTTATTATAGGTATTTATATAACACAGACAATTTTACGCAGTGCTTTACATGTATATTATACATTTAGATCAGTCCTTGCCCTCAGGGAGCTTACCATCTAATGTCCATAACTTACATTCATACACATACCTATTACATTGTAAGCTCTTATGAGCAAGGCCCTCCTAACCCTCTTGTATTTTATTGTATTGAAGGCCCCTTGACCCCCATGGGGTCATGGCTAGGAATTGGGTGTGGTAACACGCAAAATGTAAAGCTGTTACTTATGATTGGCTATATGACGTGGGGTGAGGCCTGAGCTCTTTTAACCACGAGTCCCCGCATATAGCCAAATGACGGCGGCAAAGTGGATCTGAATATCCAAGCCGTCGTCATTTGATGGCATCGTGTCCTCCGGCCCCTGGGGGGTCCGGCGCGTCCCTGAGATGGCGATGCGCTGCCTGGCGGTCGCGATGTCCGCCAGGTACCCGCCGATCGGCAGTTTTAGAGCAGGGACGTGGAGCTCTGTAAACACAGAACTCCACGTCCTGTCAGGGAGAGGAGACTGATGCTGTGTCCTTTTTTACATAGGGACACAGCATCGGTCACCTCCCCCAGTCACCCCCCCTCCCCCCACACAGTTAGAACAAAATGCAGAGTACACATTTAACCCCTTCCTCACCCCCTAGTGTTAACCCCTTCCCTGCCAGTCACATTTATACAGTAATTAGTGCGTGTTTATAGCACTGTTCGCTGTATTAATATGATTGGTCCCAAAAATGTGTCAAAAGTGTCCGATGTGTCTGTCGCAATATCGCAGTCCTGACAAAATTCGCAGATCGCCGTATTACTAGTAAAAAAAAAAAATTGTCAGAATTCTAGCCCTTATTTTGTAGCCACTATAACCTTTGCGCAAACCAATTACTATACGCTTATTGCGATTTTTATTTTTTTTTATTTTTTTTACCAAAAATATGTAGAATACATATCGGCCTAAACTGAGAAAATTGTATTTATTTTTTTAAAAATGGGATTTTTATTATAGCAAAAAGTAAAAAATATTGTGTGTTTTTTTCAAAATTGTTTCTCTTTTTTGTTTATAGCACAAAAAATAAAAACCGCAGATGTGATCAAATACCACCAAAAGAAAGCTCTATTTGTGGGAAGAAAAAGGACGTCAATTTTGTTTATGAGGCATGTCGCACGACCGCGCAATTTTAATTTAACAACTTAAGGACCTCCGCACGCACATTTACGGCCACAGAATGGCACGGATGGGCACAAGGGCTTAAATTTACGTCCTCGCCCAGTAGCGGGTCGTGGGTCCGATCGGGACCCCCTCCGCGGCGTGCGGAGGTCCCGTGTCTCCGGGAGCGATCCGGGACGAGCGGGCGGATGTCGGTGTTTACCCGCCCCCCCGCGATCGCTCCCAGCCAATCGCTGCGCTCCCAGTCTCCTGTCACTTCCTCCTCCTGTGTAAACACAGGAAGGGGGAAGTGATGTAATCTCTCATCGCAGCGGTATTTCCAACCGCTGCGATGAGAGGAACACCTCACAGTAAGTGTGCACCAACATTACACTGACACACACACACACACACATAGGCACACTTAACCCCTTGCGATCTGCCCCCCCACCCCCCCTGTCACATTGTCACTGAATGCAGTGATCTAATCACTGCATTTAGTGTCAGTGTGACAGGCAGTGTAAAATCAGTTAGTGTTAGGTTCAGGATAGCCCCCCCGCACCCCCCCTAATAAAGTTTTAACCCCCTGATCACCGCCCTAGTTAACCCTTTCACTCCCTATTGCCAGCGTCACTAAGCGATCATTTTTCTGATCGCTGTATTAGTGTCGCTGTTGCCGCTAGGTAGCTATTTTTTTTTATTGCGATTTTTTTTTTTTTTACTAAAGACATGTGGCTAAATAAATTTTGGCCTAAATGTTTGACTAAAATTTCGTTTATTTGATTTTTTTTTAACAAAAAGTAAAAAATAGTGTTTTTTTTTCAAAAATGTCGCTCTATTTTTGTATATAGCGCAAAAAATAAAAATCGCAGAGGTGATCAAATACCACCAAAAGAAAGCTCTATTTGTGGGAAGAAAAGGACGCAAATTTTGTTTGGGAGCCACGTCGCACGACCGCGCAATTGTCTGTTAAAGCGACGCAGTGCCGAATCGCAAAAACACCTTGGGTCATTTACCAGCGTATTGGTCCGGGTCTTAAGTGGTTAAAGCGACACAGTGCTGAAAGCTAAAATTTCGCCTGGGCAGGAAGGGGGTATATGTGCCCAGTAAGCAAGTGGTTAAACCCTGCCTGTCCGGCATATTGTAATATGATAGCCAGATGGGAGCCCTATCATCCCAAGAGGATGTCGTATGACATCCTCCCCAAGTTCGTGCCTCGCGTGTGCCCCACAAGCCATGCTCCATTATGATCTGTCCCCCACCGTGTCCACAGGACTTGGCCAATGACAGATTACTGTACCGGCACCATGTGTACGCTGTGGCCAATCGCAGCAGATAACATGACTGTTGTACACAATGAAAGACTTTGATTCACATCTTTCATTGTGTACTATTGTGATAAGCTCTGTGATTGGTCACAGTGATCACATGGTACAGACAGGGCCAGTCAGAGCCCATCTGTACCATGCGATTTGCTGTGGCCAATCACAATAGTAATCACTGAATAGTTTTCATTCAGCAACAATTATTGCTTGTTGCTGTAAAATTCACAGTTAGAAGCAATCATAATGTGTAAAATAAATCCTGATCACCTCCCCAGAGTAGTACAGTTACTATGGTAACACTGTATTGCTCTGGTCACTGTATGTAGTAACAAATTATAATAAAAAAATGTATTTTTAAAAAAAAAAGTTATATTGTCACCAGTCCGTATTCCTCATCACTGCCACAACAGTTATATTATGATGCTGATCTGCACTGGTAACAGTATGTAGAGAATGTTAAGTTGGGAACCCCCCCCCCCCCTTTTTATTTATTTTTTAAAAGCGTGACACAAAATTACAACTTAAAGAAAAAAATATTTTCCAAAAAGGGGTAATTTGGGGGGTATTTGTACGGTCCTGGCGTCTTCGGACCTCAAGAAATTATAGACTATGGGTACATCAGGATTGATCAATTTTTAGATATATACCATAGTTTTGTGATCTCTCTAACTTTCCTACAGAATAAATATACACAAATTTGGGTTATTTTCACCAAAGAAATATAGAAGAATACATTTTGACCTAAATTTATGAAGAAACATTTTGAAAATAATCTGATAGTGGTAAATACCACCGTAAGAAAGCTCTACTTGTGTGAACAAAATGATAAAAGATTTATTTGGGGCCATTGCTGCATAACCGCAAATTTGTCATTCAAAGTGCTCAGCGCTGAAAGCTGAAAAATGACCTGGGCAGGAAGGGGGTATAAGTGCCCTGTACGTAAGTGGTTAAAAGTCGTTTCTGAGGTAAAACCTGTGCCTGTGAAGAACTGGGACTGGAAGAGTTGCCCATCCTCCTGCCCTATATGTAGTCTGTCACAGCTTTCTCTGCATTTATTTATTGATTTATTACCTTGCCAGTAACAAAAGTTTCCGTTATTGGCTATGCCCTTGATTGGAAGTTGGTCTAATGTCTATCTAGCACTTCTGGTAAAGACAGGCCCCTTTAGACTTGGTTAACCTAAGGTTAAGATGTGCTCACAGTGCAGCTGTGACTGGCACTGGTTAAAAATGTATACGTTAGAAAATTGTCTGTGTTTTTAAAATCTTTAAAGCTGTGGCCTTTGTCCTTTCTAACTAAATTGTTCTACATGGTGGTTTCTTTGTGTGCAAGGCTACTGAATTATTAGAGGGTTGGCACTATGCCAAATGCGTGTGTTTGTATGAAATATAAAGGCATATAGTTTCATTTTAGATATAAGAACGTGGGGTATTCTGAGCTTTTTTTTTTGCTTTTCAGCAGTATGAGGAATGTGTATTGTATGTGTATGAGCAAAGTCAACCCCTAAACAACTAAACATCTCATCTTGGGATAACATGCTAGGTTTATGAATGGATTAGTAAGCAGAATGTTTATTTTTTTTTAAATGATTATCTTCTTAAGTTTTCCATACATCAGCCGTGCTGGCACAATAAGTCAACAGTCATGCTGCCATTCCAGAAACAACATTTGGCTTTGCCAACCCTCTTGTGTTTGTGCCAGTAAAAACGTAATACAGACACCTGTACTGACTACCTCATGGGAAGCAGGCATTCAGACAGCTTTTCTAAACTATTCCTTTTTCTTTATCGTACATCACGGGACACAAAGCGCATAGCCATTACACTTGGGTTATATGGGTACCTTCAGGTGTGGACACTGGTGTAATCAATTTCACAGGAAGTTTCCTCCCTATATAACCCCCTCCCACTGGGAGTGCTTCAGTTTTTTCGCCAGTGTCTTAGGTGTTGGTCACGTCTAGCTGTCCCTCGGAGGTCTCGGGACCCAGGATAGCTAGCCGGATCCGTCCGAAGTGCTTCAAAGCCAAGGTGTACGGTACCCGGGCCCTGCTGGAGTGGGGTTTTGCCTATAATGCCTCTCCTTGGAGGGCTGGATTCTGGGCTCCAGTGCCTTAGTCTCTTCCAAGAACTAAACGCTACTGATGCCAGGATGCTATATAGGTCCAGGGGTGTGGGTTCCTTAACACAGGACCCCGGTCCCTGAAGGTCCAAGACAATACCCACGGAGATGGGGGAAGGCTGGGCCTCTTGCATTTTGCAATACCCTGCGGCGTGGAGCAGGTAAGAGGGAACCTGCGGGACTTGGTTCGACAGTAGGTATCCCCCTGGGGGTTCTGGGTTGGCTAATGGTATGCTTGTGCATCAGCCACTATCTCCACTATGTCTTTTGAGGCAGGATGGGATGTACTAATGTTTACCCAGATAACATGTAGATATATATATGCTTTTAAAGATATGTATTTTGCTACTCCCCCCAGATTTGCCTGTTAGCATGATACTGCAGCCCCACGTGTATAGAGAGGAAGTGCTGACAAAACTCCTGTTTCCTAGGAAGCCTAGGGGGACAGCTTCCTCTATGTGTGCACTACAAAGATTAGTGGCTTACCCGGGTGTCTGTGTTACTAGCGCTGGTCCAGGCTTCTCCTCTGCTCTCTGATTCCTCCATGTTGGTTTCAGCGTGGGGGGGGGGGGGGGGCGGGCCAGCAGCGTCAGGTCTCAGATAAAGCAAAAAAAAAAAAAAAAAAGCATTTCCTGGCTGGTCATTCCCTCCTGAGAGCAGTGGAGAGTGAGGACACAGAGCGCGCAGCTGAGCCATTTCTGGCTAACAGTGACACCCAGTGGTGGTTTGTGGATCTTCAGGTCTGGACTTAGTCCACACTGACCAGAAAAAAAAAAAAAAAAGATTTTTTTCTTAAAGGGACTCAGCCTTAGATCTGGCAGTATCTGAGTCGGTGCAACCTTGGACTCCAGCTAACGGGCATTGGTGTGGCAATACTCACAGGACTCTCCTCGGTATTGCCGCCTTCTCAGGCGTATGAAAATTAAAAAAAATAAATACATTTTTTTTTTTTACCATAGCCTGTCCTTATTAATGTTTCACTTCTAGCTACAACAGTTGGGTGTTGGCTGTAGGGGTGTCTCAAGGTTGTGCAATGGCTCCCAAGGGATCAGGACCAGCTAAGGCTGCAAAAGGTGCCAAAAAAGGTAAAGGGGTCTCCAACGGGGTCAGAGGATTTGGGCCAGGCTCCAGTGGTCCCACCCTCACCAGATAGACCACCGAACAGCATCATGCAGGAGCCATTGAGGGTGCTAGGGGCAGAGGCGGCCCCCAATCAACCCATTCCCGTTTATGTTACGGAAGAAATGCTAGAATCCACCCTGGGTGGGCTAGAGAAAAGGTTAACTGCTTTAATTGCCCGCTCTTTGCCGGGTGGCAAACGGGCTAGATCCCCGTCACCTAGAACGGTGTGTTCGGATGCAGAGGTCCTCTCTTCGGAGGAATTGGACCCACAGGGGGATCAAGCGGACCTGAGTCCTGACGGGTCAGACATTGAAGATTCCACTATAGATGAATTTTTTTTCGGCTTCTCAAGCAAAGAGTCTGTGGATCCAGTCTCTGACGGATATGGTTCGCACTGCTTTTAAACTTCCAGTGTCAGAACAATTAGCCCCCGCGGTATCCTCTTTAGGTTCCTTGAAGGCACCATTGAGTGGTGCGTCTTTCCCGGTTCACCCCCTTCTGGAGAGCGTGATTTTTCAGGATTGGGCTCGACCTGATAGGATTTTTATTCCTCCTAAAAGGGTCACCATTCTCTATCCTATGGAAGAAGAATTTGCAAAGAAATGGGCACTCCCTACCGTGGACGCAGCCATTTCCTGCGTAAATAAATTCCTGACCTGTCCGGTGGAAAATGTCCAGGTGTTTAAAGATCCAGTCGACAAAAAATTGGAGACCCTTCTGAAGGCTTCTTTTACCACAGTAGGTGCCGTGGTTCAGCCAGCAGTGGCAGCCATTGGCGTTTGTCAGGCTGTAAAGGATCAGACTAAACCGATATTAAGGGACATACCGGCTCAGCAAGCTCGTGAATTGGCTGACCTCCCAAGAGCTCTCTGCTTTGCAGTAGATGCTATTAAGGACTCCGTTCAACAGGCGTCCCGTTTATCTCTGCTGTTGGTTCATATGCGTCGCCTTTTGTGGCTAAAAAACTGGTCAGCAGAGGCACCCTGCAAAAAGCTTTTAGCAGGATTTCCCTTTCATGGTGGGAGACTATTCGGTGAAAACCTAGATAAATATATCCAGACCATATCAAGTGGTAAAAGTTCTTTCTTGCCTATCAAGAAAAGATTGCGTGGGCCCCCATTTAAGCGACAGGCCTTCACAGGCTCGGCCCCTTCAACTTCCCGTCAGTATCGACGGCCTCCCGGGCGTTCAGCATTTAATAGCCGCCCACAAGGACAAGCCACGACAGGCAAGAGGCCATGGCCTCGCAAGCCGGTTAAACCAGTCCTCAAGTCAGATTCATGAAGGGGCGCCCCCACTCTCTTGGGTGGGGGGAAGGCTTCGGTTTTTCTCCGAAGTGTGGAAGGCCAGAATTCCCGACTCTTGGGTAAGATCCGTGGTAACCACGGACTACAAGCTAGAGTTTCGGGAAGTCCCCCCTCCTCATCTTCAGGGGTCAAGTCTTCCAAGCGACCCATTAAAGAGGGCCTCTCTTGTAAAAGCATTGGATCGTCTCTGGCTCCAAGGAGTAATTGTAGAAGTACCAACCCAGGAATGGAGTCTGGGATTCTACTCCAACCTTTTCATAATACCAAAGCCCAATGGCGACGTCAGGCCTATCTTGGACCTCAAACGCCTAAATCGCTTTCTAAACATTCAGACCTTTCGTATGGAGTCCATACGTTCGGTGGCAGCCAGCCTACATCAAGACGACTTTCTAGCATCTATAGACATAAATGATGCGTATCTGCACGTGCCGATCTACCCGGCACATCACAGGTTTCTTCGTTGTATGATAGATCACCGCCATTACCAGTTCGTAGTCCTCCCTTTCGGGTTGGCAACAGCTCCGCGGGTATTCACAAAGGTGTTAGCCCCGGTGCTAGCCGTCCTAAAGACAGAAGGCATTTTAATTTTGGCATACTTGGACGATCTTCTGGTTATCGACAGCTCAGCTTCCAACCTCAATCAGGCAGTAGGTCGCACAGTTCAGCATCTAGAGGAATTCGGGTGGATTGTAAACCTAGAAAAATCGGTATTGAAACCCACAAAGCAGTTGGAATATCTAGGCCTTCGGCTAGATACAGACTGCCAGAGGATAAGTTTACCTCAAGCAAAGATCAGATCAATAGCTCAAGCAGTTCAAGTGATCTTAGGCAAGAAGAGGCCGACTATTCGCCTATGTATGCGACTGCTGGGGAAGATGGTGGCCGCCTTCGAGGCTGTGCCCTACGCCCAGATCCATACCAGATATCTTCAGGCAGCCATTTTCTCTGCTTGGAACAAATCCATTCAGGCGTTAGATCGTCCGTTAGTGCTCTCCCCGAAGGTCCGGCGCAGCCTGTCTTGGTGGCTGGTCTCTCAAAATTTGTCAAAAGGGAAATCCTTTTTCCCCATCACGTGGAAGATAGTATCCACGGATGCCAGCCTGTTAGGTTGGGGGGCAGTTCTAGAAGAACAGACCCAGCAAGGGCTGTGGTCGGGGGCAGAAAAACTGCTTCCCATCAATATCTTGGAGATCAGAGCTGCTCGACTGGCCCTGATCGCCTGGACTCTCCCCCTTCAGGGTCTGCCAGTAAGGATACAGTCCGACAACGCCACTGCGGTGGCATACATAAACCACCAGGGGGGCACGAAGAGCCCAGCAGACCAAAGAGAAGTAAACCTGATTTTCTCATGGGCCGAAGCCCATGTACCCTGCATCTCGGCGGTGTTCATCCCAGGGATAGACAATTCTCAAGCAGATTTTTTGAGTCGTCAACAGTTGCTCCCGGGGGAATGGTCTCTTCACCCCCAGGTATTCCAAGAGATTTGCCAAAGATTCAGAGTCCCAGATGTGGACATTATGGCAACGAGATCCAACAAAAAATTGGACAAATTCATATCCCGAGCCAGGGATCCCTCGGCCTACGGGACCGATGCGTTGGTTTGCCCTTGGCACCAGTTTTCTCTTCTGTATGCGTTCCCTCCACTGCAGATGATTCCCCGCCTTCTACGGAGGATCCGGGTGGAGCGTAGGCCTGTGATCCTGGTGGCCCCAGCCTGGCCCAGGAGGGCTTGGTACGCACTCATTGTGAAGATGTCAGTCGGGGCGCCGGGGCCGCTCCCCCTGCGCCCAGATCTGCTGTCTCAGGGCCCAATCTGCCATCCTGCTTCACAGCAGCTAAATTTGACGGCTTGGCAGCTGAATCCCTAATTCTTAAGGGCAGAGGCCTCTCAGATCAGGTCATATCTACGTTGATTCAGGCTAGGAAACCGGTCTCCAGAAATATTTATTACAGAGTCTGGAGAACCTATGTGGAGTGGTGCGAGTCTCAAAAATGGCATCCTCTAAAGTTTTTTATTGACAGGATCTTGCGATTCCTCCAGGTTGGCGTTGACAAAGGGTTGGCTCTTAGTACTCTAAAGGGGCAGGTGTCGGCTTTATCAATATGGTTTCAAAGACCCTTGGCCACCCATTCGCTTATGAAAACCTTCTTGCAGGGGGTCTTGCATGTGAATCCCCCTATTAGAGCTCCCCTCTGCCCCTGGAATTTAAATCTGGTCTTGTCCGCTTTACAAAGGCAGCCGTTTGAACCTCTGACAGAAATCCCTCTTGTGCTACTAACCCGAAAGTTGGTTTTCTTGGTGGCTATGGCTTCGGCCAGAAGGGTTTCCGAGCTGGCAGCCTTGTCATGCAGGGAGCCATACCTTATTCTGCATAAGGACAGAGTGGTTCTGCGGCCTCAACCTTCTTTCCTTCCTAAGGTCATATCCAGTTTTCACTTGAATCAGGATCTAGTCCTACCATCCTTCTTTCCTACTCCCCAGTCCAGAGAGGAAAGACTGCTTCATACTTTGGAAGTGGTTCGAGCCATGAGGGTCTATCTCAAGGCTACAGAGAAGATTCGGAAAACAGATGTGCTTTTTGTTCTTCCGGATGGCCCCAAGAAGGGTCAGCCGGCTGCCAAGTCTTCCTTGGCTAGGTGGATTAAGCAGATTTTTCAGGCCTATGGTCTGAAGCGCGTTCCACCTCCCTTATCAGTTAAAGCCCATTCTACGAGGGCCATGAGTGCCTCCTGGTCGGCACACCATCAGATCTCTATGGCACAGGTTTGCAAGGCGGCAACCTGGTCTTCCGTACATACGTTTACTAAATTTTATAAGTTGGACGTTGCAAAGGGTACAGACGCAGCTTTTGGGCAGGCGGTCCTACGGGCAGCAGTTTAGTATCCTCTGGCCCGGTTCACGCCCCCTTGTTTTTCTGTTGGTGGAGCCATGTTTTCTCCTGACAATGTTTTTATTTGGCTATTCTTGGCCTTACGGTCTCCCTCCCTTCATAGAGAATTGCTTTAGGACATCCCAAGTGTAATGGCTATGCGCTCTGTGTCCCGTGATGTACGATAAAGAAAAAAGGATTTTTAATAAACAGCTTACCTGTAAAATCCTTTTCTTGAAGTACATCACGGGACACAGAGCTCCCACCCCTCTTTTGGGGAACATTGTGTAACCTCGGGAGAATTGCTTGCTACAAAACTGAAGCACTCCCAGTGGGAGGGGGTTATATAGGGAGGAAACTTCCTGTGAAATTGATTACACCAGTGTCCACACCTGAAGGTACCCATATAACCCAAGTGTAATGGCTATGCGCTCTGTGTCCCGTGATGTACTTCAAGAAAAGGATTTTACAGGTAAGCTGTTTATTAAAAATCCTTTTTTTCTTGTGTAAAAACTTTTGCCTGGCAGCTTAAGTAGGCACTGCTTAACCACTTTAGCCCCAGGCCATATTGCTGTCCAAAGACCAGAGCACTTTTTGTGATTCGGCACTGCGTCGCTTTAACTGACAATTGCGCAGTCGTGCGACATGGCTCCCAAACACAATTGGTGTCCTTTTTTTCCCCACAAATAGAGCTTTCTTTTGGTGGTATTTGATCATCTCTGTGGTTTTTATTTTTTGCGCTATAAACAAAAATAGAGCGACTATTTAAAAAAAAAAAATGCAATATTTTTTACTTTTTTCTGTAATAAATATCCCCAAAAAATATATTAAACTTTTTTTTCCTCAGTTTAGGCCGATACGTATTCTTCTACATATTTTTCCTTAAAAAAAATCGCAATTAGCATTTGATTGGTTTGCGCAAAAGTTATAGCGTTTACAAAAAAGGGGGTAGTTTTATGGCATTTTTATTATTATTTTTTTTTTTTACTAGTAATGGCGGCGATCAGCGTTTTTTTCAGTACTGCCACATTAGGGCGGACACATCGGACACTTTTGACACATTTTTGGGACCATTGGCATTTTTTTAGCGATCAATGCTATAAAAATGCATTGTATTACTATAAAAATGCCATTGGCAGTGACGGGGTTAACACTAGGGGGCAGGGAAGGGGTTAAGTGTGTTCCTGGTGTGTTCTAACTGTATGGGGGGGGTGGCCTCACTAGGGGAAATCACTGATCTTCTGTTCATACATTGTATGAACAGGAGATCAGCATTTCCCCCGCTGACAGGAACGAGAGCTTTGTGTTTACACACATAGCTCCCGGTCCCCGTTCTGTAACGAGCAATTGCGGGTGCCCGGCGGCGATCGTATCGCCGGGCACACGCGCGGGACTTGGGGGCGAGCGCGCGCGCCCCCTAGTGGCCGCGAAAGAGCCGACGTAGCATGACGGGCTCTCGCCCAGGAGTGCCGACCTGCCGCCGTAGAATGACGGCGGCTGGTCGGCATGTGGTTAATATTGTTGCCCAGTTGGCACGTTTTCATTTACTGCAGATTTCTTAAAGGAGACATCGGGTCCCGCAGGCATGTCCCGAAGCTTGCGGCAGGGTTACGAGCGCGTCACCACACTGCAACCAATTAAAGGGGACATACCTGTATGCCCATTTGCCTGTCCGTGCCATTCTGTCGACGTAAATCTGCGTGTGGCGGTCCTTAAGTGTTTTAAGTGTCTCTAAACCCAATTCATATAATTTGAGCTTGGTATGTATAACTGCAGTATTTTATTATCTCTCTTCAAGGTGTTAAGTCCCATAGCTCTCTTGAACCGTTCCTCTGTTATCAGCCTGATCACTCCTGACACATCAGATAAAAGCAGCCTGAAATTTCTGTCAGGGGAGGTTTCTAAAATAGATTAGCAGGGAGCTGGCCCTGTTCCAAAAACACCTTTGAGAGTCTCTGCCTATGTGGAGAGGGGGGTGTATGCCTTTCCTCCAATCAGCAATTTTAGCTAGCCTGGCTGTATGCCCAGACATCACATACTGTGTTGAACAGGAAGAGAACATTTCCTAACAAGATCTTTACTTCCTAAACGGTATATAAATGTGAAGACAGCAGATATGCATGTAAAACTTATGTAGGGAGATTTGGTTAATCTCTCTGTATCATCTGATGCTGTTCACTTCACTGGGTTTTTGTTCAGTCCATTACTCTGCCTCTCAACCCCAGTAACAGCCTCCTCTGGCACATCTGGCAACAGTGTAAGTGTGATAACCAATGAGAAACACACACACAATGGAAAATAAACAAACAAACCGTAAAAATATAGGTGTTAAAGGAATGCAATGGGAGAGCAATAACTGAGGTTATATATCAGACAGGAGGCTCATATCTTATGCATATCTCTCTTTACTAAAGCTCATAGCAGAAAGAACAGTAAACCATTAATGTAACTTAAAAAACTTAAAGGACTACAACTCCCAGCAGTCCCTGGGCCAACGTAGCCCCTCCCCGCTCCATACTGTATATATGGGACTGCCTGAGGTATAATAGTCCTCTTTCTTTCTGCTCATGGTTCAGATAAGTAAAACATTTTTCTCTTACTCTGGGTGATATCAGTGGGAGTAAGGGAGGGACTCCCCCCCCCCCCCTCTTTTCTCCCCGCTCGTTTCCCCAGATTAATTGTATATCACTATTCTTATATTGTTACTATTTTATTGATTTTACTTCATTTATTCATTTGTCCCATGCTGACATTGGTGTCTTATTGTTCCCTTCCTCGGCGCGGACGCTTGTCGCCCGCGCTGAATCCGTTCGGCTGCGCATCCTGGTGTCTGCCCAATACCCCCCACTTTCCCCTTCTTCTCGACGTACGCTGCTCACGGTCGCCGCCATCTTCCCCCCCCTTCTTCCTCAGCTTCGCGCGCGGTCGGGGGGCGGAGCCTATCGGCTCCCTCGACTTCCACCAATCAGTGCTCTTGGGGACGTAGTCTCGCGAGACTTCGTCCCAGAGCGCAGGGGATCTTGGATCTTTCCCCTCACCGCTGCCAGTGCGGCGCTGACGGAGGACATAGAGGAGCCTGTACTTTCATCCTCAGGTTTTTTCCAAACGCTCCCCAACCCTATTATCTGGCATATTCCTAGCTAATATATTATAACCAAGGGGTGCCCTTAGGCTATAGCACACAGTCCTAGCTCCCTAAAACTAGGCGCTTTTGACTCCTGCAGAGAGTCTCTTGTCACTTATCATCCTGCTATGTCTGACCAACCTACAGCAACCCCCCCCAGAGGGGAGAGTTTTTCTTTAGATACGGCCCAGTTCATGACGGCCAAACAAATTCAAGACCTGATCAACAGGTCAGTACAGGCGGCTCTGGCCTCGGCCATCCCGCCGGCAGGGTCACAATTTGTCATGCCTAACCTGTCCGCCTCACCACCCCAGGGTGGCGAACCGCCATTAAAAAAGGGGAAAGTGTCACATAAACAGAAACATGCATTGGCGGCACCTGACTCCCCGACAGGGGAAGTAAATAATATGTTGCAGGCAGCTCCTTCCTCGGTCTGCCAACCCCAGTACCTACCTGACTCTGACCGACCCCTGGGCCTCAGGGAGTTACAAGATAAGAGGCATAGGTCCTCCAGAAGGACTAAACCCGACTCCTTCATTGACTCCTCGGACGAGGACTCACCGGGTATGTTAGAGGATGATGAATATGACGGCTATGAGTCCGACGCTAGCAAAGATGGTACTGGGGATACGGCGTTTGAACCCAACCCCACCCCTGCTACACAGGGTGAAGTGGTCCTTGACACCCTGGGGGAGCCATTTTTCCACCCGGACGCCATCTCCCATCCGAGATCAGGCGAATGGTCCCCTCTCCCTCACGTCTCCCAATACGTGGAGCTCTGGGCCAGGAAATCCTTGGACAGGTCAGCCCGCAATAAGTTGAGATCCGAATGCCCTAGACCCTTCATCCCCAACAAAGTGGTGGCCACACCAGAGGTAGACCCCATTCTGGCCAAATACCTGGCAAAGTCCGGCAAACTCCCCAGAAAAGGAATCGAACGTTCCTTCAAACTAATTCAGGAACGCATTTTAGATTTGATGGGCCCTCTGACTAAAATCCTCAATCTATCCGAACAGGCGGCTGCGTCTGGCCAACCGGTGGACTTAGTCCAACTACGCGGATGGGCCCAAAGGGCTATTTGCCTAGCAGGCTCCGCAAACACCTCCTGCTCAGTGGAGAGACGCCGCTCCATCCTGATGCGGCTAGACCCCCAACTCTCCCACCTAGCCGAAACGGAACCCGGTCCTTCAGCGATGGGCATGCTATTTGGGGATAACCTCATGAGGGACATTAACAGATTTGTAGGCCTATTCACAGGACTTGACAAGGCACAGACCTCACTAAAAAGATCAGGTGCAAATAAGGTTTTTTCTAGGGCCGGCAGAGGTAGAGGCCGATCTGCCGGCCGCATGTCCTCCTATAGGCCGCAGGGTAGAGCAACCCAATACCAACAGGCTCCTCCTACCTATTCCGTCCCAGTGGCGCAACCAGCACCGTTTTTTCCACCCCGAGGCAGACCCTGGCGAGGACGCGGCGGACGTGGCTACCCCCATTCCCGCCCACCTACCGGTGAGTATACCCCGCACTCCACAATCACACATTCCAGTGGGGGGACGCCTGATGTATTTTACCCACGCCTGGTCTGCGATTACGGCAGACCCGTGGATACTACAGACAGTCACAGGTTTTCAAATAGAACTCCTGTCAACACCCGTCTTAGGCACTATTCCTCCTCCTATCAGATTTTCTTCCCAAAACGTTGTTCTCATAGACAACGAAATTTCGGAACTAAGATCCAAACATGCCATTCTAGAAGTCAAAAACTCATCCCCGGGATTCTCGAGCAATCTCTTCCTGGTGAAGAAGAAAGGGGGAGGATTCCGTCCCGTGATAAACCTCAGGGACCTAAATCAACACGTCTGCTACAGACATTTCAAGATGGAGGGTATTCACTGCCTCCGAGACCTCTTACTACCGGGAGACTGGTTGGTGAAGGTGGACCTAAAGGACGCCTACCTCACCGTCCCGGTCCACTCGGAGTCACAACAACTGCTCCGCTTCCTATGGAAAGACTGGATGTGGCAGTTTACTTGCCTCCCATTCGGCCTGTCATCAGCACCATGGTGTTTCACCAAGCTAATGAAACCGGTGGTAGCTTCCTTACGGAGCAGAGGGGTACGTCTGATCATTTATTTAGACGACCTCCTCATCATGGCCCGTTCCAGGAGCCTAGCCTCCCTACACATGTCCTGGGCAGTCTCTCTATTACAGAACCTGGGTTTCTTAATCAATCTAGAGAAGTCGGTCCTAGTACCGGCTCAAGAAATGGAGTTCTTGGGTTTCCTGGTGGACACCAATCAGGCCGTCCTCCGCCTCCCAAAGACCAAATTGGCCTCCATACGCAAGGAGATCAGAGCGGTTCTTCGCAAGGGTTATTTGTCCTTAAGAGTTCTAGCCCGTTTGGTGGGGCTTTTAGCGGCCTCTATCCAGGCTATCTTCCCAGCACCCCTTCACTACAGGGCCCTTCAGAGGCTCAAAATTATGCATTTACGTCAGGGTCTCAGGTACGCGGACGAGATCCCGCTTTGTCCGGAAGCGGTGGAAGAGCTTCATTGGTGGCTTCGACACGCCGTCGATTGGAACGGCAAGACTATTTTCAACTCCGGTCCCGACATCATTATAGAGTCGGATGCGAGTCGCCACGGCTGGGGCGCTCGCTGCGGGGAGACTTCCACAGGAGGGACATGGTCCGACTCCGAAACAACGTTGCACATCAATGCCTTGGAACTTCTGGCGGCCTACTTTGCTGTCAGGAGCTTCTTACCGCACGCATCCAATTGTTGCGTGTTGTTCCGCATGGACAATGTGGCAGCGGTTCAATACCTCAACCGCTTGGGAGGCACCAGATCCAGAATCCTGGCAAACCTTGCAAAGGAATTCTGGCACTTTTGCCTTACTCGCAACATCGTCCCTATCGCGGAATACATCCCGGGGGTCTCCAACACAGTGGCCGACTGGAATTCTCGCCATCTTGCCGATTCCAGCGACTGGCGATTAGATCGCTCAGTGTTCCTTCAATTAGAACAACTTTGGGGCCCGTTATCCGTAGATCTCTTCGCCTCCCGCCTCAACCACCAGTTACCTCGTTTCTTCAGCTGGAGGCCGGACCCGGAGGCAACCGCGGTAGATGCTCTCCGCCTCATCTGGCCGGGAGGAACGCACTACGCGTTTCCCCCCTTCCAAATGATCTCCAGGGTTCTCCTCCATGCGGCGAATCAGCAAGCGACGGTCGTGCTAGTCACACCTTGGTGGCCGACACAACCTTGGTTCCCTCTCCTCCTGGGGATGGCCGTGGATTACCCCAGGCTGATTCCCCACTTCCCACACCTGTTGACCAACCCGACCAGAGGTCTTCACCCTCTAGTCACGGAAGGCAACCTCCATCTCCTAGCGTGGTTGATTTCGGGGTCCCAAACGCGGATAACGACCTTTCGAGATCAGCTCAGGATCTCCTCGCCATGGCCTGGGCCCCCGGGACTAGATCGGCCTACCGATATGCCTGGCACCGCTGGGTTCGTTGGTGTGATCAACGACAGGTTGATCCCATACACGCCCCTGTGTCAGTTGTGGTGAACTATTTGGCAGATTCCTTTGAATCTGGCAAATCCTATAGTTCTATCAATATCTACCGCTCGGCCATCTCGGCGTATCATGTTCCTATAGACGCTCTACCCGTGGGGAAGCACCCATTGGTATGTAGACTTTTACGGGGTATTAGATTCAGACGTCCCCCCAGGCCAAGATATCAGGCAACCTGGGATGTCTCCAGGTTGCTCGACATGTTTACCTCGTGGGAGGACAATACCGCCCTGACCCTGAAAATGTTGTCTTTTAAATTGACTGTGCTACTTTGTCTAGTTTCCGTCAAACGTGTCTCAGACGTGAGAGCGTTGGACATCTCTAGGCGACACTTCTTACCCCAAGGGGTCAACTTTTCGGTGGTCCGTAGGACCAAGACGGGGATTCACTCTGTGTTTTACCCGTTTTTTCCGACACACCCCCGGCTTTGCGTTGTACGCTGCCTACAGGCATACGAAGAGCAGACGGCGGCTCTCCGTTCTCCGCGTTTTTCCCAACTTCTTATCTCGTATGTCAAACCTCACCATCCAGTCTCTTCTGCCACACTAGCGCGATGGGTACGTTCCGCCATGGAGTTGGCGGGCATTGACACCTTCCTGTTCAGGGCTCACTCTTCAAGGGGCGCTATGGCTACAAAAATCATCTCCTCTGGAGGCTCTCTTTCTGACTTGCTTCTGGCGGCCGACTGGTCTTCTGAGACGACCTTTCGCCGTTTTTATTAGACCGGAGGACCACATATCCATGTCAGTTTTGTGATTTTCTCTGCATTGTGTATTACGTTATCACTGCTTCTGTTTGCTTTGAACTTGCATAAGATATGAGCCTCCTGTCTGATATATAAATTGAGATTTTCCTAGCTTGTGACGGAAAATATTAGTTATATGAAGACAGGAGGCGAGTATCTTCCCTCCCTTCCCAACCCTGTTACGATTCTTGTTTCTTTCAGGATATTGACCACTACGATTAGAACCTGAAGACGGCTGATCGGTCGGCTGCGGATATTTGAGGTTTCCTACAGTCCCCGTTGGGATGAAGTTGGCCCGTGTTTGGCCCTATCTCCTTTGATTCCTTCCAGATTCGGATGTCGCGTACCGTCCAAGGAGTTCCAGGCGTCAGCGGAGAGGTCCGGGTGAAGTTCCTATTCCTGGCTATGTCGCATCAAGAAAGAGGACTATTATACCTCAGGCAGTCCCATATATACAGTATGGAGCGGGGAGGGGCTACGTTGGCCCAGGGACTGCTGGGAGTTGTAGTCCTTTAAGTTTTTTAAGTTACATTAATGGTTTACTGTTCTTTCTGCTATGAGCTTTAGTAAAGAGAGATATGCATAAGATACTCGCCTCCTGTCTTCATATAACTAATATTTTCCGTCACAAGCTAGGAAAATCTCAATTTATGAGCAATATAGCTCAATACTCAATAATCACAAGATGGCAATCTGTATCAGGTTGGTTACCTTTACTCAGGTTGGTTACCTTTACTCAGGTTGGTTCTATGAGTCTAGGCAGGAGTGTCAGGCCTCTCTCTTCTGTCCCCTGACACCACAGGCCCAACTTTAAACACTTTATTCAAATGAACATGTAATGACTTAACTTCCTAGATAAACTGTCCCACACACCCACTGCATGTACAGATCCCTGAATATGTGTTTGTGTGGGTCTGTATGGCACTAGTAGCTTCACTCCTTTTGAAGAAAAGCTAAAACTTTGTCTTCAGCTAACCATCTTTATTGGTGCACTTAAACTCCTGGATAGCAGGCCATACAACACAACTTGCCCGGATTATCAAGTGAAGAATGCAGGATCTTTCTTAGCAAGTTGAAAGGACAATGGTGTCTGTATACAGTGTCCCTGAAAATGCATGACCTTATCCTTTAGCCCTGTGGCAGTACATGTGTCAGCAGTTTGACTAACAGCAATTATGTCTGTATACAGTGTCCATTTAATTTCTTCTATGGTGCAGTGTCCCTTTTTTCAGCAAATAGGCAAAAGCCCTCTCACTCAACCCGGCCGCAACAGCAGACTCTCCTGGCGACCCGACTAGTCACCCCACACTGGAATGCTTCACCGTTGGTGCAGGTGCAAATGGATGTGCACCTGGGATACCCTTCTCTTAGGCTGGATGTCCCGACTGGCAGCAGAGGCCTGAATAACGCAGTGAAATCACCTGGGAGACAACATTTCTCCCTCAGGTCTCATCTTTGTCTGCCTCGTGCTATCTGAATTCTTCTCAGGAGTCTCCTTTCCTGCCCTCAGAGCATGCTGGTCTTTTGTAATTCCATACAGTTAACTCTGAATGTGCAATTTGAGTCCTGGAACTACAATTCCCTTTATGCTTTGCTGCCTGATGGTAATCACACTGCTGACAGGATGTGATGACAGAGAGTCTTAACTAGTGTTCCATCATATTAGGCGATGCATCAAAACGTGTAACAGAAGTGAAGTTTCTGTATTTGCGTGTGCTGACATACGGGACCACCTGGAATGCAAAAAAAAGAGAATGAGTATGTTTAGGTACTGCTAGATTACAGCTTTAAAATGCCTAGCCCGGTTTGGAACAGGATATTTGTTTAAAGCAGAGCTCCACCCCATCTGCTGCCACATTTGACACTTTTCAGGGGAAACGGGAACCTTGTTTTGACAGGTACCTGCTCCCACTTCCGGCTGAACTTGCTGCGGCCCCCTCTGCCGGTCCATTCACAGAGCACAGCGCTCTTCGCACATGCGCAGTAGAGAACCAACTGTGAAGCCGCAAGGCCCTTATCCGAGCACACAGACCAACAGGAAAGGGGGAGGGGATGAGCAAGCCCCCCTCCTGAACTGTACCAGGCTGCATGCCCTCAACATGGGGGGGGGGGTGCTTTGGTGCAGTGGGGCCCTTCGCCCCCCACCACATGTTGAGGACAAGGGCCTCTTCCGACAACCATGGCTGTTGGTTGTAGAGGTCTGTGGGTGGGGAGCTTATCGGAATCTGGAAGCCCCTTTTAAACAAGGGGTCCCCCAGATCCCGTCCCCCTATCCTATTTAAATCAGTATGGGGTACATTGTGCCCCTACCCGTTCACCAAAAAAAAAAATCAAAAATAAAACGCAGTACACATATTTTTAAAGTAATTAGGCAGTTCCGGGTCTCTTTCCAACTTCTCCCCTCTCTGACTCTTCTCCCTCTTGCCGTTTTTTATTTTTATTTGGAGTGGAGTTCCTCTTCAAGATCATCGGGGCACAAGTCACATGCCAATGTCAGGTCAGTTAGGATGGCGATCCGACTTTGATCCTAATTCAGTGATATTCAATGGGCTGAAGTAGGACCAAAGTCAGACCAAAGTAGTGCAGGGACTACTTTGAAGTCAGCACGAGTTGGAACTCTTACGAATTTGAATGGTAGTCATTAGAAATCATGGGGAACGACTTGTCATGCGACCTTGTAGTCCCAAGTTGTACAAGTGTTAAAGGGGCCTAACACTCTCTCTAAGTCCCTTTTCACACTTGTACAACTTGTCCTGTGACTTGGGACTGCCAAGTTGCATGTCAAGTCATTTCCAATGACAACCATTCATATTGGTATGACTTCAAGTCGTGCCGACTTCAAAGTAGTCCCTGCACTACTTTGGTCCAACTTCCATGCGAGTTGAGGTCCATAGACCTCAATGTTAAATCCTCAAAGTTGCATGCAGATTGCACCTTAATAGTATAGACGCAATTTCAGTACAACTTTATATACATTTCTCATTAAAGTGCAAGGAGGAAATTGTGAAGTCTTCAGAAAGTCTTTCGGTGGAGTTGTGGCAACGGTTTGATTCTAGCGAGAACTGGTTTATATAAAGCATGTTCAATAGGAAGTTGAGTCATTGTTTTTTGTGGAATGGGGAAATGTGGTTACAAAAACGAGCACTACAGTTGTGCATGCAGGATTTCCCTTCTGGTGACATTTTGTAAATAATTTGGTCAGCCATGAACCTCTTTGTGTTTGATTTTGAAAAAAGCTATATGCATCTATGTTACAAATAGTTGGTGGGCCTGGTGCTTGTTTTCTCTCTCCTTTCTTTTTTGTTTTCCTTTCCTGAGAGAGATAAATTATAGAGGGTTTTCTTTCTGAAATGTTTAGTTACCTGGCTAATATACCAACCATCTAACTTTCCTAATAAATACACGTGTCTCCTAAAGTCCAACTAAAGGCAAAGCTGTTTTTTTGTTTTTGACAGTGTGGAGATGGGTTAGAATACCTCTGCCACTGTTGGGCTTTTCACGTTGGTGCCTCCGTGAAGTAGGATCTGCTTGCTCAGTGGGGGATCTCTACGTTGGTCTTCGCTTAGCAATCAAATGACAGCTCCGTTATGCAGAACGGATAAGAACACTTCCCACTCTCCTCTATGGGGCAATCGGATTGGAAACGTACCGCCTATCTGTTTTCATCCCGTGCCATCCAATCCACCAGCTGGTTGGGGAATAGGTCCCCCATCTGTCTGTTTTTGGCCAACAGGGATAGGATGGTGGCAGGTGTCGGCAGACGTGTCCATGCTGACATTCGCCGCTCCATAGAAGAGACTGGAGGGTCCAATCAGGTCTTCCTGAAAAACTGACAGGCATAAACAGATCAGATCTCTTGTCTGAAAGTGGTCTTTGGGAGATTCAGCATCTCTGTTTGTGTGGTTTTATCCTTAATGAAAGTGAAAGTAAAAAGAAAATTCCAAGTTTCGGATTGTCCCCTGAAAATTAAAGTGGAAGTTAATCTGATTGGTGAAATTTGACCTATGCACATATATAGCTTTAGTGTGTTCTCATCTCTCTCCAAAGCCCTAAGTTCTGTGTGTTTCTTCTGTTTTTTTGCTCTGTTATCAGCATGATAACTTCTGACAAGTTCTCTGTCAGCCCAGATAAAACCAGCCTGAAATTTGTGTCAGGGAGGTTGCAGAGAGCTTGCCGTGTCACAGCAGGGGGGGTGCCTTTCCTCCAATCGGCTGTCTTGGCTGCTAAACAGGAAGAGAAAATCTCTAAAATGATGTGTACTTTCTAAAGAAAATATAAAGATGAAGATAGCAGATATACATGTAAAACTTTATGTAGGGAGATTTGTTTCCTCTCTGCGCATCATCTGAAGCTGTTCACATAATGGAGTATATGTGAGGGTTTACATCCACTTTAATAGGGGGGAAATCTTAATTTGTGGGTATTTCTTGTAACTTCCTGTATTGGCTATGGGACAGGAAATTTAAAGTACGTAAATCTCCACAAAGGGACACAGATGGCAAAGAAAAAAAAATGCCAGGCGGTATAACCCTCCCTTACTATATCCAAGATGGGGAAAAAAAGTTTTGCCTGTCATTCTACTTTAAGCCATTGACCTAAAGCGATTGTTTTTCTTTTGTTTTTTCCTTTTTTCCTCCTTTACAAACTACTCTGTGCAATTGAATTGCACAGAGCGGGCCCAAACCTCCTCTTTTTGGGTCCTCCTTACTCCTCCTATCTGTTCAGTGAAGCCACTTCCCCTGGGGGCAATCGTGAGTGCTTGCTGCTGCATCAGTTGACACACAGTGGGGACTCTGCCCCACTCCCTTATCATTGGAATTGATTGACCGGAACGGGAGTCAATGGGGAGGGAGACAGTGGCTCTTGTGCATGTTGCTGGATCAGGCTCACATAAGAATGAGGGGGGGATCCAGCAGCAGAAGAGAAGGTCATTTACCTTACCTGTATAGAATGCATGAATAAACTGCTACACACAGAAGATATTTTTATCTGAATCGGGGTTTGAAATGGAGTTGAGGGGTTCAGGTTGGGTTAAGTGTTGGGGTAAGTGTAAATGATTTTTCTTGTATTAGGCTAAGTGGTGGGGGTATGGATAAAAGTATTTTCATAGTATGGTTGGTTGTTAGATTAAAATTTTAGGGGCAAGTTTTAAGCATCTCTTTTTTTTTTTTTGTAGGAGCTCAATGGCATGTTTCAATGTGGACGACATCTGAGTTGAAAGACGGACACAAAGATTGCAATGAAGATTTGACAGATTCATATTAGGTGTTCCGGACTGGACTGGTATAGTGGTTCTGTACCATGTATCAAGGTAGGTACATTCATAGCTCATATTCATCTATTCTGTCATTCTGATGAGTGGATTGTATTAAGCCCCCCTCAGACCCTCAGTAGGTGGTTAGAGCTGCACACACAATACAACTTCTCAAACACGAACATTGAGCACTGTGCTCCTGAAGAGCATTTTGCTTGACTGAGTATTCCTGTTTAGGTATAATATTGTAGTTGTGCTTCCATATAGGTAGGGTTGTCCCGATGCCTCTTTTTTAGGACCGAGTACAAGTACGGATACTTTTTTTCAAGTAGTCGCCGATACCGAATACCGATACTTTTTTTAAATGTGTCCCCAAATGCAGCCGTGTCCCCCCACAAATGCAGCCATGTCCCCCACATATTGCAGTCATGTATGTCCCCCACATATTGCAGCCATGTCATGTCCCCCACATATGCAGTCATGTATGTCCCCCCACATATGCAGTCATGTATGTCCCCCCACATATGCAGTCATGCATGTCCCCCCCACATATGCAGTCATGTATGTCCCCCCACATATGCAGTCATGTATGTCCCCCCACATATGCAGTCATGTATGTCCCCCCACATATGCAGTCATGTATGTCCCCCCACATATGCAGTCATGTATGTCCCCCCACATATGCAGTCATGCATGTCCCCCCACATATGCAGTCATGCATGTCCCCCCACATATGCAGTCATGTATGTCCCCCCACATATGCAGTCATGTATGTCCCCCCACATATGCAGTCATGTATGTCCCCCCACATATGCAGTCATGCATGTCCCCCCACATATGCAGCCATGCATGTCCCCCCACATATGCAGCCATGCATGTCCCCCCACATATGCAGCCATGCATGTCCCCCACATATGCAGCCATGCATGTCCCCCACATATGCAGCCATGCATGTCCCCCACATATGCAGCCATGCATGTCCCCCACATATGCAGCCATGCATGTCCCCCACATATGCAGCCATGCATGTCCCCCACATATGCAGCCATGCATGTCCCCCACATATGCAGCCATGCATGTCCCCCACATATGCAGCCATGCATGTCCCCCACATATGCAGCCATGCATGTCCCCCACATGCAGCCATGTATGTCCCCCATATTGCAGCAATGTATGTCCCCCATATTGCAGCGATGTGTCCCTCATACCGTTTAGATATGCTGATGCCGCCTCTGCATATCATTCTAAAAACTTGTAAATGGCCGTGCTCCGTGTATTAAAACTCCCCTTCTCCGGATTGGAGGGATCCGTCCAATCCCACGCAAGGGGGAGTGTCTATACGCGGATTCCTGCATAGACCCTCCCCCTTGCTCGGGATTGGAGGGATCCCTCCAATCCGGAGAAGGGGAGTGTCAATACACGGCCATTTACAAGTATTCAGAATGAATGCTTGTAATGTGTGCTATGCGATTGTGCAGGGGGATACGGCGGTATGCGGCAGCGGCGGCGTCAGCATATCTAAAAAGGTATGAGGGACGCATCGCTGCAATATGGGGGGGAAGTATTCTATTTCAGTATCGGGGGTATTTGCGGGAGTACAAGTACTCCCGCAAATACTCGGCATCGGTCCCATGGTATCGGGACAACCCTACATATAGGGTTGTCCCGATACCGAGTATTTGCGGGAGTACTTGTACTTTCGATGCCACTGCATCGAAAGCCGCCGCATCGCGCCGCCGCATTGAAAGCCGCTGCATGGGTTAAACGGCGTGCGGGAACATCACAGCTTTCATTTGAATAGCTGTAGTGTTCCCGCGCGTATAGACACTCCCCCTTGCTCGGGATTGGATGGGTGATCGTGATCTGTCCAATCCCGAGCAAGGGGGAGTGTCTATACGCGCAGGCAAAACAGCTATTCAAATGAATGCTGTGATTTTCTCCATGCGGCGGCGGCAGCTTTCGGCGGCAAAGGTATGGGGGACATGGCTGAAGGGACATGGCTGCATATGTGGGGGACATGGCGGGAGGGACATGGCTGCATATGTGGGGGACATGGCTGCATTTGGGGACACATTTAAAAAAAAGTATCGGTATCGGCGACTACTTGAAAAAAGTATCGGTACTTGTACTCTGTTCTAAAAAAGTGGTATCGGGACAACCCTACTTCCATACATGTGTTTTTTTATTTCACACATATCTAAAGGCAATAAATCTACATTACGCTCTAGTAAACCAAACCTTCCTGCAACCAATTGTCGGTCTCCTCTATATAATTCTCTGCTGTGATTGTTTTGTCTGGCTAATGGCTGCCCACAATGGGTAAATAATGCAGATCAGGGATCATCGATCACCTAAAAGAATTAATGATGTCAAATGTTTTTTAAAACCCTGAGAACTTTCATTTACAGTGGGCTGCAGAAATTCTACAGAAGGAAGCCAATCTCAAACTACTTTTCCTTTTAGTTTAGTAGCACCTAACGGACAATGGCAAATGCGAGAGTTCTAAGCTATAACTACATTCTCTGTACAGCCAAATGGACATTGATAATTAGAAAGCACAGAACAATATTTAGTAACGAGCATGCTAAGGTTCTTTTTGTATACAGTGTCTTGAAAAAGAATTCATACTTGAAATTTTCCACATTATTTAATGTTACAACTAAAAACGTAAATGTATTTCATTGGGATTTTATGTGATAGACCAACACAGAGTGGCACATAATTGTGAAGTGGAAGGAAAATGATAAATGGTTTTTAATTTTTCTTTACAAATATCTGAAAAGTGTGGCGTGCATTTGTATTCAGCCCCCTTTACTCTAATACCCCCAAATAAAATCGAGTGGAACCAATTGACTTCAGAATTCCCCTAATTGCCGTATTTTTCGCCGTATAAGATGCACTTTTTCTTCCCCAAAACTGGGGTGGAAAAGTTATTGCGTTTTTTATACGGCGAATACACATTTTTTGCCTGACCGATCCGAATTCGATCCGCGGAGCGTACCGCCACCATGGCCTTATGAAAGGCCACGGCTTTGGCCTAGCTCCGGAGCGGTCGGCCATCTTGGTACACCCGGCGGCGCTGCGTGCTGACGTCATCACCCCTCTGCTCGTGGATCTTCTATTCCTAGCAGAGCGCGCGCCGCAATCTTTTCTGCAATGCATCTGCAACAGTGAGTTGGGGGTTTGTTGAACTGGCTATTAGGGGGCAGGGGCAATGTTACTGGCTATTATTACTAATGTGGGGGCAATGTTACTGGCTATTACTAATGTGGGGGCAATGTTACTGGCTATTATTACTAATGTGGGGGCAATGTTACTAGCTATTATTACTAATGTGGGGGCAATGTTACTGGCTATTATTACTAATGTGGGGACAATGTTACTGGCTATTACTAATGTGGGGGCAATGTTACTAGCTATTATTACTAATGTGGGGGCAATGTTACTGGCTATTATTACTAATGTGGGGACAATGTTACTGGCTATTACTAATGTGGGGGCAATGTTACTGGCTATTACTAATGTGGGGGCAATGTTACTGGCTATTACTAATGTGGGGGCAATGTTACTGGCTATTACTAATGTGGGGGTGGTGTGATGGTGATGACGAGTGGGGGCAATGGTGGACATAAAATATTTTACTACAGTATTTGTTCAGAATCTTTTTTTTCTAGACTTTCCTCCTTTAAAATTGGGTGCGTCTTATATTCTGAAGCGTCTTACACGGCGAAAAATATGGTAGTAAATAGTCACCCGTGTGCAATTTAATCTCAGTATAAATACAGCTGTTCTGTGAAGCCCTCAGAGGTTTGTTAGAACCTTAGTGAACAAAAAGCATCAAGAAGGCAAAGGATCACACCAGACAGGTCAGGGATAAAGTTGTGGAGAAGTTTAAATACCAAGCTTTGAACATCTCATGGAGCACTGTTCAATCCATCATCTGAAAATAGAGTATGGCACAACTGCAAAACGATCAAGACCAAGACACCTAAACCGACAGGCCAGGCAAGGGAAACATTAATCAGAAGCAGCTTCATAACTAGCTTCTGGGCATGCGCGGGTTGAAAAACGTTGTTTTTAAATGACGTTTTTGCTACACACGGTGACTTTTTGTGAAACACGAAACAACGTTTTGAAAAACAACACAAAAAATTCAAGCATGTTGGAATTTTTTTTTGGTCGTTTTTTTTAAGACAAAAAATGACGTTTTGCCCACACACGATCAATTTAAATGACGTTTTTAAAAAACAATGTTTTTTTTCATCGCAAAAAACGACCGCGTGTACGCGGCATTAGTCGTGCACTCCACAAATCTGGCATTTATGGAAGAGTGGCCAGAAGAAAGCCATAAGAAATCCTGTTTGCAGTTTGCGAGAAGCCATGTGGAGGACACAGCAAACATGGAAGAAGGTGCTCTGGTCAGATAAGACCAAAATTGAACTTTTGGGCCTAAAAGCAAAACACGATGTATGGCGGAAAACTAACACTGCACATCACCATGAGCACACAGTCTACATTGTGAAACACGAGTTGATGGGAAGATAAATGGAGCCAAATACAGGGTATTTTTAGAAGAAAGCCTGGGGCAGAGGTTCACCTTCCAGCAGGACATCGACCCTAAACATACAGCCAGAGCTACAGTGGAATGGTTTAGATGCAAGCATTTTCATGTGTTTAGAATGGTCCAGACCTAAATCCAATTGAGAATTTGTGGCAAGACTTGAAAATTGCTGCTCACAGATACTTTCCATCCATTCTGACAGAGCTTGAGCTATTTTGAAAAGATAAAATGGGCAAAAATGTCACTCTCTAGATGTGCAAAGCTGGTAGAAACGTCCCCAAAAAGACTTGCAGCTGTAATGGCATGCCCACAAGTGGTTCTACCAAGTATTGACTTAGGGGGGCTGAATACAAATGCACGCCACACTTTTCAAACACTTATAAAAAAAATTAAAAAATTTAAAACTATAATTTTCCTTCCACTCCACAATTATGTGACACTCTGTGTTGGTCTATCACATAAAATCCTAATAAAATACATTTACCTTTTTGGACGTAACATGACAAAATGTGAAAGATTTTAACCACTTAAGCCCCGGACCAAAATGCAACTAAAGGACCAGGCCCCTTTTTGCAAATTGGCACGGCGTCACTTAAACTGACAATTGCGCGGTCGTGCGACGTGGCTCCCAAAAAAAATTGGCGTCCTTTTTTCCCCACAAATGGAGCTGTCTTTTGGTGGTATTTGATCACCTCTGTGGTTTTTATTTTTTGCGCTATAAACAAAAATATATATCCCCCAAAAATATATTAAAAAAAAAAAAAGAATTTTCCTCAGTTTAGGCCAATACGTATTATCGGTTGGTTTGTGCAAAATTTATAGCGTTTACAAAATGGATAGTTTTATTGCATTTTTATTATATATTTTTTTTACTACTAATAGCTGGACGATCGGTGATTTTTTTTGTTTTTTTGTTTTTTGTGACTACGACATTATGGCGGACACTTCGGACAATTTTGACACATTTTTGGGACCATTGTCATTTTCACAGCAAAAAATGCATTTAAATTGCATTGTTTATTGTGGAAATGACAGTTGCAGTTTGGGAGTTAACCACAGGGGGCGCTGATGGTGTTATGTGTGACCTAATGTGTGTTTACAACTGTAGGGGGGTGTGGCTGTAGGTCTGACGTCATCGATTGTGTCCCCCCTATAACAGGGATGACACGATCGATGCAGCCGCCACAGTGAAGCACGGGAAAGCCGTGTTTACACACGGCTCTCCCTGTTCTTCAGCTCCGGGGACTGATCGATGCACTCCAGCGGCGTTTGGGTCAGCGAGTCCCACGGTCCCGGAGCTGCGGACCGGGTCAGGGGAGCCATGGATCTGCTCAGCCGTGCCATTCTGCCGATGTTTATGTGCAGGAGGCGGTTCTTAAGTGGTTAAGGGGTATGAATACTTTTTTAAGGCACTGTAAATCTACTACTACTTTACTGACTTAAAGCAGAGTTCCATCCTAATTTGCAGGCACGTCCACATGTGTTGTTGATCACTCTGCCATTCCTTTTAGTTGAAGCAATTTTTATTTTCTATACATAGTACCCTTTTTGCTAAAAAAAAAAAAGCTCCACTTCCGATCAAAACTCACTGCGGCGAGGTACGTCGTATCTTTTTTCGCATTGCCTCCTGGAATACCAGTGTAATCAATCCCAGGAGTCAATGGGCATTCTCCCGCTAGCATTGCGTTATTTCTAAATGGGAAACAACGCAATGCTAGACTTCATTGCTATTGCCGTGGTAACGTCTCGCTGCACATGCAAGATTGGGAATTGCTTGCTGGGTAGCCAGCAGCACCTTATCCCGGAAGAGACTCCTAGTGGGCTTCAGATGCCCACAGTTGGGATGGACACATGCTGAATCAGGAGGGTACAGTGGGTACCAATACTTTTTAATAATGCAGATTTTTTTTTCAGATGTAGCATAACCCGATTTTTAAAACCATAATTGATGACTATCAGGGGGGTGATCAAGAAAAAAAAGTCTGGAACTCCGCTTTTACCACTTTGGGCCTGGAAGCATTAGCCATTTCCCGACCAGGCCATTTTTTGCGATATACAGCACTGCATCGCTTTAACTGACAATTGCACGGTCATGCGATGTTGTACCCCAAAATAAAACATTTTTAAAAAGTATTTTTAACACTGTAAAAGTATCTTACACTTGCAGTATTAAACAGAAGCACATTGTCATTTGGTCCACAAGGCTCCAGTTAAACTATTGA
The DNA here is from genome assembly GCA_029574335.1 of Rana kukunoris. Taxonomy (NCBI): domain Eukaryota; kingdom Metazoa; phylum Chordata; class Amphibia; order Anura; family Ranidae; genus Rana; species Rana kukunoris. Next base: position 542,385,757 of record CM056050.1, on the reverse strand, counting down.
GGTGGGACTATCCTGTGTAGGTTTTACATGTTTAGGAGGAGGAGTTTTGAGTAAACAAAAGCAGATGATGGAATCGGAAACAAATCAGTTAATTTAAAGCCAAACTCACCCCCCCCCCCACTCTAAACAGCTGTAAAGAAAATCCCAATCAAAAAGCCAGATGTCATGGCCTAAATCCATGGTTATGACACTCTCTTGGTCCCTGGTCTCCTAAGACTACTGCTTTAATTCAGAGAAACAGGGTCCTTCTTTTGTGTGGCCATATCACTGCTTGACTGACAAGGTAATTTCTAATTGGTTGTACAGTGATGGGTGTAGCTTGACGATGTCACAAAACTGGTCAGCTCAGGCACAGATGGCAGTGCAGGATCGTTAATTATTGCAGGAAGAGGAGTTGGCGGAATAGAAAGTACCTTCAGATTTATTTTTTAAAGATGGGTATTTTCACCAAACCATGGGTCTAGCATGTGTTTTTTTTTTTTTGTTACCTTTTGCAAGGGCTTTTTAGAGTAAACAATTTGGACAGCTGGGACTTTATTACCATAGCTCTGGATCACAAAAATCAGCCAGCTGATGTTGACATGTCAGGGCCAATACTTTACATGCTCTGGAAAACTTGATAAAACCTTGGCCAAGTCACTGTTTGAATTATGAATTGCTCATTAACATACACCCTTGAATGGATAATGTTTGTCTGTGAAGTGTCAGCTTTCTCCAAACCAAAGTATTCTACTGTATGAATTATTTTATGGTCATCCAAGCACATACAGGCTGAGATGAAATTAGATTTTATTTTGTGTGTGAAAGTGATTTTAAAATGCATTGCATTCTGAATGAAAATCTAAACAGAGGATTCTTCTGTTGGAACCTTAGTAAAAAAATTAAAGCGGAGTTCCACCCAAAACTTCCGCTTATCTGCCCGGATGGCATTCGGCTCGTATGTACGGGGCTTAAAGCAGATTTCCATTTGTTTTTCAGTTTATTAAAAGTCAGCAGCTACAAAGTGTGGCCGCTGATTTTTAATTTATAAACACTCGCCTGTCCAATAGTCCAGCGATTCAGCCATTCCAAACTTCGGTTCTCTTCCCCCGCCTCTCCTTGGCGCCGGCATCACTAGTGTGGGTACCCAGCTGTGACAGCTTGCGGCTTCACAGCTGGGTGTGCACTGCACCTGCGCGAGTCACTCTGCACTTCCTGAATGGCCGAGCAATCTTCTAGAACCTGTGACATATCCCAGAAGATTGCAGGGAGGGAGGCGAGGAAGAAGTGGGAGCTGGGTAGCTGTCAAAACCAGGTACTTGCTCCCCCCCCCCCCCCCAAAAGAAATTGCATGCCAAATGAAGCATGTAAGGGTATGTGGAGTCCTTAAAGCGGAAGTTACACTTTTGGGTGAAACTCCGCTTTTAAAGTTTTGGATAGAAGTTGAGCGGGATTAGAATGCGTGCCAGCTTTCTATTGCGGTCTGTGCTCCCCTCTAGGGAGATTCACCCTCTCTATTTGTCCTGTTTATTATTATCATTGAAAAATATCTTGCACTGGGGACAATTCCCTTAATTTGCAGGGATTTTCTCTCACTTCCTGATTGGCTATGGGACAGAAAGTGAAGGGAAATCTCTGCAATGGGACACAGATGGTGAAAAACTGACAAGGGTTATGATCCTTTTTCTCTATCCAAAATGAAAAAGAAAAGTTTTGCCCATTAAGTTTTGAATTCCCACGCTGGCTAATATCAACTTTTATAATAGTCCAAGGTGTATCTTTCTGTATTTTGTATTGTTTAACTGTACTAAAATTGCAGTTACTAAATGAAGGCCATTAATTTGTCTTGGCTCATTAACATAAAGACACACCAGTTTATGAAACCAATCCAAGCAGGACTAACAATACCTGGCTGTTAAGGAGTGAATGAATGAGCTGCAAATCCGATTTAGATTAAATAAACTTCTGTCAAGTGTCTTTATTCTGGGCACTGTTACAGCTGGTTTTGTCTTTTTTTTTTATTTTTTATGAATAGATTGTAGGTCACTGGCCTCTGCTAAAGGTATGTGAACACCTGCGGCAGGCTTTGCTTAGGATAGTTAATGTAAACTTGGTTAGATCCATCCAAGAGTTTTTATAATTTTGTATTTTTTTTGTAGTGAAGAGTGAAACGTTTTCTCATTATGTGTGCAAGGAAATAAACATTTCTTTCTCGTACATCACGGGACACAGAGCGGCATATTCATTACTATATGGGTTATATGGAGTACCTTCAGGTGTGGACACTGGCAATCTCAAACAGGAAGTCCCCTCCCTATATAACCCCCTCCCCTAGAGGGAGTCCCTCAGTTTTTTCGCCAGTGTCTTAGGTGTTGGTCACGGAATAGCTTTGCTCCACATCCTTGGGATTAAGGGCGGGCTAACCGGATCTGTCCAAGGAGCCTCAGTGCCAAAGTGGACAGTACCCGGGCCCCAAACCGTGGGGTTTTGCCTATAATGCTCCTCTTTGGAGGGCTGGACCCTGGGCCCAGGACTTGGAGTTTGTAAAAACCATAAGTTCCTGTTTGCCAGGGTGCTATATAGGTCCAGGACAGTGGGTACCTTCATAGGACCCCAGGGCCTGAAGGTCTACTACGCTACCCACGGAGATGGGAGAAGATTGGATCGTTTTGCTGGACAAACATCCTGCAGCATGGAGCAGGTAAGGGGGAGCCTGCGGGACTTGGTTTGACAGCAGGCTCTCCGGGGTAACCTAAAAAGGGGGGTAGCCTAAGTATGCTCTGCATTGGCAACCTTGCTCACTATGTCTGAGAAAGACAGGATGATCCCTTTTCCCCCATCACTAGGTTCCCCTGTCTAAGAATGGTGTCGCTAGCTAACCTGCTGCTTTCTTCCTAGGACTGGTAAGGATCCCTATGGGGCCTTTTGGAGAGTCCTACCTGGCCGGGGGTTTTGAATCTGCCGCCTGATACTGCAGTCCTGGGTCTCCAGCAGCACGGCTCCTCCATGTTCCTCCTGTTCCGGCATACGCGCGCGTGCGCGCGCACGTCTTATAGACGTTTTTCGCGCCGTTCAGAGAGGAGGGCGGCGGGGGGGCGTGCCTGCAGCGTCATACAGGGGCGCGCCTTGTGCTGTTATAGATCAGCAGGCATTGTCAGTGCTCAGTCTGAGGCTGATCTCAGAGGGAGAGGACGCAGAGCGGCAGAACAGTGACTCCCGGTGGCGGAAGAGGGGTAGTACATGCTGGACTTTGTTCCAATGCCTTTTTTGTTAAGCCAAGAAATTCCCCTTTTTGCAGCAGGTTGGAGGCTGGCAGACTAAGTTTGGGGTCACTGTATGTTTGAAAAAAAAAAAAAAAAAGAAAGACTTATATATATTTAAAAAAAAAAAAAAAAACTTACGGGGCCCCATCAGTTTTTGGGCATTAGTGATCTATTGTCCCCTAAGCTCTAGTTTTGTACTCCTGGCCACTACAGTCTGTTGTTGTTGGCGGAGTCCCTCGATTTTGTATTATGGCTTCCAAAGGTTCGGGGTCAAAGGGTACAAAAAAGACCAAAAAACAAAGGGGTTCCCCCTCTGATTCTGATGATATGCCGATACTTTCCCCGCAACTTATTCCCATAAAGGGCGCCTTGGATGAGCCATTAGGGGGATCTGGTGCGGAGGCTGGCCCAGATCAGCCCAGCCCTGTGTTTATCACAGAGGAGATGCTAGCCGTATCCCTAGGGGGGCTAGAAGAGAGAATAGCAGCATTGATCGCTAGAGCTATTCCTGGTAAGAAACGGGTTAGATCCCCATCACCAAGAGGTATATCCTCAGATGCTGAGATTCTCTCTCCGGAGGAATTGGAATCGCAGGAGGATCAACTAGACCTGAACCAAGAGGTTTCAGGGATTGAGGGATCTACCTCTGAGGAACCATTTTCAGACTCCCAGACAGAGAGACTGTGGGTACAGTCTTTGACGGACATGGTCCGCTCGGCATTTAGTTTACCATTGCCAGAGCCTCAGGTTCCTCCAGTATCCTCTCTGGGCTCTTTGAAAGCTCCGTTAAGCAACGCAGTTTTTCCGGTCCATCCTCTCTTGGAGGAATTGATCTTTCGGGATTGGGTACGGCCGGACAGGATTTTTCTGCCACCGAAGAGATTTGCGGTCATTTACCCCATGGAGGAAAAATTCTCCAAGAGGTGGAGGCTCCCAGTAGTGGATGCAGCCATCTCATGTGTGAATAAATCACTAACTTGCCCGGTGGAAAACATACATATGTTTAAAGATCCGGTTGATAAACGGTTAGAGACACTTTTAAAAGCATCCTTTGCTACGGCAGGAGCAGTGGTACAGCCAGCTGTGGCTGCAATTGGAGTTTGTCAGGCGTTCAAGGACCAGACAAAAGAAATGTTAAAAGGACATGCCTACCCAACAAGCAGAAGAGTTTTCTGACATTCCCAGAGCTCTGTGTTTTGCTGTAGATGCTATAAAGGATTCCATCCAGCAGGCCTCTCGTTTATCACTATTTTTGGTGCACATGAGAAGGCTCTTATGGTTGAAGAACTGGGCGGCGGAGCCCCCATGCAAAAAGCTTCTGGCAGGGTTTCCCTTCCATGGAGGACGACTCTTCGGGGAGGATCTGGATAAATACATTCAGACTATTTCAAGTGGCAAAAGTACCCTTTTACCGGTCAAAAAGACATTCCGGGGTCCTACATTTAAAAGGCAGCTCTTTCCTGTCTCAGGGCCCTCAAATTCCAGGCAGTATCGACGGCCGCCTGCACGATCCAACGTTAACAGTAGATCGCAGGGACAGGCCCCTGGGGGTAAGAGGCCATGGTATCGCAAGCCGACAAAGACAGCCCCTAAGTCTGCCTTATGAAGGGGCGCCCCCACTCTCGCGGGTGGGGGGAAGGCTTCGTTTCTTCTCAGAAGTTTGGGAAGCCAAGATCCCCGACAAATGGGTCCGGGCGTCTGTAACCACAGGCTACAGACTGGAGTTTCTAAAGTGTCCTCCGCCTCATTTTCAAGAGTCAAGGCTACCAAAGGATCCAGCAAGGAAAGCCTCAATGCTGGCAGCTTTGGATCACCTGCTTTGCCAGGACGTAATAATAGAGGTGCCAGCCCAAGATCAAGGGCTAGGTTTCTATTCCAATCTCTTTGTCATACCAAAGCCCAACGGCGATGTCAGGCCAATCTTGGACCTAAAGAGGTTAAACGGTTACCTAAGGGTTCGTTCCTTCCGGATGGAATCCATCCGGTCAGCAGCCGCCGCGCTTCAGAGGGACGATTTTCTGGCCTCCATAGACATAAAGGATGCTTACCTTCATGTACCAATCTTTCAGTCGCATCAAAGATTTTTACGCTTCGCGGTGGGGCAGCGACACTTCCAATTCAGGGCGCTCCCCTTCGGGCTGGCCACGGCCCCCCGGGTATTCACGAAGATCCTAGCCCCAGTTCTGGCCAATTTAAGGATCCAAGGGGTCACAGTCCTAGCATACTTGGACGACCTTTTAATCATAGATCACTCACGGCCGTGTCTGCAACAGGCAGTAAACCTCACGGTTCGGTACCTCGAAGGATTCGGCTGGGTCCTAAACCGGGGAAAGTCAGCGTTCCAGCCTACAAAGCAGTTGGAATACCTCGGCATGAGGTTAGACACAGAACAGCAAAGGGTGTTCCTGCCCCTTGTAAAGATCGAGGCTATCAAGGGGTTGGTTCAGTTGGTTCTAAGCAAGAAAAAACCAACTATTCGCCTGTGTATGCGATTACTAGGCAAGCTAGTGGCCACGTTGGAGGCAGTACCATACGCTCAGATCCACACTTGCGTCCTACAGGCAGCCATTCTAGCAGCCTGGGGCAAGAGAGCACATGCCTTAGAGTCCCCTTTGACGCTATCATCAAGGGTCCGACAAAGCCTGGCCTGGTGGTTGAACCCTCAGAATCTTCTAAAGGGAAAATCCTTCAGCCCTGTTGTCTGGAAGGTAGTTACCACAGACGCCAGCCTGGCAGGCTGGGGGGCGGTCTTCGAGGGGTTCTCTCGCCAGGGAACTTGGGTGAAAACAGAGAGGCAGCTCCCCATCAATATCTTGGAGATCAGAGCTGCTCGCCTAGCCCTTCTGGCATGGACCTCCAGATTACAGGGGTTCCCGGTGAGAATCCAGTCAGACAATGCCACAGCGGTGGCATACATAAACCACCAAGGGGGAACCAGGAGTCAGGCCGCTCAGAGGGAGGTGAGCTTGATTTTTCAGTGGGCAGAGGTTCATGTACCCTGCATTTCGGCGATATTCATTCCCGGAGTGGACAACCTGCAGGCAGACTTCTTAAGTCGCCAGAGTCTGTTGCCAGGGGAGTGGTCTCTGCATCCCCAGGTCTTTCAGACAATCTGCCAGAGGTGGGGAATGCCAGACGTAGATATAATGGCATCCAGGTTCAACAAGAAACTAGACAGGTTCGTGTCTCGAGCGAGGGACCCTATGGCCTGCGGAACCGATGCGTTGGTTTGCCCTTGGCATCAATTCAAACTTCTATATGCATTCCCTCCGCTACAGTTACTTCCTCGCCTGTTGCGCAGGATCAGAGTGGAGCACAAGCCGGTCATTCTAGTAGCTCCAGCTTGGCCCCGGAGGACATGGTACTCACTAGTCCTGAAGATGGCAGTGGGAGACCCTTGGACTCTTCCTCTACGACCAGACCTACTCTCACAAGGCCCGATCCTCCACCCTACATTACAACGTCTAAATTTGACGGCCTGGAGGCTGAATCCCTGATTCTCAGGGGTAGAGGTCTGTCTAGGCAGGTAATTCCTACCCTGATTAGGGCTAGAAAGCCGGCCTCCAGGGTGATTTATTACAGGGTGTGGAGGAACTACGTAGGCTGGTGTGAATCCAAAAGATGGAATTCCCGCAAATATACCATTGATAGGGTGTTAAGTTTTCTCCAGCTAGGAGTGGATAAAGGCCTGGCATTAAGCACAATCAAGGGACAGATTTCAGCTCTGTCAGTGTGGTTTCAGAGGCCGCTGGCCACCCACTCGCTGGTAAAGACCTTCATACAGGGGGTCTTGCGTATTAATCCTCCTGTCAAGTCACCAATTTGTCCATGGGACTTAAATCTTGTCCTGTCCACTCTACAGAAACAACCCTTTGAGCCGTTGGCTGAGATTCCTTTAGTCTTACTGACAAGAAAGTTGGTTTTCTTGGTCGCCATAGTTTCGGCCAGGAGAGTGTCAGAATTAGCAGCCTTATCGTGTAAGGAACCATATCTCGTTCTACATAAGGACAGGGCAGTTCTCCGGCCCCATCCTTCCTTTCTACCAAAGGTTATATCCAATTTTCACTTGAACCAGGATTTGGTACTTCCATCCTTCTTTCCAAAACCCACATCTAGAAAGGAGGGGTTGCTGCATACCTTGGATATTGTCCGGGCCATGAAGGCCTATCTTAAAGCTACAGAAAAGATCCGGAAAACAGATGTGTTGTTCGTTCTACCAGATGGCCCCAAGAAGGGGCAGGCAGCTGCAAAATCCACCATCTCGAGATGGATTAGACAATTAATCATTCAAGCCTACGGTTTGAAGAGGTTGCCTCCTCCTTTGTCGGTAAAGGCCCATTCTACCAGGGCCATGGGCGCCTCCTGGGCAGCACACCATCAGATCTCTATGGCTCAGATATGCAAGGCGGCGACGTGGTCATCAGTCCACACGTTTACAAAGTTTTATCAACTAGACGTGAGAAGGAATGCGGATTCTGCCTTTGGACAGGCAGTAATACAGGCTGCAGTTTAAGATCCTCGGGATCAGAGGCACCCTTGGTTGTAAAAAAGAAAAAGAAAAAAAAAAGTTTTTTCTTGACTAAGTTGGAATTATTATTATTATTATTTGAGTATACCTCTAAATTGAATCCTTCTTTGGAAGATGTCTCCCTCCCCTCATTAAAGCATTGCTTTCGGACATCCCATATAGTAATGAATATGCCGCTCTGTGTCCCGTGATGTACGAGAAAGAAAAAGTGATTTTTAAATACAGCTTACCTGTAAAATCCTTTTCTTGGAGTACATCACGAGACACAGAGCTCCCACCCCTCTTTTGGGTGAACATTTTGGGAGGCATACTGCTTGCTACAAAACTGAGGGACTCCCTCTAGGGGAGGGGGTTATATAGGGAGGGGACTTCCTGTTTGAGATTGCCAGTGTCCACACCTGAAGGTACTCCATATAACCCATATAGTAATGAATATGCCGCTCTGTGTCCCGTGATGTACTCCAAGAAAAGGATTTTACAGGTAAGCTGTATTTAAAAATCCCTTTTTCCAGATTTGGGTCAGTTCTGACTGTTTTGTAAAAATAGAAATAATGGTGGACAGACTTGAGATTGCAATTTTTTTCTTTCTTGAGAAGAGAGAAAGCACAATTAGGTCGTGTTCACACTATACACACAGAAAAACTTGACATGATTCCACTTGTAGAAACATCAAATTCATCACTTTTCAATCGCAGTAAGTTTTATACACGTTGCAGATTCCTGCGCAGAAAAAAATCCACACGTGATAAATGTCATGTGCCGTCTTGGTAGTATATAAGAATATTTATTCCTATTGATCGGTGGGAGGCTCCTCAGAATGTTTCCTTATCTCCGTCCCATAGACTTACACAGGTGTTTATTCTACATAGAAATTATAGAACTCCTGAATTTTTATTTAAAATTTGTATGAAAGATGACGTTCGCCTTGTTGCATGTGGATGCTCATCAGGGTCCCTTATTTATCTTCCATGGCAGGGGTCTCCAAACTTTTTAAACAAAGGGCAATTTTACTCTCCTTCAAACTTAAGGGGGGCCGGACTGTGGTCAGTGGCAGCAGAAAATGTCCTGGTGTCAGTGGGCCTAAACCATGCCCAATCTTTGGTATTGTGGGGGAGGAATAGTACCCCATTGTTGGTGTCAGCGGGAGGAACAGTGCCTCATCAGTGGTGTCAGGGGGTGGAACAGTGCCCATTGTCTGTGCCAGTGGGAAAAACAATGCCCCAAGGGCCGGCTTAAAGCAAGCAAAGGGCCGCACCTGGCTCCCGGGCCGCAGTTTGGAGACCACTGTTCTATGGTGTTGTCCCATATGGAGAAGGTTTTAGGCTGAGGTGGTAGGGACTCTTAATGGACTTTTAGAGGTTTGCTTGTGAACCTCTTACCTGTTTACTTGGTCATGTAGATTTGTCTTCAACTGATCAGAATCTAAAGCTGGGTACACACTATACATTTTTTCTCATGCAACCCTGCTGGTTGCACGAAAAAAAACCTGTCGTCTCCGTTTGGAGATGCTGTACTAACCATGCAAGGTTAGTACAGTGATCTCCACTGCTGAGCTGTTGTGTTCTGACAGGGGGAAGCCACCCCCACCCCCACCAGAACACTCTGACCAGCACACTCTGCCATTGGCTGAGAGAGCTGATCAGGAGTGGGTCAGTTGCTGGTTTTCCAGCATGCATGTCTAACAGAAGCCGAACGGACCGACATATTTTTTTGTACCATCATTTTGCCCGTGTGTACGGGGCTTAAGTCTTATGCTGCGTACACACGGTCCGACAAGAAAAATTTGATGTGAGGTTTTGGTCGGATATTCCGGCCGTATTTAGGCTCCATCCGACTTTTTCTGTCGGAAATTCCGCCAACAAGAATTTTATAGCTGGATTTCAATTTTTCAGACTGGAAAAATTCTTGTCGGAAACGCTGATAGTCTGTATGCAATTTCAACGCACAAAAAAACACACATGCTCGGAATCAATTCACTGCATTCTTCTACCCGGGTCTCCTACCCGCAGCGGGTCGCAGGTGGTGCACCCACTGGAAAATTCAACTATCAGCCTGGACATTCAATTACTGCTCTGCTCACCACCTTCACCCCTAGACACCACATGGAGGTAACTTAAAGGGGTGTTCCACCCAAAAATATGACCCCTTCTTAACCCACTCCTCACCCCCATACATGCCACATTTGGCATGTAATTTTTTTGGGGGGGGAGTGGGGGCTTCAGTAGGAGTGGGACTTCCTGTCCCACTTCCTGCTTCCGCCGAGGGGCTGGTTAGGCGATTAAGCTTAATCGCCTACACCAGCCCCCTCCCTGTAGGCGATCACATGGGACACTGACAGGTCCCATGCGATCGCCTCTCCAATCAGCGGCGAGCCGCGCCGCGCACGCATGCGCAGTACGGCTCGCGCATGCGCAGTGGGTGCCCGGCCGTGAAGCCGAAGGCTGTCACGGCTGGGTGCCCACAGACAGGATGGAGACGCCGGCCGGGGAGGGGGGCAGAGGAGCGGAGCCCCGGTCGGCGCGTCGCTGGAACGCAGGAGCAGGTAAGTGAGTGTTTATTAAAAGCCAGCAGCTACACTTTTTGTAGCTGCTGACTTTTAATAAACACCATTTTTGGCTGGAACACCCCTTTAAATATGCCCATCCCAAATCTAATCAGCGGCTCCTGAGAGGGTAACACTCGTAGTGGACCTCCCGTTCTCTTTTTGAATGGATAACTGTGCTTATATAATCTATGAAAACATACCTCCTATTTTAGGAACTCTATGTGGAAATTCAAAGCAATATGGTCCAGGTGGACCATATTTCCCCTTTGAGGTTTGCTTGCTTTTTTTTTTTTTTGTTTCCCCTGTTATATTGTTCCGCCCTGCAAGACAAATTGTTTTTTTGTCTGTAAAATGGGGAAAAGAAATATACCGTATTTTCCAGCGTATAAGACGACCGGGCGTATAAGACAACCCCCAAATTTTCCAATGAAAACATTGTTTTTGGCTATACTCACTGTATAAGACTTCCCTACCTTACACAGGGATGCAGTCTTGTACCTTCGATCCAAGCCCAATGTCTGAAGGCAGCTCTGGAAGACTTAGATGCAGGTCCATCATCTGTCCATCCTCTCTTCATGGTAGAGGTGAGCAGGCACTGCAGCAGATCCCCTTAGCTTCTCTCCTGATGGCTCTAGTCTTGGCAGGCTGAGAGCTCAGACCCCATCTGTAGGTCTGCACTCTCCTCTCTCCTGGCTCAGTTTGCCCAGAGAATGGTGACACTTCCCCCTCTAGGTGCAGCCACTTTTGGTATCAATCGTCCACAGTCTATTTGCCTCCATTGGCAAGCACAGTGCAGACAAAATTACATTCATCGCAGTATGCACTGAGCCAATCTCGGCAGGCGATGTACAGAGCTTGCTGAGCCTGCTCGGATTGGCAGATGCTTGTGACATCATCAGCCTGTGCCGCTCCAATCCGAGGATTCTTAACAAGCTCTGTATTCAGCAACAGAATGCATTGCCCGCTGGGATTGGCTGAGCGGAGAATACTGCATGTAACAGTATTACAGCGCTTCACATCCATCTGGCTGCCTCTGTACCCGGCGTATAAGACGACCCCCGCTCTTCGGCAAGGTAATTAAGGTGTAAAAGGTAGTCTTATACACCGGAAAATACGGTAAACAAAAATCTGAAAAAATAAAGAATATTCATAGCTTTTGAAGCTTCTTCCAGACTTGAAATCTTTGCACAAAACTACAGGACAGATAGAAAGTGTGATATTCTCAAAACAATTGTATTGTTTGTCTGTGATAAAGTCCATCCAAGGTTAAACCAATTCTACTCACTAAATGTGAGAAATATTCAACTGTTTCTTTTCAGCAGAATGTGGTCACTGCTTTCCGTTTTCGGTTAATGCATTTCATGAGCTGACCCGTTTCTTTAGAGCTACTTGGCCTACACACTACCAATATATGGACCCACCTTGAGGTCATAGGTGCTGTTGAATGGGAATGATCTATTTCCGCATCCAGTGGATAGAGCAGGCCTCGCCTTGGATGGATTTTATGATGCATGCTGTTTGCCAAGGACTTTGTTGATAAGATAGTTTACAATGGTGTTTTACTGAGGTATCACAAAATGTTATTGCACTTTTTATCTCTTCTGTACAATTATTTTTATAATTCCCATTCACTGTTTTTTTTAGTCATTTAACATATAAACTTTGTGACGTGCCGGGCATATTTTCTTATTTATTTAGATTTTTAGGCATAGCTTCAAGCTGGCCATACACAGCTCAAACTTTGTTTGTTTCAGTACCACCTAAAGAAGTTGGCTAAAAAAAAAAGGGGCTGGGAAAAACAGATGCAATTGCTGTTTGGGTATTCGGATGTCGCTGCTGTCTGCATACAATAGCCAGCTGTTCAATGTGGTGGTGGGAATCGATTGAAGACAAGAAATCTAAACGTGTAAGACTAACTTTAGCCATTCCTAGTTGCTATTCTTCGGCTTGCCCTGGTGCAGTAGTAGAAAAGATGGTCATTAATAAATACCTGTCTGTGTTACTTCTGGTCACAGCTGCCAATGAAAGCATGCATGGTTTGGGGCGTTTCATGAAGCATTGGTCCCAGAATTTAGTGCCCGCAGAAGGTTGGATTATTGTGTGTTGCATTTTTGACATTTATTCAGCCTTTCAGAAATGTGATTGCAAACACCCATGCTGGATCTTCCGTGACTAATCCCATATAATGTTTTTTTTTTCTCCAAACAACATCATGTTTGAACAATTACTTTTTTTACCTGGCCTGCTGATAATAGCAAACAGATGGTGTTTGCATCCAATGCATGGCAAACACAAAGGAGCTTTTATTAGTAGTACATTAAATACATTTAAAAGGTTCTTATCTGTTAATTGTCTCACAGTAAGGTCTGCAGAGGTGTAGAATCTTATCAAACTGCCAATGTGTAAAGATTGGCAAAGTCTCAAATAAAGAGATGTCCGATGTTCTCATATGTATTCCTTAGAGCCCCATCACACCTGCCTGCTCTGGGGAGTTGTGTTAAGCCCTTGTTCACATCTGTAGGATTTGACAAGTTAAATCGGAGCTCATCCTGGCAATATAAGAGCCCCAATCGGTGTAACGCCGACTTATCGGCGCCCCACCCACGGTGACTTTGGGGCCGATTTCAATAGACAACATAATTAACGGGGTTTGTTTGGGTACAATTTTTTTTTTTTCCTAAATATAAATAGATAAATAAATAGCTTCCTTTACCCTAGTGCAGTCCTCCTTCACTTACCTCATCCTTCGATTTTGCTTTTAAATGTCCTTATTTCTTCTGAGAAATCTTCACTTCCTGTTCTTCTGTCTGTAACTCCACACAGTAATGCAAGGCTTTCTCCCTGGTGTCGAGTGTCGTGCCCGCCCCCTCCCTTGGACTACTGGAGAGTCAGGACGCTCTCTACGTTGCAGATAGAGAAAGTAGCTGTGTGTTAGTGGGCGTCCTGACTCTCCTGTAGTCCCAGGGAGGGGGCGAGCCCGACACGCCACACCAGGGGGAAAGCCTCACATCACTGTGTTAGACAAAAGAACAGGAAGTGAGGATTTCTCAGAAGAAATAAGGACATTTAAAAGCAAAATGGAAGGATGAGGCAAGTGAAGGAGAACTGCACTAAGGTAAAGGAAGCTACTTAGGAAAGAAAAATTGTACCTTTTACAACCCCTTTAATGCAGGTACTTTATTTAACTTCTTCCTGTCTGGCATATAGCAGAGTGGGAGCTCTTCCATCTTGGGTAGACATCATATGACATCCTCCCAGTTGCGCACCTTCTGTCGCACGTTTCACGCTGCAGCTTGATATATCACCCACCAGACACAACGAATGACAGATGATTGTACTAGGCTGGCCCCAGTACCATGTGATCGCTGCAACCAACCTGCCAATCATTGCGTACGATTGTAATGATCTCTGTGACTGGTCACAGTGATCATATGGTACATACAGGGCTAACCGCAGCACATCTGTACCATGCGATAGCTGTGATCCATCACACCTATCACAATAGTACATACACTGTGAATAAATGGTTACCATTCATAAAAATGATTGCTTAGAACAATGAATCATCACTGTTCTAAGCCAGGGCTTGACAAATTTACTATGAAACTAGGCGCCAGCTTAAAGTTAGGAGCCAGTTTTTTTTGATTTGAACAGTCAGATTTAACGTTTGGGGTCATATATTGTCCTTGTGGAGAAGGCTGCACATAGAGACCGGTGGAGGCAATCGGCGGGTGGTGGTACCTTTGGGGGGGGGGCGCCTTCCCTCTGAAGCCAGGCCAGAATCATTACCGGACAATTTATGTACAAGGCTGTACGACACGCTGTCATACGTGGGGCTAACATTGTGTTAAAAGAGGAAAACCTGTGCTACTGAATTACACTGGGTATCAACAGGCCAGTGAAAAAATTCCAAACATTTAAATAAAAAAAATAAAAAAGGATAAGGGAACAGCTTCTATACTGTTTATGATAACATCAAAAAATTGTTATAATGAAAAAAGGTGGGGGAGCGCTAATTCTAATCCTATGGATCCCCAGCTGGATTTCACTCTGTTGGCTGCTCGCTCCTCCTGTTGTGTCAGCGGCTGCTGCGCCTGTCTCTTGCTGCTCCATCCCCGATAATCACATTTCCAGACCGTGCTCTACAAGGCCCCTGGTCAGCTCCACTTTCCCCGGCCAAGACCCCACAGCCTGCCCTACAGCAGAGGCACCCTGTCACTGACAAAACCTAGGAGCCAGGGCACAATTTCTAGTCGCAACGGCGACCTGGCTCCTGGGATTTGTCGAGCCCTGTTCTAAGCAATCAAAAAAAAGGATCATCTCTCCAGAGTAGTAGAGTAACTATGGTAACACTGCACTGCTGTTGTCACCGTATGTAAAAATAAAATACCTTTTTTTTTAAAAATGTGCCTGGACAGGAAGGGGGTAAAAGTGTCCAATATGGAAGTGGTTAAGTAATGGCCAGCTGGCAATATATGATATTATTATTTATTTTATATATTTATTTATGTTTTTTATATATATATATATATAGTTGATTTTTTTTCTGTGGAGCTGCTCTATTAAAATGTTAAAGATTTTTTTATTTTTTTAAATAATATAATTATTATTACAGTTTGCACAGTGCTTTACAACATGAAGACAGACAGTACAGTTACAATTCAATACAGGAGGAATCCTATGCATCTCATTGAGACTACAAGTCTATCTGATGCACTGGTATTGTGAATAAATTATACTTTAAAAAGTGACAGTGGGTGTGGGGAGAAGAACCCCCACTTGCTGAATCGGACAAAACCTGTAACCTGTTCCAAAGGTAAACGGCCTTTAGGACAGGCGTTATGGAGGTGACCTATCCCCTCTCAGCCACCTGTCAATTGATATTTGAAAGTAATCCACTGTGGATCCCTTTTCAGGGAGATGGCAAGTAGGAAGGGTCATAGCGGACTGTCCAGTGGCTTATTTGTTCTGGAAGTTGGCAGTATACCCCAATTGTGTCCAGAATTTTTACTGATCTGGTGTCCCAGAATGACGTTTGGGAGTAGGATTTTACCTATGGGTTTGTGCAGGTTATTTATATGCCAGACATAATTTTGTTGTCTCTGTCCACATAATAAAAAAAGCATTGATTTCTGAACTCTGTCCAAAGGGGGAGGCTCCCATAGGACTGGTGTTGCCTGAAGAGACTGGCTGATTCTGACGTTTGGTTTCCTGTGCACACCTATAAAGAGTGGGAACACACTCGCTGTACACAGAACCATGCTCATTGCATAATTGAATCACTGAGCTGATTACTAACCGATAGAACTTTATTGGTGCAATTGTTTGCTAGTTCATAAAGGGAGTCTGTTCCGATCAGTCACTCCTTTCTTTCTGCTGGGCTTAGCTGACTGTCGCTGTGTGCTGGGATCCTTTTACAGTTAAGTCTTTATCATTCCTTTTGTTGGCTTTATCAAAGCAGAAGGTTATTGCTTGTGGTGTTATCTAAAGTCTAGTTGATTACTTTCCAAAGATTGATTATTATTTTTCTTGCAGCATTTTATTCATCTATTTTATAGTATGTAATATTTCTTTCTTTCTCTGACCTCTAAGGTTGACCATTCACATAATGGTCTGATCGAACAATTCTTCACGGTATCGGGCAATGAAATCCAATATATATATTATGTATATGTGTATATATATATATATATATATATATATATATATATATATATATATTATGTATATATATATTTTTTAAATATATGAATGTTTTTAGATATCCTGTTTGTGATTTTTACATTTTCAAAAAGTAGGTTTGCTTAATGGGAAATAAGGTTTTCAGTGTCCGCCGACTCATATACTTGACTGGTGAGATGTAAAGCACAACCATCATGCAGAACTGCAACGCGTGTGTATAGCAAATATCGCTGCCCCTATAGATATAGATAGATAGTTGTGCTCAAAGGTTTACATACCCTGGCAGAATTTGATTTCTTGGCCATTTTTTCGAGAATATAAATAACACAAAAACATTTATTTCACTCATAATTGGTGTTTTTGGTTGAAGCCATTTATTATCAATCAACTGTGTTTACTCTTTTTACATCATAATGACAACAGAAACTGCCCAAATGACCCCAATCAAAAGTTTACATACATACCTTACAGGTTTAGGAGATATTCCTTATACCTACAGGTAAGCCTTATTATAGGCTTGCCTGTAGGTAAAAGTAAAAAAAAAACAGTATACAACCACTTTAAAAAAAATGTTCTAGAAAAAAAAAAAAAACCTATGAGCAGTGCCGGTGACTTGTCGGTATTGTTCCCCTATCCAGATGGTTCCTGTAAGGCTGGGGTGCCCAACCTTTTAAAGAGTGAGGGCCACTGAAGCGTCTTGGTAACCGATCGCGGGCCACAATGAGCGGAATGGGCGGATGGCAGGTCTGTGTCTGCTCTGTATATGCAGAGCGGACACTGACACAGCCCACTATACTCGGATTGGATTTGAGGTAGGACACAAGTCGGCAGGGACGGACTGACCATTGAGGCACCCGGGTACTGCCCGAGGGCTCCAAGTCACTAGGGGGCCCCATCAGGGTTGCCAGGCTTTTTTTTACATCTGTCCCTGATATGTCTGAATCGACATGCTTTTGATGTGAAAATCCCGAGATTTTAGCTGCCTCACCTCTGCACTGCCTCCTTGGCATGGTGGCCATCTGTAAGCCCGGGGGCCCCATAACATAATCTTCTATTGCCCGGGGGCCCCATGAGTTGTCAGTCCGCCCCTGCAAGTTGGTTTACAAACTTTTTAAAACACTGACCAGGCCTGGAGTGAATCATCAAATATTATAAAGACTTTGGGCACACTCTACAGAAAACTTCTATTTACAATATAGGAAACAGTGACATACCTTGAGGAGCAGGACATGAAGAAGAAGTAAGCCTCGGGAAGAGCAAACTGGGGATGCTATAAAATCACATTCTAATTCACTTTCATATACACACAGCACCCAGTGGCAGGAAGGGAGAAGTGCACGTCTAAAGGGAAGCCAGGGGTGCTGTAGATTTGTAGACTGAACAGTCCCTCGGTATGCCGAGATGTAGAAGAGAGAACATCTCCAATGGTCACACTGCTCCGGGCTTAGATTTTTGTGTATTAGACTATAATGTTGCTTTAAAAAGCCTTCTAGCTATAAAAATGTGCAGCTAGTGTTTAGGGATTGTATTTTGTATACATTTTTTGCTTTCTAGTCAGATGCAGTCACTGTTCAGGTATTCACACAGGTACTATGGCTGCTGGAATTTCTATAGCCGGGAGGGGAGATTCCTTCATTCATTCTGGTTTGTGAGTCTACAGATTCAACCAAGAGAAGTCCAGCCATGTATGGCTATATGTGGACAAAGTTAGAAATCCTCTGGGAGATAAAACCATTTACATATATGTGTTTCAACTGTTTGCTCAGTTCTATTCATTTGCATAATGCTTAGTAGTTCAGCATTGATTTACAAAGTACACAGAAACATTCATATCAGTCACTGGCTGAGGGAGGCTTTCAGTCACTGTCATGCAAATACACATAATGACATTCTTGAGTGAATTTGGTTGATGATTAACATACCAGAATGTTTTGATTTGAGCTAAAAGTCTGAAGCACCTGAGGGACGCCTATGCAAACACTGTCAGAGCATTGTCTCGTTATTGCCATATTGTGTATATATACAGTTGGGCTCGAAATTTTGCATACCCTGACAGTAATAGTGAAGTTTTGTCATTGCTATATGACTGGTCATGCTAAAAAAAAAAAGTGTTTGTAGCTGCTGACTTTAAAAAAAAATAAAATCGCGGTCGGAACCCCCATGAAGGATAGTAATCAAACAAAGCATACATCTATACATGTTCATGTGAAAAACTGGCACAAAGACAAACACTGCATCGAACTAAAATATGCACATTATTGAAAAAAATAAACAATACACCTAGTGCCAGGTCAGGCACTATGACATGTGAGTGTAACTGCTATCATTGCTGCCGTTTTTTTTACTTTATTAAAAAATGACTACACTATGAGACTTTTATCTATGTCTCCTGTGCAGTAATTTTTTACCCTTCCTGAGTGGCTAGTGGAGTGGATTTATGCCATTGGCTGGACCAATCTGGTGTTTCCAAAGCATTTTTGATCGTCCTGTAAAAAGGGGTAAAACCGCTCTGGTGAGTGGCCATCTTCATACTGAGCATTCGTGGTGGAAGATAGAGGTTTTATCTCGGAGCATTCCATTTTGGTATTTGGATATATTTACTTATGGACTTTATGCTTGCTTATTTTTTCATTAACCTTCATAGCGGTATTCCCAAGTGTAGCTTGGGGTGGAATTTCAGTACCATTAGTGGTAACCCCATACTTACCTTGTCCCCAGGATCCTGTGATGTCTCCCCCCGCTGTGTGTGCGAGCCACCGTGTTTCGCTCGATTCACAGTGCCGAGCTCCGTTCTGTGCGCGCGTTGCAACACATGGGGACAGAGTTCAGCTCCAAATTCAATAAACTCAAAACACAGTATAGATACAGTAATCATACAGATTACAGTACTGTATCAAATGATTACACATCTTATTTGTCCCTAGTGGTCTGTCCAGTGCCCTGCATGTAATTTTATATTATAAAGACTGTTTGTTTTTTTCTGCTTGGAAACTGGAGATTGTCCATAGCAACCAAAAAGTGTCCCTTTACGTCAAAGTGCTTTTTAGACAGCTAGAAAACAGCGATAATAAATTAGAATCACTTGCAGAATTGAGTGATAGCGATTTGTGGGGAAATTCGTCATCAAACACTAAAAGGGACGGCGGCGACAATTCTGCAACTGAGCAGATTTCAGTGTTTTTTTGATTTGATTACATTATTGAATAATTTTTATTATATTATTATTTGTTATAATTATTTATTATATTGTATTTAATGATTTTGTGTTTCAAACTTTATCATACCCAGGATATCTACTAGACTCTTTTTTGGACAGTAAGTTATTTCTAAGAATTACAGGCCTACAATATAAAACTTCCATGCAAAAATCTGACATGATCACACCGCCAGGGAGGTTAATGAGCACATTTTAGTTTGATGCAGTGATTTTCTTTGTGCCAGTTTTTCACATAAACATGTATAGCGCCTTATGCTTTACTTTTATAATTATACACAGTTTAGCTGTTGGTTTATATGTTCTTATCCCCAAAAGGCGCAATTTTTTTTTTGGTATACATTTTCACATACATGATTTAGACCCCATTCACACCTGAGCGTTTTGTAGCTTGAAGCCTGAAGCTACAAAATGCTGGAGGGGAAAAAAATCTATTATTGGTTCACATCCCCACTACAAACGCCTGAAGCCAGAAGTTCAAAAACGCCTGAAGCTCAAAGAAGTTCTGGGACCTTTTTTGGGCGTTTTTGGAGAAATCGGCATCGGACGATTTTCATCCAAATTAGGCCGATATTTAACATGACCGTTGGCGGAAAGGCCGCGGCTTCGGTCTAGCTCCGGAGCTGCGGCCATCTTGGTACACCCAGCGTGGCGGCTCTGCCCTCTGTTTACACCCAGAGGAGGAGGGGCCCGTTCGCTGCTATCTGCTGACTTTTATATATATATATTTTTTTGTTTTAGGAAGTCTGCAGCGGACCTGTAACCGCCAATTGGCAGCCGCCGCTGCTGACATCCTCCAGTCTAGGGAAAAAAACGTCCCCTGACTGCTGCGTGCCCTGCCTCTGCCTACAAGCCCCAAAATGCAGCGCGGGCAGGTAACTGCTGGCCCACGCTGCATTCTGGGGTTTGTAGGCAGAGGCAGGGCGCACAGCAGTCAGGGGACTTTTTCTTGACAGTGGAGGATGTTGGCAGTGGCGGCCGCCGATTGGCTGTTACCGGCCCGCTCTGCATTCTGGGGATTGTAGGCAGGGGCGGGGCAGCAGCACGTCCGGGCCAGGGACGAATAGTCGTGTGCTAGGCTGGTGGGCATTGATAAGTGAATGACATTGGGCTGTACTGGTGGGCACTGATGAGGCGATGGACTGGTGGGCACTGATGAGGCGATGGACTGGTTGGCACTGATGAGGCGATGCACTGATGAGGTGATGCACTGGTTGGCACTGATGAGGTGATGCACTGGTTGGCACTGATGAGGTGATGCACTGGTTGGCACTGATGAGGTGATGCACTGGTTGGCACTGATGAGGTGATGCACTGGTTGGCACTGATGAGGTGATGCACTGGTTGGCACTGATGAGGTGATGCACTGGTTGGCACTGATGAGGTGATGCACTGGTTGGCACTGATGAGGTGATGCACTGGTTGGCACCGATGAGGTGATGCACTGGTTGGCACTGATGAGGTGATGCACTGGTTATATGCGCTGGTGCATTGATGAGGTGGCACTGATAGACACCAATGAGGTGGCACTGATGGGTACCGATAGGCTGCACTGGTGGGCACTAATGAGGTGGCACTGACAGGCTGCACCCCCACCTCTCCACCCTAGGTTTTTTGAGATGAGGGGGGAAAAAAAATCGGCCGCAAAAATCGGCAACACATATCGGCCATCGGCCACCCGGATTTCAAAATATCGGCATCGGCCAGAGAAAAACCCATATCGGTCGACCTCTACCCTAGACCTGTCCAAAATCGCGTTAAAAGCGCAAAAATCGCGGTAAACGCTGCAAATATCGTGGTAAAAAAACACTGCAAAATCCAGGCAAAACGCTACGCTCCGGTGTGAATGCAGCCTTAAAAAGGAGCCAAACACTTCATCACATAGGTGTTTGGCTAATTTTTTAAATCCTAATGAAAACCTAAAAAACCTAAATGGCCCTGCTCAAATGCTTTACCTCTCATGTGGATGTACTGAGCAGAAAAGAACTGTTAAAAGACCTGCCTAACAAGGTAATGAAACTTTATATAGGTGAAAAATGTATATATAAAGATATCCAAAGCCTTAAATTTGCCAGTAAGTACTGTTTAAACACTTTTCGAGAAGTGGAAAAGTCTGTATTTGGTGGTGATATTTTGATACGATCTATTGTCATTTGTCATAACCAACAATGGCTTTGTGTTTATCCAGCTTTTGTTTTATTGGTTTAAAGGAAGAATGGAAGAAAGTTTGCCTGAAATGTGATACAAATAGGTTAATCTTCAAATGTGTAATTATTTAAAACCAGGATATCATTAAAAGAGAAGTAAGGGTTTATTTATTTATACTTGCCTAGGTGGATGCAGCATCTATCCCCCGGTGCCTCTGCACTGAAAACCGTGTGATCGAACATCACCAATTGCTCGGTTTTCACAGCTCTGTAACCAGAGAGCTGTAGACTGTCAGTCACAGCTCTCCGCTCTGCTCCTCCACCCTAATTGAGGCTCATTGAGAGGCTGAGATGGGTGTCAGTCCAGGCACCTGGTGGATACAGACTTCCATTGTTGGGATGATGTGGTGCCTGGACAACTATCTGTGACGTCGGTAGAGAGCGGACTGCTGAAAACATTGTCAAAGAAGTGCAAAATGAATTGCACTCCTGTGATCCATAGGAGAAGGCCAGCCAAATGAGCTTAAGCTGCACTTCTACTTTAATCCCAGTTGTTCATTTTCAAATGTAAAATTAAACATTTAGTGCACTCTCATGGAGATGTTTACAGATGTCATTCTTGGAGGAAGACAGCTGTTGAGAATTGGTTGATGACAAGATGGTGCTCGTTACAACCTGTCTGTCCCCACACACTGACAATAGTTAATTGGTGCCTCCCATTCTGGCAGATGTTCTCATCTATAATTCGAGATTTTCCTAGCTTGTGACGGAAAATATTGATTATATGAAGACAGGAGGCGAGTATCTTATGCATTAATCTTTCTTTATTAATGCTCACAGCAGAAATAAAACTGATCAGTATTCAAACTTTTCTAAAAATAACATGAAACAGAAAAGCTGAAACTTGAAAACTAGAAAGAAACTACGTTTCCCAGCAGTCCTTGGGTCTGTGACCCCTTCCTCTGGCCTCTGCATATAAGGACTGCTCCTCCCCTTCCTATTCCTCTTTCTTCATGCGAACTTCCAAACGAATTGAAAATGATTCACCAGTCTCTGGGACCCCCAACTCCGGGGACTTCGGCCGGCCGGCCTTTTCTGAATCCCAGATGTTCCGTTGTACGCTGGGTAACATTCGTCCCAACGGGGACCAACCCACAGCTTCTACGGCCAACCGGGCCTTTGGAAACGAAACCATGTTAGAAGGAACGTGTCTTCGACCTTCCTGAACGCAGTCGAACGTGTTCAGTATCCTGTAAGAGAGTAGAAGAAACCATAATAGGGTAGGGTAGGGAGGGAAGATACTCGCCTCCTGTCTTCATATAATCAATATTTTCCGTCACAAGCTAGGAAAATCTCGAATTTTACCTCAGACAGGAGGCTCATATCTTATGCAAGTTCAAAGCTAGCATTTCTTACAGAAAATGAAGACAATATACATCAGATTACCCCAAAGCAGCCATAGACACATGTGTTTCCGGTCTGAAGTAAAAGGAGCGGAAAACGGTCTCCGAGGACCAGTCCGCCGCCAGTAGAAGATCTGACAGAGATCCCCCGGCCGAGACCACCTTAGTAGCCATTGCACTTCTAGTGGAGTGTGCGCCGAATTTAGTGGTATCTATACCCGCCATGTCCATAGTCGACCTGACCCAGCGCGCTAGAGTGGCAGAAGTCACCGGGCGATGAGGTTGGACGTAGGAAACCAATAATTGGGGCGAAGATGGAGAACGAAGTTCGGCGGTACGCGTTTCATAGGCCTGCAGGCACTTGACGACACATAAGCGCGGACGATCCGAAAAGAAAGGATAGAATACCGACTGAATGCCGGTCTTGGTCCTACGCACGACCGAGAACCTAACTCCTAGGGGCGAAAATTGTCGCCTGGAAATATCCAGTGCTCTAACATCTGAAACCCTTTTGACCGAGATAAGACAGAGGAGGATCGTAAGTTTGTACGTGAGATGTTCGAGAGACAAGTCCTCATTGTCATCCCACGTGGATAGCATGTCTAGGACCCTGGATACGTCCCAGGTTGATAGGTATTTGGGACGAGGAGGTCGTTTAAACTTGATACCTCTCATTAGTTTGCAAATGAGAGGGTGTCTACCCACCGGCAAGGCATCCACAGGGTGATGGTAAGCCGAAATAGCTGATCGATACACGTTAATGGAGCTGTACGCTCTACCGGTATCAAAAGCCTCCGCCAGGAAGTTCACTATAAGTGCTACAGGGGTATGTATCGGATCAGCCTGTCGTTGACTACACCAACGCACCCAGATTCCCCAGGCTGACCTATACGCCGATCGAGTCCCGGGGGCCCAGGCCAGGGCGAGAAGCTCTCTAGCTGACTGTGAAAGGCCTCCGTCAGCGTCTGGCATCCTGAGACCAGGCAGGCTAGGAGGGTCAGAGAGCCGTCTGAAATTAGCGGGTGTATGTCTTTGGACGGGTGTGAAAGGAGGACTGGAAACGAGGGCAAGACCCTGGGAAGGTCGATGACCATTTCCAACAGAAGAAGAAACCACGGTGTGTTGGCCACCAGGGCACAATCAACACCACCTTGGCTCCCTGGGTAGCGATCTGCAATAAGGTCCGGCATATCAGCTGGAATGGTGGAAACGCGTAATGCGTCCCCCCCGTCCAGGATTGGCGGAAAGCATCCACCGCTGTTGCTGTTGAGTCCGGCCTCCAACTGAAGAATTGGGGCAACTGATGGTTGAGTCTGGAGGCGAACAAGTCTATGGACAGTGGTCCCCAGAGATGGATGATACTGATGAAGGTCGAGCGGTCTAGCCGCCACTCGCTGGAATCGGTAATGTATCTGGAGTTCCAGTCCGCCACGATATTGGAGGATCCCGGAATGTACTCCGCCATGGGGACGATATTCCTGGCCAGGCAGAAGTGCCATAAAGCCTTGGCGATATCCGCCAAGATTTTGGACCTGGTGCCCCCCAAACGGTTGACGTATTGTAACGCTGAAATGTTGTCCATGCGTAGCAATACGCAACAGTTTGATCTCTTTGAGAGAAAACTCTGAGCCGCGAAGAGGGCAGCTAGTAGCTCTAGGGCATTGATGTGTAGGAAGGATTCCCTGACTGACCAGATCCCTCCTGTTGAAATCTCTCCGAATCGAGCGCCCCAGCCCCTCCGACTTGCGTCGGATTCTAAGACGACGTCCGGATAGGAATTAAAGATTGTCTTGCCGTTCCAATCGACGGCATGACCGAGCCACCACTTCAGTTCCGTCCTGGCCTCTGCGGAGAGTGGAATCTCGTCTGCATAACGGAGACCTTGTCTCAGGTGAAGGATTTTGAGGCGTTGAAGGGCTCTGTAATGGAGATGGGCCGGGAAGACGGCCTGTATGGATGCGGCCAGGAGGCCCACTATTCTGGCTAATACCCGTAAAGATAGGGATTGCTTGCGCAGTACTGCTCTGATCTCTTTGCGGATCAGAGCAAGTTTTGCCTTGGGTAAACGCAAGACCGCCTGGTTGGTATCTACCAGGAAACCGAGAAACTCCATGCTCTGGGATGGTGCAGAATAGACTTCTCCATGTTGATGAGGAAGCCTAGGTCCTGCAGGAGACGTACGGTCCAGCCTACGTGGGTCTGAGCCTGAGATTTTGAGTTCTCAATGATAAGGATATCGTCTAGGTAAATAATCAGACGAACGCCCCTGCTCCGCAACGCGGCTACCACAGGCTTGAGTAATTTGGAGAAGCACCATGGGGCCGATGACAGCCCGAACGGTAGGCATGTAAACTGCCACGTGCGATCCCACCATTTGAATCGGAGTAGGTGTTGTGACTCCGGATGTACGGGGACTGTGAGATATGCATCTTTTAAGTCCACCTTTGCCAGCCAATCCCCCGGGTGGAGGAGGTCTCGGAGGCAATGGATACCCTCCATCTTGAAGTGACGGTATGTGACGTTTTGATTCAGGCCCCGGAGATTTATCACGGGGCGGTAACCTCCCCCCTTCTTTTTGACTATAAAAAGACTGCTTATGAACCCCAGGGAGAGAGGGTCTACCTCGAGCACTGCTTGTTTGGAAATCAGTTCTCCCAACTCGTTGTCTATGAGTGCAATGTTCTGAGCAGTGAAACGAATGGGGGGAGGAATAATGCCCAGTTGAGGGCAGGACAACAGTTCTATCTGGAACCTTGTGACTGTGTTTATCACCCATGCGTCTGCCGTAATCGCAGACCAGGCGTGGATAAAAAAACCGTAGTCTTCCCCCTACAGGGGTGGAAAAACTTGGAGTCAGAAGAGGACTTACCGGAGTATGGACGGGATCTGGGGTCACCTCTGCTCCCACGTCCTCTCCATGGTCTGCCACGTGGTGGAAAGAACGGTGCGGGTTGTGCCACCGTGGTATAGGAGGCAGGAGTCTGAGCGTAATGTTGCTGGGCGGGAGCCCTATTAAATGGTCTGGAGTAACCAGCTCGGCCGGCAGAGCGGCCCCTACCTCTGCCGGCCCTAGCAAAAACCTTTTGGTTGCCTGCCCTTTTGAGGGACGATTGAGCTTTGTCGAGACTATTGAATAGTCCCACGAATTTGTTAATGTCCCTAACAAGGGAGTCCCCAAATAGTAGGCCTTCAGCAGAAGGTCCCGGTTCGGTCTCCGCCAGGTGGGCCAGTTGTGGATCCAGGCGCATGAGGATGGAGCGTCTGCACTCCGTGGAGCATGCCGTGTTGGCGTTACCTAAAAGGCATATGGCCCTCTGGGCCCACCCCCGAAGTTGTTGCACATCAACCTCTTGTGCTGAGGCAGCTGTTTGCTCAGACAAGTTAAGGATTTTTGTCAGTGGGCCCAACATGTCGAGGACCCGGTCCTGGATGCTCCTGAATGAGCGATCTATCCCCTTCTTGGGGAATTTCCCTGATTTGGCCAGGTACTTAGATAAGACGGGATCAATGTCTGGTGTACATGCCACCTTACTGGGTAGGCAAGGGTGTGGGCATTCCGCCCGCCATTTATTTCGGTTAGCTCTATCCAGCGATCTGCGGGTCCAGAGTTCCACGTATTGGGACACGTGGAGCAGGGGAGCCCAATCTCCCGACCGCGGGTGAGATATGGCATCTGGATGGAAGAGAGGTTCTCCCAGAGCGTCTGTGATTGTATTGCCCTGAATATCAGGTTTGGCGTCGTGTGGGATCGCCATTGACCCAGCACCCATATCATCATTGTCATCGTACTCGGACCCCGAGAATCCGGCTTCTGAGGACTCGTCAGACGAAATATCGTCTGAGTCGAGTACGTAGGAGTCCGGTTTGTTCCGCCTGGCGGATGTACGCCTCATGCATGACTCCCTGAGGCTCAGGGGTTGAAAGGGGTCCGGTGGGTGCGTGGGGTGGCAATCCGGGTGAGGGAGAGCCTTGTGCACATTGTTTGCTTCCCCTGCCGGGGAGTCCTCGATATGAGCCAAATGCTTCCTCTTTTGGGAGGATTTCCCTCTTTTTACTAGAGGTTCTTCAATTACGGTGGGGGCAACCCTGGGGGTTTGTTGTGAACCCGAGGGTAACGCCACGGCTGCCATGGCAGCTTGCACAGACCTGGCTACCAGGTCCTGAATCTGTGCAGCGTTAAGCATGCATGATGGCTCCAGAGGCACTTCAGGTCCCTTCAAGGGGACAGAGCGGTCCTCAGACATTGCCTTCTGGCAGTGCAGTTATAGAATGCTAAGTAACTGGGGGATGATAAATCACCACCTCAGATCCTGACCTATGGGAAGGAGGGGGCCTGCCAGAGAGAGGTGTACTACACCTGTTAGATGTTAAGTATTATTAGTAGCCCAGCAACCGCTCCTATAAACGAACAATGTTCAGTAATAAGCACTAGGTTATAATAATAAGTTATAATAAGGTTACACAGGTTTTGTACAAGTAAAAGTAAAGGTAAAACACCTCACAGATAACTAGCAGCAGTGCAATACTTATCTCTCCTGTGAGCAGAAAGAAAGAGGAATAGGAAGGGGAGGAGCAGTCCTTATATGCAGAGGCCAGAGGAAGGGGTCACAGACCCAAGGACTGCTGGGAAACGTAGTTTCTTTCTAGTTTTCAAGTTTCAGCTTTTCTGTTTCATGTTATTTTTAGAAAAGTTTGAATACTGATCAGTTTTATTTCTGCTGTGAGCATTAATAAAGAAAGATTAATGCATAAGATATGAGCCTCCTGTCTGAGGTATAATTACAAGTAAACATCTACAGAAAGGGAGGAAGGCTGCCCAGCTCCAACATAATACAGTCTGTGTTTGTTCAAAGGCCGGAAGATGTTTTGAAGGTAAATTATGTGCAGTGCCTTGTTGAAGCAATCCTCCTCCTCCTCCTTTTTTTTTTTATTTTTTATTCAGCAGATTTCCATTATATGATGTAGAATGTGGAAAATCGTCGTCCTCTATGAAATGAACATTGGCAGGAATCATAGAGTTATAATGCATTATATACTGTTTATAAAGTCACCTAGAGCATAGGGCCAACATGCCAAACTGTGCCACCTCCAAGTAGTATCGGAATTATGTGTCGGCAAAAATACCCCCCCCCCCCCCCCAAAAAAAAAAAAATCAAGCACTAATTTGCCTGATTACCTCCTAAATTCCTCCCCAATTCGAATACAAATCCTACCCCTGCTGAAATTCCTCCCTCCTGGTGGGGTGGCTTTTGACATCTAATGTAAAGGGGAGGGGATGCGCTGGACATCTAATCTTACAGATACAGCAGGCCCTTTTGAGGGCAA
The DNA here is from genome assembly GCA_029574335.1 of Rana kukunoris. Classification (NCBI taxonomy): domain Eukaryota; kingdom Metazoa; phylum Chordata; class Amphibia; order Anura; family Ranidae; genus Rana; species Rana kukunoris. The sequence goes on along the minus strand of CM056050.1, from coordinate 542,357,671 downwards.
TCATAATACTAATGTGGCTCACATTGAAATTGAGTTTGACACCCCTGTCCTAGAACAAACCCCCCAGCAACATTGGATCTCCCAACTAGCAACAATAGATCTACTTGGCAACAATAGACCCCCTGCCCCAAAGAAAAATGGATCCCCCAGCAGCTAGCATCAATAGACCCTGAACCCCATGCCATTATGAAGGTGTGTTTCTGCTGGAAAAAAAGCCCTGGGTCAGATGTACAGTGGGGCAAAAAAGTTAATAGTCAGCCACCAATTTGTGCAAGTTCTCCCACTTAAAAAGATGAGAGAGGCCTGTAATTGTCATCATAGGGACACATTGAGACACAAAATGTGGGAACAAATCCAGACAATCACATTGTCTGATTTGGAAAGAATTTATTTGCAAATTATGGTGGAAAATAAGTACTTGGTCTCCTCTAAAAACAAGCAAGATTTCTGTCTCTCAGACCTGTATCTTCTTCTTTAAGAGGCTCCCCTGTCCTCCACTCATTACCTGTATTAATGGCACCTGTTTGAATTTGTTATCAGTATAAAAGACACCCATCCACAACCTCAAACAGTCACACTCCAAACTCCACTATGGTGAAGACCGAAGAGCTGTCGGACACCAGAAACAAAATTGTAGACCTGCACCAGGCTGGGAAGAAATCAACTAAGCAATAATTAGAAAATGGAGGACATACAAGACCACGCAAGATCTCACCCCGTGGGGTCAAAATGATCACAAGAACGGTGAGCAAAAATCCCAGAACCACACGGAGGGGCCTAGTGAATGACCTGCAGAGAGCTGGGACCAACGTAACAAAGGCTACCATCAGTTGCACACTACATCGCCATGGACTCAGATCCTGCAGTGCCAGACGTGTCCCCCTGCTTAAGACAGTACATGTCCGGGCCCGTCTGAGGTTTGCTAGAGAGCATTTGGATGATCCAGAAGAGGATTGGGAGAATGTCATATGGTCAGATGAAACGAAAATAGAACTGTTTGGTAGAAACACAACTCATCGTGTTTGAAGGAGAAAGAATGCTGAGTTGCAACCAAATAACACCATACCTACTGTGAAGCATGGGGGTGGCAATGTCATGCTTTGGGGCCGTTTCTCTGCAGAGGGAACAGGATGACTGATTCGTGTACATGAATCAATGAGGCCATGTATCGTGAGATTTTTGAGTGCAAACCTCCACCCATCAGCAAGGGCATTGAAGATGAAATGTGGCTGGGTTTTTCAGCATGACAATGATCCCAAACACACCACCCGGACAACGAAGGAGTGGCTTCGTAAGAAGCATTTCAAGGTCCTGGAGTGGCCTAGCCAGTTGCCAGGTTTCAACCCCATAGAAAGCCTTTGGAGGGAGTTGAAAGTCCATGTTGCCCAGCGACAGCCCCAAAAACATCACTGCTCTAGAGGAGATCTGCATGGAGGAATGGGCCAACATACCGGCAACAGTGTGTGACAAGCTTTTAAAGACTTACAGAAAACGTTTGACCTCTGTCATTGCCAGCAAAGGATATATAACAAAGTATTGACATGAACTTTTGATATTGACCAAATTCTTATTTTCCACCATAATTTGCAAATAAATTCTTTCCAATTCAGACAATGTGATTGTCTGGATTTGTTCCCACATTTTGTCTCTCATAGTTGAGGTATACCTATGATGACAATTACAGGCCTCTCATCTTTTTAAGTGGGAGAACTTGCACAATTGGTGGCTGACTAAATACTTTTCTGCCCCACTGTACTTTAAAAATGGCACCAGGGATGTCTGTAGGATATCATTGAGTATACATGCGCTATGGTGTCAGGAACAATACCTTTAAATTGGAGTCTTTTCTGACCCTTTACCCACCCATTTTCTGTAGATTTTGTACAATTATCAGTCTGTTTAACTTTACTATTTCATGGTCTTTGCCTGAATCCCTGTTATTAGGGTTAAAATAAGAAGTGTTATTAAAAGTGCTATTTCCCCCTTATGTCTTCAAATCCATAGTGACTTGACGTCTTCTCGGATGACAATGCTGAGACCTATTTTCTGATTTGATGTCGTGTTTTGAAGATTAATTGTATTTACTTAGCAGCTGTGAACTGTCAGAAATGGTCAGATACAAGCAGTAGGGGTGGCCTTTGTGTGATCCCAAATGTTTGCTTTACAGCTGAGCAGCTCTTTTATGAATGTTCATGAGAGCTATGTATAGGACAATACACAGGAAATCTGCCTTCCTCTCTGTTCTCTGTATGGGAGATTTGTGTCTTATGTACCATTTCACAGGATTAACACTCATCCAACTCATCTGGGGTGTAGCCAAATGAAATTTTTGTCCTTTTTTTAGGGTCTACAAGCTATGGTACCAATTTCTAAAAATTCAACAGTTTGATCACACCTGAAGTACTGACAGCTTCTCTCATTTCTTGAGACCCTAACAGATGAGCACTGATTGGCACTGGTGTGGCACTGGTGTGGCTCAGATGACACTGGTGTGGCTCAGATGACACTGGTGTGGCTCAGATGACACTGGTGTGGCTCAGATGACACTGGTGTGGCTCAGATGACACTGGTGTGGCTCAGATGACACTGGTGTGGCACAGGCAGCACTGAGTGGCACTGATTGTCACAGGTGGCACGGATGTGGCACTGGTGGGGGCATTGGTGGCGCTGGTGGGGCAAAGATGGCGCTGGTGGGGCACAGATGGGCACTTACGTTTGGTCACTAATCTCTCTCCTCTTCTCTCACGCTGCAATAGTGTGAGGAGAGGAGAGAGATGACCTGCAGGTGACCCACACTGCCCAGGTTTGTTTACATTTGTTTAGATTTGTGATTGCTCCGTCATTGGACGGCGCAATCAAGTGGTAAGGAGCCGCTTCCATTGGCTCCTTACCGCGATCATTGACGCTGCGGGTCCCGTGGACCCGGCGAGCGCCGTGACCGCGTGTGCGCGCCCGCTCGGGCGCGCGGATCTAACGCTACCCATGCGCCCCAGTTTCTTTACATCTGTAATCACGCCGTCATTGGACGGCGCGATCACGTGGTAAGGAGCCGCCTCCATTGGCTCCTTATCACGATCATTGATGCTGCGGGTCCCGTGGACCTGGCGAGCACCGGTGATCCCGCTCGGGCGTGCAGACCTGACTCTACGGGAGGACGTCCTGTTAGAGTTAAGGAACCGCCTTGTGGACGTATTTCGTCTATAGGGTGGTTACTAAGTGGTTAAAGGGTTTGTAAAGGATTTTTTTTATCTTAATAGCTTCCTTTACCTTAAAGGGTCACTAAAGGAAAAAAAGTGGGCTTAAATGACTGTTTACAGGGTATAGAGACATAAAAGTTAACTGATTCCTTTTAAAAATGATTAAAAATAGATAAAAATCAGTCATATAATCAACCTACAGTTCTAGTTTAGTTTTTGCTGTTATTTCCTGTCTCTCTGATGTACAGAGCCAGAGAGCCAATAGAGGGCAGTGATGGTTTGTCTAAAACCCCTCAGCACCAACCCAGTTTCAGTTTACACACAGTAATCACACCTCCTTGATTAGTGACCACAGTGAGAAAGCTCCCAGCACTGTGGTTATCAGGAAACCGACAACCAGGAAGTGTGGAGATCAGAGCAGAATTACAGCAACTTTAAAGCAAAAAACGAACAATGAGGACATGAAAACAGCACTGCAGTAAGGTAAAGGAAGCTATTTAGCTAAAAAAAAAAATCCTTTAGTGACCCTTTAATGCAGTGGCTGTTTTCATGTCCTCATTGTTCGTTTTTGCTCTTAAGTTGCTGTAATTCTTCTCTGATCTCCACACTTCCTGGTTGTCTGTTTCCTGATGACCACAGTATTGGGAGCTTTCTCTCTGTGGTCACTAATCAAGGAGGTGTGATTACTGTGTGTCTAAATCCCCTCGGCACCAATCGGTTTCATTTTCCAAACCATCTTTTCCAACCAAAGCCCCCTTTTTTTGTAATTTCCTTTTATAAAAAAAAAAAAAAAAGAGGGCCCCAGATGGCAACCACCCTTTTTTATTTTCTTCTCTTTGTAAAGGGCTCCCCCGCTTCTCAATTCGCGGCAGATCCCCCCACCGCTTCTCAATTTCATGCGGCAGCACCCCCCCCGCTTCTCTGCTCCAGGGGGCCGATGCCCGAAGCTGTGTAAGGGGCCCCAAAATTCCCGATGGCGGCCCTGCAGAGCATTGAAATACTACAGATCAGGCTGCAGTAAAGTGAACTTGGGAGCAAATGAAAAGATTAAATCGGTATTAAACACAAATGTAATATTTTGTTTATATTACAGCTTACCAATTCTTAGATGTGATAGCGGCATTCGTTTTCATTTTTAGACTTTCTTTTATCTTCTACCATTGGGGTGATTAAAGCGGGGGGTTCATCCTAAAAAAAAATCTCTAACATTACATTGAGCAGACTCCTGAGAGTATGCTGCTCTTTTTTTTTTTTTTTGCGATATTTTCACCGCCGGCTTCCGGGTAGTGAATCCTGCATGAGTGGGCGTTCCTATTAACAGCCTAAGTGAATGACATGCTTCCGACCGGCGAATACAGCACGTCACGACTTGCCGAAAGGCGCCGTAGAGAGCCGACTCGTCGTTCGGCTTCTTTTGGCAAGTCGTGACGCGCTGTATGTGCCGGTCAGAAGCACATCAATCACTTAGGCTGTTAATAGGAATGCCCACTCCCGCTGGATTCACTACCCAGAAGCCAGGGGTGAAAATATCGCTAAAATGGTATGTACGAAAAAAAAAGAGCAGCATACTCTCACTCTCAGGAGTATGCTCTATGTAATGTAAGATTTTTTTTTTTTTAGGGTGAACCCCCGCTTTAAAGTGATCAGATTTGATTTATTCGTGCAAAACCTTTATCGCAAAAGGGAAAGAAAAAAAAGTTTGCGGTAACTGATATAAAGTGTGAGCTGGAGTTTGGCTTCAATATGTCAGTGTATCTAAATCTGCTAGGGTATCTAACACTCCCCTCCCCCGGACTGACAATGCTGCTGTCTGATGTGCCTCCTATGCTCATGCCTCTACAAATTGTGTGTCTCACCAATACTGGAGGTGTGTTACTGGCCAGATCACAGGTGAAAAGGGAAGGGAAAAAAAACAATAACTAAAGCAGCCACCACATCTGATTTCCATTCACACGATCACGTTGCAGTAATGCACGTTGCATGCACTGGTGCAATGCTGTGTCATTCTGAATGATGCGCAATGTGCTGCCGAAAATGTTGCATAAATGCTTTAGTTCCTTTTGTGATATGTTGCCCTAACGTTAACGCGTGACACAACATGTGATAATGCGTCACGGTAAACAACGCCGATATGGGCCCTTACAGCAATGGCAACAAAAGGATTAAACTTACAGCACTGTATTTATTCTTTCATAACAAATACTGTGAGCCGGTAATCATTATAAAAATACACTAAACCTAAGATTGTGTGAAAACGTAAGTAATATAAACAAAACAAGCCTAAGCTCCCGCCCTGCACAAAACTTTTTTTTATCTGCACAACTCGGCGTCGCCTACACCTCGCTACCTAAACTTGCCTTACTAATGCAGCTTTCTCGTGACCTATGATTGCACAGCAACTGGCACCCCTCCCACATGTGGCAAAACTTAGGCGTGCCTCCGTTAATACCTGGTATAACATTGTGACGTCTGGGCAAAGAATGGGCCATTCTCTAACACCAGGATCGGAGATCGTCTGGGGGCTCCAGGCAGTGCTGCACTTGAGATAATGAAAGTAAAGGTGTGTGCCGAGAACTTAGCCAGTCAGTTATGCTATACACGTGTTCATTTTTTTTGGTACTTCTATGGGTTCCACCGTTGAAGCCAAATTTTAGAAACCCTTGGCTTATAGTTGTCCATGTGTTCCCATTCACACAGCATAACTTAAAATAATAAAAAAAATGTGTTTCTTGCTGTAATATTGGCTGAGAAATCAAGCTTGCTACAGAGAGTTGCTGTGTTTAAATTCTGAAGGCCATTGGCGCTGTTAAATGTGAAAAAGTGGGGAAATAATTTGCTCTTAAAGTGGAGGTCCACCCTAAAAAAAAGTAGCTAAAAAGGCTAAACAAAAAAATATATATATTTTTTATACTTCTCAGAAATTGCTGTTACTAGGCAGACTGTCCTAATTTGCGTCTCTTCCGTGGTGAGGTTTGGTGTTCTGCTCCTCGCTGTTGCCTCCTGGGAAATGGAGGCGCGCTGCATTCTGGGACATAGGACGGTGTTCCCATTTACAAATAGACTCGCTAATGCGCAGTAGGAAACGGGGAGTGAAGCTGTAAGACTTCACTGCCTGCTTCCCTTAGTGAGGATGGTGGCACTGGGACCTGGTCTGAGGGACGGACCTGCCTCGGGCGGCTGACAGGTAAGTGTGCTTATTAAAAGTCAGTGTTTGTAGCTGCTGACTTAAAACAAAAATTGTCCCGCCGGACCTCCTTTTTAACCACTTGCTGACTGGCTCACGCCGATATACATCGGCAGAATGGCACTCCTGCGCAAACTGACGTACCTGTACGTCAGGTCATAAAAGTAGGATAGCGGGCACGCGGCGTGGGAGCGTGCCCGCGGGTCCCGTGGACTCTGTCTGCCGGCGGCCTGCGATAGCGCCGAGGAGAGGTAGCGCGGGGAACTGCCTATATAAACAAGGCATTTGCCTGTTCTGCTCTGCCTAGTGACATGACAGAGATCTACTGCTCCCAGTGATCGGGAACAGTGATCTCTGTCATTTTTCGGTAAGCCCATCCACCTACAGTTAGAACAAGCTAAGGTAACACACTTAACCCCTTGATCGCCCCCTAGTGTTGACTCCTTCCCTGCCAGTTAAATTTTTACATAGATCACTGCATTTTTATAGCACTGATCAAAGTAATAATGTCACTGGTCCACGAAAAGTGTAATTTGGGGTCAGATTTATCAGCCGCAATGTTGCAGTCCTGCTAAAAATCGTAGATCGCCGCCATTACCAGTAAAAACAATAAAAAAATTAAAGTCCCTAAATCGATTCCGTAGTTTGTAGACGCGATAACTTTTGCACAAATCAATCAATATATGCCTATTGCAATTTTTTTTAATTTATTTTTTTATTTTTTTTACAAAAAATATGTAGAAGAATATATATCGGCCTAAACTGACAAACTTTTTTGTATTTGTGTGTGTGTGTGTGTAATATATATATATATATATATATATATATATATATATATATATATATATATATAAATGTAAAAAAAATATCGGTTTTGGCCAAGTGCATCCTGATTTTTCAGTTCTGTTTCGGCACCAAAATTTCCATTCGGTGCACCTCTAGTCAGTATGTAATCCAAGTCCAAGGCTCAGTATTGTGTAGTGCACACAGTCCAGGGGCCAGGAATATGTACTCCTCCCCCTCAAGCACAAATCCCACACTTATTCCAAAAATGTCCCAAAGCAAAATTCCTGTCCCCCTCCCAAGTAAAAACCCTCTTTTTCAAGAAAACCCCCCTCAATAAAAAATCTCATCAGAAAAAAAATCCCGTCCTGCAAGAAAACCCCTCCAGACCGCTGAGATTTAAAGGGGTGTTCCAGCCAAAAATGGTGTTTATTAAAAGTCAGCAGCTACAAAAAGTGTAGCTGCTGGCTTTTAATAAACACTCACTTACCTGCTCCTGCGTTACAGCGACGCGACGATCGGGGCTCCGCTCCTCTCCCCCCCCTCCCCGGCCGGTGTCTCCATCCCGACTGTGGGCACCCAGCCGTGACAGCCTTCGGCTTCACGGCCGGGCACCCTCTGCGCATGTGCGAGCCACACTGCGCATGCGCGTGCCGCGCGGCTCGTCGCTGATTGGACAGGCGATCGCATGGGACCTGTCATGTGTCCCATGCGATTGCCTACAGGGTGGGGCTGGTGTAGGCGATTAAGGCTTAATCGCCTAACCAGCCCCTCGGCGGAAGCAGGAAGTGGGACAGGAAGTCACTCCCCCCCCCAAAAAAAATTACATGCCAAATGTGGCATGTAAGGGGGAGGGGATTAAGGGATGTTGTTGAAATGTGAGAACTTGCACAAAGGTGCTTCCTGTTTGACGTAGCTCTTCTCTTGCTTTAAACCAGTGTTTCTCAATTCCAGTCCTCACGCCCCCCCAACAGGTTTTCAGGATTTTCATTATTTTGCACAGGTGATTTGATCAGTTTCACTGCCTTAGTAATTCCCACAGCCTTTTCATCTGAGGGAAATCCTGAAAACATGACCTGTTGGGGGGGCGTGAGGACTGGAATTGAGAAACACTGCTTTAAACCCACTTTATTTAACCACTTAAGGACCGCCGCATGTACATTTACGTCGGCAGAATGGCACCGACAGGCACATCAACGTATATATACGTTGGTGCCTTGGGGGGGATCGGGGGTCCGATCGGACCCCCCCCCCCCTGTACATGCGGCGGTCCGCGCGGCTGCAGGAGCGATCCGACAAGTGGGGGCGGCTATCCGTTTTCACCCGCCCCCTCCGGATCGCTCCCAGCCAATGCGCGCGCCCGCCCGCCCTGTCACTTCCTCCTCCTGTGTAAACACAGGAAGGAGGAAGCGACGTGATCTCTCCCTCGGCGTTTGTTTCAAGCGCCGCTGAGGAGAGATCACAACACTACAAGTAAGTCTGCACCAACAGCACACTTACACACAGACACAAACACATTTAACCCCCGCGATCGCCCCCCCCCTCCCCCCTGTCACAGTGTCACTGAATGCAGTAATCATACCTGTATGATTACTGTATTTAGTGTCAGTGTGACAGACAGTGTGACAGTCAGTCAGTGTTAGTGTCAGGGTAGCCCCCCCCACCCCCCCCAATAAAGTTTTAACCCCTTGATCACTGCCCTAGTTAACCCTTTCACTCCCTATTGCCAGCATCACTAAGCGATCATTTTTCTGATCGCTGTATTAGTGTCGCTGTTCCCGCTAGGTAGCTAATTTTTTTTAATGCGATTTTTTTTTTTTACTAAAGACATGTGGCTAAATAAATGTTGGCCTAAATGTTTGACTAAAATTTAGTTTATTGTTTTTTTATTATAACAAAAAGTAAAAAATATTGATTTTTTTTCAAAAATGTCGCTCTATTTTTGTATATAGCGCAAAAAATAAAAATCGCAGAGGCGATCAAATAAATATGCTGGCAAATGACCCAAGGGGTTTTTGCGATTCGGCACTGCGTCGCTTTAACAGACAATTGCGCGGTCGTGCGACGTGGCTCCCAAACAAAATTTGCGTCCTTTTTTTCCCACAAATAGAGCTTTCTTTTGGTGGTATTTGATCACCTCTGCGGTTTTTATTTTTTGCGCTATAAACAAAAATAGAGCGACAATTTAAAAAAAAATGCAATATTTTTTACTTTTTGCTATAATAAATATCCCCCAAAAATATATAAAAAAACATTTTTTTTCCTCAGTTTAGGCCGATACGTATTCTTCTACATATTTTTGGTAAAAAAAATCGCAATAAGCGTTTATCGGTTGGTTTTCGCAAAATTTATAGCGTTTACAAAATAAGGGATATTTTTATTGCATTTTTATTAATTTTTTTTTTTTTACTACTAATAGCGGCGATCAGCGATTTTTTTCGTGACTGCGACAATATGGCGGACACTTCGGACAATTTTGACACATTTTTGGGACAATTGTCATTTTCACAGCAAAAAATGCATTTAAATTGCATTGTTTACTGTGGAAATGACAGTTGCAGTTTGGGAGTTAACCACAGGTGGCGCTGTAGGGAATGTGTGCCCTAATGTGTGTGTTTACAACTGTAGGGGGGTGTGGCTGTAGGTGTGACGTCATCGATCGCGTCCCCCTATTACAGGGATGACGCGATCGATGCTCCGGACACAGAGAAGCACGGGGAAGCCGTGTGTACACACGGCTCTCCCCGTTCTTCCGCTCCAGGGACGGATCGCCGCACTGCAGCGGCGATCGGGTCCGCGAATCCCGCGGACCCGGTCCTGGAGCTTCGGACCGGGTCGCGGGCGCGCGCCCGCGACCCTTGGCTGGGTACTAAAACCAACGTATATATACGTTGATGTGCCCAGCCGTGCCATTCTGCCGACGTAAATGTGCAGTAGGCGGTCCTTAAGTGGTTAAGCCTGATAGAAGTACTGAGACATAATCTGCAGTGTGCTTGAGGATCATTGATTAGAGCAGCCATTCTCAACCAGGGTTCCTCCAGGGGTGGCTAGGGGTTCCTTGAGCTGTGGCTGATTTACTTCCTGTTTGATGGTACCTCCATAGTTCTGAGCCAATTCCACTTGGAGGAGCCAATGGTATGAAACCAATGATCTTCATAGTTCTCAGTAAGGAGGGCATTCTTACCACTACTGTAAAAAAAGGGCATTCTTCTTACTGACCACCAAAGTAAGGGGCATTGTTCCCACTGACCCCCAATGAATGTGTTTTTATCAGGGTTTCCCCGAGACCTGAAAATTATTTTTAGGGTTCCCCAGCGGTAAAAAGGTTGAGAGACTGGATTAGAGTGTTGTTGCATGATGGGAAAAAAACGGAGCAATCAGAGATCACAAAATATTTTGGTTGGCTTTGGTGCTCTGACTTGAATGCCCCTCTGCTTCTTTTCTCTCCTTTGCTTAGGATAATGTCCAAAACCCAGTATTCATAACCTGGACACTAGCAGTTTAATGCAATGCAAAGGTGATCACTGGGCCAATTACAAGGACATAAATAGGCAGCTGTTTATGATGCACAGTGCTTTAGAAAGCTACATTTAAAGGGTACATGTTTTATTTTAGAATGCATTAAGGTGAAAAAAGAATCGGAGAATTAGCAGGCCCCCAGCCCCCCCTGTTTACCTGACCCCTCGCAAAGTTCAGCGCTGTGAACACAATGGCTTCACTGCTCATTCATTGGTTGATTGATGGCAGCACAGCCATTGGCTCCCACTGTTAATCAAATCAATGACATGGCATGACAGGGGGGCGGGGCTGAGTGATACAGGCAGCGGCTATAGCTGGGAGAGAGCTTCCCATGAAGGGGGTTAGCTGATGCGGAGAGAACCAGAGACAGCCGCCGAGGGACCCCAGAAGACCAGGATTGGCAAAACGAGCTGCACAGTGGAGGCAAGTATGACATGTTTGTTAGGCCCATTTCACACCTGCAGACCGTATGTCCGCTTTTTTATCTATCTATTTTTGGATGAAAATGGGACATACATTGATCCCTATAAGATGGCGGGTGTTGGTGGATGAACATCCGCTGACCCCCGATTTCATCAGTGTCCGCAATCCTCCGATTCTGCAGAGGAAAATCCTATTTTTCCATCCGTCTGCAGAGCGGATTGGGTGAACATAGATGGTCCGTGTTCATCCGATTCCCCCATAGGGGAGAGCGGAGTTCTGACAGGGTGGTTCCTGCACAGTGCTGTCATCTGCCACTCAGCGGGGATCAATGGATACACATGTACGGATCCTCACGAGATCCGTACATGTGAAAGGGGCCCTTTTTAAAAAAAGGGGGGAACCTTTTTAGTTTCCCTTTAATTTGGTAGGGGTTTACTTCTGCCAGTTCTATTTACATAATGTTTTGGACGAAATGTACGTCCATTAGGCAAATTGATGAAGTTGCCCTTGTCCATGTACTGACTGTAACCACATCCACCACAGGCAGAGGCCCCCAAGGTTTTACATATATCGCCCTTAGTTGATTTGTGTTCACTGGCTACCAATTTATCACCCACGGAGGGAGTCCTTCTAAAAGAAGACTGGCGAAGTAGGGACAAATGGAGCAAGCAATAAATCATTGTTAAAAGGTACCAGTACTTGTTCAGGATACGACTGACCTGTCTATGCTGTGTCGAATACGTAGTAATGATTTTAGTTATATTATCATTTTAATTTTTTTTTCATGAGTATTTAACCACTTGTTTACTGGGCACATATACCCCCCTCCTGCCCAGGTGAAATTTCAGCTTCCGGCACTGCGTCACTTTAACTGACAATTGCGCGGTCGTGCGACGTGGCTCCCAAACAAAATTTACGTCCTTTTTTCCCCAGTAGAGCTTTCTTTTGGTGGTATTTGATCGCCTGTGCGGTTTTTATTTTTTGCGCTATAAACAAAAAAGAGCGACAATTTTGAAGAAAAATACAATATGTTTTACTTGTTGCTATAATAAATATCCCAATTAAAAAAAAATAAAAAAAATTCTCAGTTTAGGGCGATACGTATTCTTCAACATATTTTTGGTAAAAAAAAAAAAAAAATCGCAATAAGCGACTGGTTTGCGCAAAAGTTATAGCGCTTACAAAATAGGGGGAGAGAATTATATATATTTTTTTTTTTTACTAGAAATGGCGGCGATCTGCGATTTTCATTGGTACTGCGACGTTATGGCGGACACATCGGACACTTTTGACACATTGTTGGCGCCATTCACATTTATACTGCGATCAGTGCTATAAATATGCACTAATTACAGTATAAATGTGACTGGCATTGAAGGGGTTAACACTAGGGGGTGAGGAAGGGGTTAAATGTGTATCCTAGGTGTGTTCTAACTGTGGGGGGGGGGGGGGTGACTGGGGGGGGTGACCGATCTGTGTCCCTATATAGGAAGGAACACAGATCGGGCTCCTCCTCTCCAGAGACAGGACGCTGTCTCTGTGTAAAAACGGCAATGAGAGATGATCTGTGAGATCATCTCTCATTCGCCCACATATCGCATCGCAAACGGCCGCTCTGATTGGCCGTTCGCCGCGATCTGTGATTGGCCGTGTCCAAGGGACACGGACAACACAGGGCTTCCCCGCAGCGCGCTCTACAGCGCGCGCTGGGAACGCCTGAAGGAGATGCCGTCAAATGACGGCATGTTGGATATTCAGACCCGCGCTGTTGCCGTCATTCGACGGTAGCGCGGGCCTGAAGTGGTTAATAAGTCATGACTAGATACATTCACTTTTTTTGTATACAGGTATTGGAGTATCCCCTTTCCCGAAGTCTATTTCTCAGAGTGTCTGCTTCATTTTTTAAGCTTGCATCATCTTAGCAATTCCGACGAGCCCTTAAATATTGGCTGTAGGGGATTGAGACTGTTTGTCTCTTAATGACTACATCCAGAAAGGTGATCTCAGTTGTACTATGTGACATTGTGGAAAAAAGGTGCTCTAGTCAGATGAGACCAAAATGTTACTTTTTAGCCTAAAAGCAAAACGCTATGTGTGACAGAAAGTTAACACTGCCCACCATCCCCACTGTGAAACATGGTGGTGGCAGCATCATGTTGTTGGGATGCTTTTCTTCAGCAGGGACAGGAAAGCTGGTCAGAGTTAATGGGAAGATGGATGGAGCCAAATACAGGCCAATCTTAGAAGAAAACCTGGTAGAGTCTGCAAAAGACTTGAGACTGTGCCGGAGGTTCACCTTCCAGCAGGACAACGACCCTAAACATACAGCCAGAGCTACAATGGAATGGTTTAGATCAGCTATTCTCAACCAGGGTTCCGTGGAACCCTAGGGTTCCTCCAGAGGTGGCTAGGGGTTCCTTGAGCTTTGGCTGATTTACCTCCTGTTTGGTGGTACCTACATAGTTCTGAGCCAATTCCACTTGGAGGAGCCAGTGGTATTGCACCAATGATCTTCATAGTTCTTTGTAAGGGGGGCATTGTTCCCACTGACCCCCAATGAATGGGTTTTATCAGGGGTTCCCCAAAACCTGAAAATTATTTTTAGGGTTCCCCAGCGGTAAAAAGGTTGAGAAAGGCTGGTTTAGATCAAAGCATGTTCATTTGTTAGAATGGTCCAGTCAAAGTCCAGACCTATATCCAATTGAGAATCTGTGGCAAGACTTGAAAATTGCTGTTCAGACACTCTCCATCCAATCTGACAGAGCTTGAGCTATTTTGAAAAGAATAGGCAAAAATGTCACTCTCTAGATTTACAAAGCTGGTAGAGACCTCCCCATAAAGACTTGCAACTGTAATTGCAGCCAAAGGTGGCTCTACAAAGTATGGACTCAGGTCAATAAAAAAATTGTAAAAAAAATTTAAAGCAATTTATCATCATATCCTTCCACTTCACAATTATGTCCCACTTTGTGTTGGTCTATCAAAAAAAATCCTAATAAAATACGGTACTTTTAAGTGTTTGGATGTAACATGACGAAATGTGGAAACATTTTCAAGGGGTATGATGAATAGCACTGTAAACTGCATCTGAGCACGAAAAACACAATTTATTTTTTAATATTCAAAGTAAACTCCCCCATCATCCTCTAGCATTTCTGGTTATTGCCTTCTTGAGGAAGGGCAGATGATTCATGTAGTATTTACTTCCTGGAATCCATCTGCCCTTGGCTCAGGCATGCAGGCAGTCGGATGCACATAGCTGAGAAAACCTCTCCTTCCCCCCTGAACTCTCCTGGGATATATGACATTGTTTGCCTAGGCCTAAAAAAACAGGAAGTAACTTAAGAAATGTAAAAAATAAAGTTTAAAACAAGTACATATGCTATACTTATCTATTTACTAATGCTAGCAGCATGCGGATTAAAATAGGCAACGTTCATTGAGAATATGAATTTTTGCTTTAAAAAGTCAGGTTTTTGGTTTGTTTTGTCGATGACGTGGTGTGGGTCAATCCTTCTTGCTTGTGACAAGGAAGGCCCGTTGTCGTCAGACACATCCCATGGACTTCACAAGATGTCAGTCGCAGCTGCTGCTTTCGCTATTATCTTTTTATTTGAAATAAGTAAATTTTTTTTGAGTTCCATGAAACAAAACTACTATTGACGTGCCAAAATTTCAACCGCCGAATATTGTCAGGCGAAAACAGTGTAATCTGTGTTTTTCCAGTAGGAAAAAGAAAAGTTGCAGATGCGATTTTGTGGCGATTTTACCACAAATTTGCTGAGCTTATGGTGTGTTTTTCATATGTGACTCAAAACCGTGGTGCGTTTTTGATGCATTTTCGCTATGTTTTCAATGCATTTCAATAGAGAGGTGCGTTCTGGTGCGTTTTCTTTTTATAAACTGTCCAAATCTGGACAAAAAATGCAGCAAGCGGAATTTTTAACCCCACAATGGAAGCGCAACAAGCCAGTGTGAATAAATACATAGAATTTAAAGGAATGCATTTTTCTTGTGCTTTTGTTAGCGCAAAAGCGCTTCAGATACTGCTCAGTGTGAAAGCAGCCTATCGTCCGAAAAGGTGCTAATAGACGAAAGTAAATTCATGTTTATTTGAGCCTTGGTTCACGCTGATTGTGGGAATGAAATTGTGCGAGTTTAGCTGAACTTGCACTATTTCATCCCGCATGTCGGTCCCGATTACAGAGACATCTGTGAGGGTTTCTGCACAGATGTCAATGGTAATCGCACCCCGAAATCGCCAAAAGTTGTACAGAAGCACATTTTGGGAATCAGTGCGACGTCGCACCGATTTGGATGCTGACAATTGCCATTGATTTGGCATGCGATTTTGACATGTCAAATCGCATCAGTATGAACCAGGGTAAAATTCCTGATTATTAATTTTAAAAGTTGAAATAAATAAATAATTTATATATATATATATATATATATATATATATATATATATATATATATATATATATATATATATATATACATACATACATACATACATACATACATACATACATACATACATAAAAAATGTAAAGCATCATTATCGGTTTCGGCCAAGTGCATCCTGAATTTTCATTTTGGTGCACCACTAAAAACGACTTAATCTTTTAGCTCATATATTGCCATAATATTTAGATAATAATTTTGTTGGTTGTAAAAGATGCGTCTGTCATTACTTTTTCTCTGTAACGTATTCTGGAATTAAAGCGGAGTTTCCATAAAAAAAAAAAAAAAATCATTAATGTGCATACAATACCTAAATAATTTTTTTTTTTTTTTTTTTACTCACCTGGACAAACCTGTTGCTATGTGGTCCCACGAAATCTGCCTTCTGAATCACCTCGGATTGTGTCGTCATCGCCCTCGGCTCCACAGCTCGCTCCTGCTCCTGGGAAACGTGTGTCGTAATTTCCCAGGATGCAGTGTGCTTCCCCTAGGGCTAGAATTGTGGGACTTCAAGACAGGAAGTGACGCGATTCATTGAAGATTTCAGCGCCATTTTCAGTACTGGAATTGCTTTTTGGTAGAAGCAGGCTGACATACATTGAACAAACGGCAATGCTTTTTTTATGCTCTCCCTTCAGTATTCTTTATTTTGTGGCTTGTTACACAGATCTTTGTTGTTCTTCGTTGCCATCACAATGACGGGCACTTCCGACCATGCCGTACCTGTTGTGAAGGCAACACGAGTGGTTGACGGCGCAGCGCTGCTGTACACTGAGCATGTGCGGGAATGGGGCGGGCTGTGATGGTCACTGCTTGTCCTGACTGTGCAGGAAGTAAGTGCTTGTGGGCTTCCCATGTCCACAAGCGAAATGAGAACTTCGGCAAAGATATTTCAAAAGTCAATTTACACAAAAGTTTGGCAGATCGGCGGCGGATTTGAAAATAGTAAGTAAACTTACTTGTACAATCGTATTGCCTAATGAATGAACTGACGTTAAAAAATTGAAAAATGTGGTTGGAACCCCCCCCCCCTTTAAGTGTTGTTTTTTTTATTTTATTCATTCTTGTAAAGAGTTCAGTTTTGTGAATATTTCTGCTATATTTCTATAAATCTAGGATGTGGTGCCAGGGGATTACCCATCAACCCCCCTTTCGCTATCATTTTGTAGGTTACTTTACTCTTTAAAGATCAGCTGCATGTGTCTGTACAGACCGTTCCTTTTTCTTGTGGTTACAGATAGCGGTTTTGACTGCATTACATTCCTGTTCTATTGAGAAATGGCGTTCTCAGGTGTGCACGCCATGAATTGTGTGCAGTGTATTCAACCTCATCCCAAGATCACACGTCCCCACATGACCTGCAGAAAATACATAAACATAGGTGTGTCCGTTCTTTTCAGTTGTTGTGCGACACCTTTTGATAGATGGAATTATGCCATTTTCAGGTAGTCCACATCCAAGTATTTCACGCTTGACACTACCTTTCCTTTTTTATAGCGGTCCCTATTGGACCTCCTAAACAATAAAGACATTGATGATTTTATGTCCTACAGGACACACATTTCATGCTGTTGGTTACAGTAATAAAACCTGCTTCCCTGTGTATTTAGGGGCCATTTAAATGAATGTACATTGTGTTAAAGTGGAACTACACTTCACCTGAGCACCACAAAACAAAATTCATTCATTTTTATTAATTAAATCAAACTCACCCTTTCATCTATGTCTCTATTAGGGTTTCCACCTCATCCCTTTAAAACTGAACACTTATTAATTAGGCTAATTTAATGCAAATAAGGCACTACTTTAGTTTAATTACAGCCCTAATCTGCCACAGAACCTGTGTAATTAATAGGCGTTCAGTTTTAAAGGGATGAGGTGGCAACCCTAGCCTATGCTTTATTTTGTTGAGAAGTCATTTTGATAAAACACCCCCCTAGAATTTTTGTCCGTGGCCATGTTGAGTATGGTCAGATAATTCATGTAGCCTTTACTTCTTGGAATCCATCTGCCCCTAGCTCAAGGAATGCAAGCAAGAGTGTGTGCTTGGCTGAGAGAGCCCCTCCCTTACTGAAGACTCCTGGGATATATGACGACATTTACCTAGGCCTGGAAACCAGGAAGTAACTGAAGAAATTTACATTTTTTTATTTTAAAACAAACAGATACAGTATGATATACTTCCCTATCCATTTACTAAAGGTAGCACCATAATGAGTGAAGTTCTGCTTTCCAAGGGGTTGTAAAGGTCAATTTTTTCCCGAACTACCCTAGTGCAGTCCTCCTTCACTTACCTCATTCTTCAATTTTGCTTTTTAGGCTCCATTCACACTAATGCTTTTTTTGATGCATTTTGCAGAAATGCAGGGACATTTTTTAACATGGTTTCCTATGGAACATGTTCACATTAATGCTTTTTTGTGCCTCTGCATGTTTGGAAAGGGCCAGGGACTTTTTTTCCTGCAAAAAGCAGCATTTTGCATGTAATAGAATCCAATGGACCTGCATCAAAAACGCTAGTTTTTGCCGCGATTTACGTTTGCGTTTTCAGCGATTTGCGTTTTTTTTAACACGTCAAAAAACGCAGCAAGCACCACAAATAGCACTGCAAAAATGCTCAAAAGCAACATGCATAGGTGTGAATCGAGCCTAAATGTCCTTATTTCTTCTGAGAAATCCTCACTTCCTGTTCTTCTGTCTGTAACACCACACAGTAATGCAAGGATTTTTCCCTGGTGTGGAGTGTCGTGCTCTCCCCCTCCCATGGACTACAGGAGAGTCGGGACGCTCTCTACGTTGCAGATAAAGGAGCTATGTGTTAAAGGAAGGTAAAGGAAGCCAGTTGGGAAAAAAAAATGTACATTTACAACCCCTTTAAGACAGCCCTTTTATTTTGGGAAGGCTGCCAGTGCAATATGACCCAGCTAAACATGGACATGAAGAGATGTATTGGTATCCGCTCACTACAACACACGGCATGTATGATGTGGTGCCCTTCAAAGCAGGTGCGTTGCCTGCTAGTGCATTTGTTCTCAATGTAGGTTGGTGGGCTTTTTGTCTTTTGCATTGGTAATGCCTTTCCCTTGTTTGTTGCCGTTCTTTGTGTTCTCTCTTAACCACCCTGGATTATTATTTGTACTGGTCCCAAGTAACTTTTTAATTATTGATGATGATTATTTTTGCTTATTATAATTCTTGCTGTAAGATAAATAAGTGTAGGATCTGTTCTTAGGAGTATCCTGTAGGGGTGCTACGTCAGTATTCTGGTCTTTTGTTAGGAATGTCTGGCTGTATGGTGTGTCAGCTGGTTTGATTGGTGCTTTGAAGATTGGAATGGCTAAAACAGAACCCGTAGTGTCCACAAGATGTGGGGCATCGGTGTAATTCCCCCAGGAACACTGGAGGTGTTCAGTGCCTCCTGATTTGAATGAGTCTGTCTGTTCTGGCCATGGGCTGTCCTCCGTGTCAGTGCCCCCTGGGAGTTGGTCACCCCAGGGGTGCTCGTAGTATCCGCAGGGTCTAGCCAGGGCACTTATTTATTTTTTTCTTCCGCTTGTCACTGCACTTTTGTCTGTTTCTTATTATCACAATGATTCAGGATGTGGGACCTAAGGCCCACCCTAAAGTCTAGGGGAGGATGTGTGGCCATCAGGTTCCCTCCTCCCCTGAACCAGTCAGGTGGAGGCTGGGGTCTCTTTTTTGGGGAAACCCCCTAACCTAGTACTTGTTGTTCAGTTTCAGCTGACCATGAGGGGTCTGCCAAACCTTTTGACTAGGTGGACCAAGTTGCGCCTTGCCCTTGTCAGGAGCCTTGTGCCCTGGGGGGTCAGGGTAGATTCCTTCTTCAGGAGGTGGACTAGAGACATGCCATTAAATGCACTGTTTTGTGTTTTTTTTTTTTTGGTGGTCTGGTTTTGCGCGCCAACTGCTGTGAAATAAATACGGATGGCTTTATAAAACCACAGTTGGTAATGGTGAAATCCCACATAAGCTAAAATTACCCTTTTCCGTCCTTTTTGTGCTTCTTTAGTTTATTGCTGTGTTGCTAGGTGTATACACCCTTCAGGAAAAATTGCATACATCTACTTTTTATGATCTATTAACTTTTTGTAGAGGCAGCTTTATGGAATAGCAAATAGGTTGCCTTTAGCATTAGAAGTGTTCTTTGTTTACAGTGGTAACATTTACACAACGAAGCGGCCAATATATTTTCAGTAGGTTTAATGGGAATATATGTTGGGTCTGTGCATATTTCTACAAGTCTAAACCTATTTTATATTTATAACTAGAAATTTTAATATTAGATATCCTAATATCCAACATCCATAACAAGCCTGAAGTCAGGGAGTGTCTTGCATATAAAGTCCATGCTTCTGCTTGTATACATTGATCAGCCATAATATTATGGCCCCTGACATGTAAAGTCAATGACCTTGTTTATTTTGTTAAAATGGTATCTGACATAGGGTATATATTGGGCAGCAAGTGAACATGTTGTCCCTGAAGTGGGTGTGTTAGGCCCCATGCACACGGGATGCCGGTGCAAACTCTGCGTTAAACATCATAAGACCCTCCCTAAGCTAAAATAAACAGTAAAAACATGTTGTGGTTTGTCCACTGGCCACATCACCTGCCACAAGTTGTGGACTGTCCACTGGCCACGTCGCCTATCACATCACCTGCCCCAAGTTGTGGATTGTCCACTGGCCACATCACCTGCCACAAGTTGTGGATTGTCCACTTGCCACGTCAACTGGCCACGTCACCTGCCACAAGTTGTCGATTGTCCACTTGCCACAACACCTGCCACAAGTTTTGGATTATCCACTTGCCAAATCACCTGGCCACGTCACCTGGCCACAAGTTGTGGATTGTCCACTTGCCACGTCACCTGGCCACAAGTTGTGGATTGTCCACTTGCCACGTCACCTGGCCACAAGTTGTGGATTGTCCACTTGCCACGTCACCTGGCCACAAGTTGTAGATTGTCCACTTGCCACGTCACCTGGCCACAAGTTGTGGATTGTCCACTTGCTACGTCATCTAGCCACGTCACCTGGCCACAAGTTGTGAATTGTCCACTGGCCATGTCACTTGGCCGTGTCACTTGTTCACATGACTTGGCACGTCACCTGGCCACAAGTTGTGGATTGTCCTCTTGCCACGTCACCTGGCCATGTCACTTGTTCACATCACCTGGCACGTCACCTGGCCACAAGTTGTGGATTGTCCACTTGCCATGTCACCTGCCACAAGTTGTGGATTGTCCACAATGCAATGCAAGCAATTACATTTTTGTTATGTTTTTTTTTTATGTTTTTTTATCATTTGCCATCATTTTTGAGATTTCTAAAAAAGATGTAAAAAAATAGATCATCTTAAAAAAAGGCCTATAAACGAAATTGCGCCAAAACGCTGGTACCGCGGTTTGCCGCGTTTAGCAGCGTTTTGCATCTGAAACGTGGAAAACGTTTGCGTCTGAACCCATTTTTTTGCTTCTGGAAAAACGAGGTTAAACGCAACTGCCTAAAAACGGCAATAAACGAGACTGTGCATGGACACATAGGATAACATTGAATGTGTTCAGGGGCAGTTGAAAAAGCTGTCCAACTGCCTCTGAACAGGCGTTTACCAGCGTCTCGTGTGCATTGGGCCTTAAAAGCAGAAAAAAATGGGCAAGTGTAAGTATTTGCGTGACTTTGATAAGGGCCAAATTGTAATGGATAGATGACTGGGTCAGGAAATCTCAGAAACTGCATCTCTTGTGGGATGTTCCTGGTCTGCAGTGGTTAGGACCTACCCAAATTGATGCAAGGATAGAGAACCGGAGAAAGGTCCATGGCTCAGTGACATGGAGAGTGAAGGCTGGCCTGTGTAGGTCTGATCCAGTAGTTGATTGCTAAAAAAAAAAAAAAATGATGCTGTTTCTGATGGGTGTCAGAACACACAGTGCATCAGTTTGTTGCATATAGATCTGTGTAGCTGCAGACCAGTCAGGGTGCCCATGATGACCCGTGTCCACAGCCAAAAGCATCTACAATGGCCAATGTGACCATCAGAACTGGACCACAGAGCAATGGAAGAAAGTTGCTTAGTTTGAGGTACACAACAACAATTGGAGGTTTTGACTTGGCCTCCAAATTCTCTGAATGTAAATCCAATTTAAAAATGGTTTGGAGGAACACAACAAGTTTGAGGTGCTGACTTGACTTCCAATGTCCCCATCTCTCCAATCCAAGCAAGCATTTGTGGGTGTGCTGCAAAAACAAGTTCAATCCATGAAGGCTCCACCTCACAATTTACATGAATGCCAAGATCTGCCACTGACAGCTTGGTGCCAGATACCACAGCATACCTTCAGTGGTTTAGTGATGTCAATGCTTTAATGGGTTATGGTGGTTGGTCAAAATGTTATGGCTGATCAGTGTAAGGGCAGTGTGAATGTTTTTTTTTTCTGTACGAACTGCTATACTAAATTATAAATCCCATGTGTACAAGGCTTTATCCGATCTGTAATACTCTGTGACTGCTTGCCTTGTTTAACCACTTAAGCCCCGGACCAATATGCTGCTAAATGCCCAAAGGTGTTTTTACAATTTGGCACTGCGCTGCTTTAACTGGTAATTGCGCGGTCATGCAATGTTGTACCGAAACCAAATTTGCGTCCTTTTCTTCCCACAAATAGAGCTTTCTTTTGATGGTATTTGATTGCCTCTGCGATTTTTATTTTTTGCGATATAAACGGAAAAAGACCGAATTTTTTTAAATAAATTATATTTTCTACTTTTTGTTATAAGAAAAATCGAATAAACAAAATTTTAGTCAAACATTTAGGCCAAAATGTATTCAGCCACATGTCATTAGTAAAAAAAAAATCGCAATATCAAAAAAAACTAGCTACCTAGCGGCAACAATCAGAAAACCGATCGCTTAGTGACACTGGCAATAGGGGGTGAAAGGGTTAACTAGGGCGGTGATCAAGGGGTTAAACCTTTATTATGGGGGGGGGTAGGGGGCTACCCTGGACCTAACACTAACTACCTGTCACACTGACACTAAATGCAGTGATCAGTAAATATATGAACACTGTGATAGGGGGCTGGGGGGGGGGTGATCTGAGGGGGTTAAGTGTGCCTATGTGTACTGGTGTCAGTGTATTGTTAGGTGCAACTCACTTGTGATGTCTTCTCTCCTCTCGCCGGAATGAAAAAAAAAACGCAGAGAGGAGAGGTGACATCACTTCCTCTGCCTGTGTTTACATTACACAGGCAGAGGGGGGGAACGGATTCACTGGGAGCAATTGCAAGGGGGCAGACAGAAACTAACAGCCACCCCCTCATCCCGGATCGCTCCCAGAGGCTTACCGACCGCCGTGGTTAAAGAGGGAAAAAGTGTGTGTGTGCGTGTGTGTGTGTTGCTCTTTTGAGTTTCAACTTATCAGTGAAGCACATCTTTTGTTTGATCTTCTTATACAGTTTTATAGTTCTTCTGAATTCTAGGCTCAGAGATAACAGATTTGCCACCTGACCTAGTTCAGATATGGTGACTCGGCAGTGTAACCTTATCGTTTCCGTTCAATAGCAGATACCACAAATGTCTTTGCTCTAATTTTTACCCTTCTTTGGCAGAAGAAATTTAATTTTAGTATTTTTTTTTTTAGTATTTTAGGAAAGGTTGTCACATTCTCTAGCACAAGTTGTAGGTTAGCAGAACTCCTCACAGCATACGTTCACCTTTGGAACAGCTGTATCCAGGTTATGTTACTATATCAGCGCCCACTACACTACCCCCCCCCCCCCCCCCCCCCCCCAAAAAAAAGTCCCCTGTTGTGACAGCATATGGGCAATCTTCAGCTGTGAGGGGCTCTGCCCGCGGCTGACGGTTTGTAGTTCTCCATGAACTCTGAGGGCGCTGGTGAAGCACTCTAGTAGTTCGATTCTTCCTGCCATTCAGTAACTGCCTTCCTGTACAAGGTACGAGCAGACAGCTACACTGACAGTCTGCCGGTCAATGCTACAGGGTCAAGGAAAAAAAAAAGTAAATGCACATTTTTTATTTTACCTGCAAAAAGATGTGCATTTAATATTATAAAGGTGAACTTGTCCTTTAACCACTTCCTTACTGGGCACTTATAGCCCTTCCTGACCAGGTGAAATTTCTGGCACTGCTTCGCTTTAACTGACAATTGCGCGGTCGTGCGACGTGGCTTCTAAACAAAATTGGCCTCCTTTTTTCCCCCACAAATGGAGCTTTCTTTTGGTGGTATTTGATCATCTCTGCGGTTTTTATTTTTTGCGCTATAAACAAAAAAACAGCGGCAATTTTGAAAAAAAGTCAATATTTTTTACTTGTTACTACTGTGTTTCCCCGAAAATAAGACGTACTCCGAAAATAAGCCATAGCGGGATTTCGACACAAGATCGAAATATAAGACACCCCTCCGAAAATGAGACGTAGCGATGTAGTGTCGAATCTCCGAAAATAAGACGTGGCGAATCTCCGTTAATAAGACGTACTGTCGTATGCGTAACGGCGCGGCGCGGAGCGGGTAACAACACGTGATAGCCGTACAGTACTGTACTGGAACTGAAGTGAGGAGAAGAACGCTGTGTAAAGCTGTAAAGCTTCTCCCAGCACTGACCAGCAAACCCCTCTCTCACCCCACACAAACACCAGGGGATAGGGGGAAAAGCTGCTACTGAGCCCAAAGAGATCACCCTAGCTCCACTTTGCTCCACATCAGCTTTGCTGGCCTATCTTTCTGTACAGCCAGACAAGATGAGTGCAAAGAGAAGAAGTTGGATATCCGAATGGTCCAAAAATGGCGTACAGAATACGATAATCTCAGTCTACAGGTGGACAGAGGAAATGCTAAGAAGCACAAGTGTGGTTCAGGTAGGCAACCTTTATTTTCTGTAATAAAAATAAGACACCCTCCGAAAATAAGCCATAGTGTGATTTCTTGAGGAAAAAAAAATATAAGACAGTGTCTTATTTTCGGGGAAACACGGTATAATAAATAGCCAATTTAAAAAAAAATAAAAAATGTTTTCTCAGTTTAGGCCGATATGTATTATTCTACATATTTTTGGTAAAAAAAAAAAAAAAATCGCAGTAAGCGACTGGTTTGCGCAAAAGTTATAGCGCATACAAAATAGGGGACAGAATTATTATTAATTTTTATAATTTTTTTTTACTAGTAATGATGGCGATCTGCGATTTTTATTGGGACTGTGACGTTATGGTGGACACATCGGACACTTTTGACACATTTTTGGCGCCATTCACATTTATACTTCGATCAGTGCTATAAAAATGCACCGATTACTGTATAAATGTGACTGGCAGTGAAGGGGTTAACACTAGGGGGGCATGGAAGGGGTTAAATGTATTCCCTGGGTGTGTTCTAACTGTGGGGGTGACTGGGGGAGGTGACCGATGCTGTGTCCCTATGTACAAGAGACACAGATCGGTCTCCTCTCTCCCCTGACAGGACTATGGATCTCTGTGTTTACACACAGAGATCCATGTCTTGTCCCTGTAACCGCCGATTGCGAGTGGCTGGGGGACATCGCGGCCGCCAGGCACACGCATCGGTATCTCAGGAATGCAGCGGGCACGCGCGCGCCCTCTAGTTGGCAGGAAGAGCACAGGACGCATATATGCGTCCTGTCAGAGATTCAGAACCGCCCGACGGCCGCATATATTCGTACGGCCGTCGGGAAGTGGTTAAAGTGGCTGTAAAGGTACATTTTTTTTTTAAAATAACAAACTTGTCATACTTACGTCCACTGTGCAGTTCGTTTTGCACAGAGTGGCCCCTATCCTCCTGTTATGGGGTCTCACGGCTCCTCCCTACAATAGGCCCCCCCCCCGTGTCATACAGTCAGCGTCAATAACCGCCAAGTGTATAACTAGGCCCAGGCAGCCACGTCATTGGATTTGATTGACAGAAGTGGGAGCCAATGGCGGCGTTGCTATCAATCTATCCAGTCAACGCCTAGACTCCCTTGCAGAAGAGGATGCTGGGAATGCGCAGCGCAGGTGAACTGGCTCTGATAAGTAAAACTGTGATTGGCAGGTGTTTTTTTACCTTAATACATAGGATGCATTAAGGTGAAAAACACAAACCTTTACGACCCCTTTAACAATCTAAGCTACTATTAGAAGTATTTGATTCTGTTTCCTCCTTCCACCCCAGCTCGATCTCTTTAAGCCAGCCATACAGTGCATCCAGAAATTATTCACAGTGCTTCACTTTTGTGTTACAGCCTTATTACAAAATGGATTAAATTCATTATTTTCCTCAGAGAAAATGGAGTACTGTCCAGTATACCTTTTTTATTTGCACCATCATACAAGCTTTCAGAGTATGTCACCTTCAAGGTCCAAGCAGTACTGTCTGATTCATAGAAGTTGTAGCAGAATTTTTTATATATATTTTTTTAACATTCTACTACAACTTCTGTGGATCAGTACTGCTTGGACCTTGGTGAAGGTACCCCAAAAGCTTTTCCTGAAAAATTGTATGCTAGTGCAAATAAAAAAAGGATCACAGACGGTACTCTATTTTCTCCGTCACAATTGCACTAATATGGCTACAATCACCTCAAGTATTATTTTCCTCCAAAATTCTACAAACAATACCCAATAATGACAACGTAAAAGAAGTTTTTTGAAATATATACACATTTATTAGAAATTAAAAAAGGAAAAAAAAATGTACATACTGCAAGTATTCACAGCCTTTTTTGCTCAATACTTTTGTTGAAGCACCCTTAGCACCAATTACAGCCTCAAGTCTTTTTGATGCTACAAGCTTGGCACAACAATTTTTGTCCGGTTTCTTTTTAGATGTACAGGACTTGAAATTCGCCCAGTTCAACAAAATTGGCAGTTTTTTCTAATGGATCAGCACTGCCGGATATAGCTGGCAGCACAGTGTATTCAGGTGGTGGGGAAGCCTCCGTGCCATCAGAACACAAAAGCTCCGCAGGAGTGAATCCCCTCATTAACCTCGAATGTGTGGCTGGGGGACCTGGGTCATTTTTTGGGCTGCCTCATTGTCTGGTGAACAGATCTGCATACGGGTCCTTATACATGTGTGCATAAGTAGTACTATATGTGAAATGTTTTTTTTTTTTTTTTTTTTAGTGTGGGGATTTTTTTTTTTTTTTTTACCAACAGAGAAAATTTGGGATTTTTTTTCTCTATATATATATATATAATATATTGAAAATAGGTACTTTCCATGCTGCAGCTTTTTTTTTTTTTATATATATATCTGTGTTCCATTGTGAAGATTTTCTCTTGATTCCTCTCCTATAGTCAGAAAGAGTAAGTGAGAGGAAGTAAGGGAATCCCTAGTTGTCACCAGAATTAATGTCCCCATTGGTAGATTTCCTTTATTCCAGTTCTGGTGACCAACCCAAAATGTGGGATTTCCCTCACTTTCACTATTGGTGAGAACAATAAACTGGATAAATAGAGGGTAAAAACTCCCTAAAGGGGGGCACAGACAGCAATGAAAACCTGCCAGAGGTTCCAATTCCTTCTCCACTATAGCCAAAACTAAGAAAAATACGTTTTGCTGTTTCCCGTATTTGCCGATGTATAAGGCGACCAGGCGTATAAGATGACCACCCTAATTTTACAGTTTTTTTAAAAATTTTGCCTGTACTCACCTTATAAGATGACCCCCCTTCCGAGGCTTCCGACGCTTCATAAAATCTTCCTTCTGGAGCCATATTCTTCTTCATTCTTGCTGGAGCCAATCACGGCGAGCAATGTATTCTATTAATGAATACAAAGCCTACTTGGTTTGGCAAAGGCTGTAACATCAACATCCCACGCCTCTCTGACTCTCAAAGCCAATCCGAGCAGGCTACTGTATGTAGCCTGCTCGGATTGGCCGAGGCTGTTACTCCAATCCGAGCAGGCTCTGTATTCATTTGACTACATTGCTCACTGGGATTGGCTAAGCGGTATATACTGTATGTAGCCGAAGCTCTATACAGAATTACTGCACATCCAGCAGGCATCCGAGCAGCTGACCCGGCGTATAAGACGACCCCTGCTTTTTGGCCAGTTTTTTTTAAGTGTAAAAGTTAGTCTTATACGCCAGCAAATACAGTAGTTATATTTTTAAATGCGTACTTATGTTGTGAAATTCCCCCAGTGTACAAGAAAAGCATTTATATACCTCTCAGGACCTGTGTCATCAGACTTTGCTTAATTCAAGTAGGTTTTCGAATTCTCATACAAGTCTGTTGGAACGCACAATCCGCTTGAAGCAGGTTTTAGGAAGGTCAGCTGCACCTGTCAATAAATTCTGAATTGGCTCAGAATGGTCTCAAACTGATGACAGAAGCTCAAAATCCATCCACACAAACCTTGGACATACTAATAGACTTGCCCTGTAAAGCATTAGTATGCATTGTTGATTATTTTTATACTGTAAGCCAGGGGTGCCCAACCAGTGGCCCGCGACCTCCTGCTCTGGGATGGAATAGAATAGAATACTGTTCTTAAAGATCAGTTTATTACTAAAATCACAATGTATATATGGAGCATATCTGTTCTGCAGTGGTTACTGGGCTGCTTTCAAGCTGACCCACAGATGCAGAGCAGTGCACTTACGAGTCACCTCCACTGAGCCATTGACTTCTATTATTACCTGCGAGTTTGGTGAGCTTTCTGAAAGTGCACCAAACCTGCAGAATACAATAAAGTCTATTACAAAGTGCAGGGAAGCCAAAGGTACGCCACGGTGCGGGTAAACTGCAGCGCATCATAAAAAAAAAAAAATAGTATAGTGGGTTGTGTATATGCACAGCGGACCTGCCCACTCCGCTTATTGTGGCCCGCGACCTGTTACCAAGACGCTTGAGTGGCCCTCATGCTTCAAAATGTTGGGCACCCCTGCTGTAAGCAGAGAGTACAGTTCACCTCTTGGGAAAACAATGACATTGCAATTTATGTGGTAAATTAAACTATACAAAATAGGGGTGCTGTACCTTAGCGCCCCTATGTGTTCTGACTAAGGCTGTACAATTTCCTTTACATTTACCAAAACTATATAATAGGTCAAATCTAAACACTTTCAATTTGTATGCAGTCAGGCAGGCCCCTCTACTACACAGTTAAATCTAAAGGGGATTGAAAAAGAAAATTGTATGGTGTATGGCCAGCTTAAGGGATGTACCTTTTTTTCCCATCCTGAATTGTATAGTGCTGACATGCAGAAGCGGGTCTAGAAAAGGCCTTAAAGTGGTTGTAACCCTTAAAAATTTGGCCCTTTATATCATCTGAAATACCTGGTTGATTCTGCTTGGTGCTGCCCACCCCTCTGTAAACTGACCACGTTTTATCATGGCCGCTGGTCCATAATACCGTGGTCAGTTTACATGCCTCTGTCATCCCACTGCCTCTCCTTGCTCCCTCTCTCCTCCTCCTCCCTGCCTGTCAGCTTGTGAAGGTGCCGATCTGCTCCCCATACCTCCCGTTGCTATCATAACTGTGTGATAATACTAGTTTTCTTTTTCCTTATGCTCCGAAGGTCTAAGTTCCACTGACATCATCAAGACTGATGCCAGGTGCATAGCCCTACATTGGACGCGAGGACTCCAAAGAGACAGTCCACCACCAGAGCATGCAGGAACGCCATCTGCCATGGAAGCAACATGCTTTACTGACCCCTAGGCTAAACAAGCAAATAGCCCTTGCAGTTCTCATGGACCCACACTAGTTTCCTGAGACATCTGGGGGCTGCTGCTGCTGCGGACTTTCTGTGGCTTTAATTCTTTCAGTCCCTAACCAAGAACAAGCATGCAGCATGCAAAATGAGAATTAAACTCAGGAATCATAATCCGCATACTTTCAGAGTAAGAATATTATCAAGGCATCAAGGGAACTTTTAGAGCTTCTACACACTAGACATGAAAAATGCCACTTTTCTGTTTACATGAGGCGTTCTGCTCAGAGCACTGCTAGCTTAGAGAGTCCCTCCTGCTACCATTGATGTGCGCTATTATTAATTCTTTCAGAACTTTGTGTTTACAAAATGATAACTGTCTTGTCTTTGTCTTTGTTTTTTCTTGTTAGGTTTGTTAGTCATGAGAAAGTTCCTGTTCGTTGGAATAGTATTTGCTGCTGTACTTCATTTCATGCTTCATATATTTGTTCAAAAGAGAGCCATCTCCACGTAAGTGCCTTTTCTGTTCTCCACACTTTAACACTGTGTTAAAATATTTTTTCATATTAAATATTATTCTGGGTTTTAAAGTGGGACAAATATATATATTTTTTGTATTTATTTTTTTAAAAGCTCTGAAATTGCAAGATAAAAAATATGTATTTATTATTATTTTCAATTTGTGCTACCTTTTGCATTATTCATATATCCTATTATGTCAAAGCTATCTTTCTAGAGTCTGTTTCTCAGCAAAGTTGGGAGGTGAGGAAGGCTCTGCTGCCCTTTGGGGAAGTCATGCAATCATTCCCTTACAATAATGTCTCTGTGGGAACCATTTTTATTCTTCTATTTTTTTTTCCATAGGACCGGCGCTCCACGGACCAGGCCGAAGCTGCGATCCTGGGAAAAGGCCGCGAGGCCAGGCGCCGCGGACTAGGCCGAAGCGACTGCCTTTTCTCAGGATCGCGGCGAGCTGTGGGCAGGATTTTTTAGGCGAGGCCGCGGCTTTGGCCTTGTCTGCGGCCTTTTCCCAGGATCGCGGCAGACTAGGCCGAAGCTGCGGCCTTGCCTAAAAACTCTGTAAAGAGCCCCTCCCCCAATATGTATTTCTCTTGAACAAGCCCAGAGATTTTCCCAGCTGTGCCACCCAGCCAGGGCGATAACACGGCTCCCAGTGCTGCCGCTCATATTGTCAGTTTGAGTTCTATACAAGAATTGCAAGAGACTAATAGGAAGTTTAATTTTAGGTACTTGCAATAGTTGCATCAAAAAAATTTAACAGATTTTATTTATTGCTACAGACCTGCATTAATGTGTCCCTTTTTTTATGTTTGCTTGGAGTCCAGCTTTAATGGTCATGACAACTTAAACTGTATCTAAAGTCACGTTTTTGTTTTAGGTTTTGGATAAAGTGGCACACAGAAAGAAGAAAAGAGGGGGGGAAAGAGGATAAAGTGGTGAGAGGGATAGAACCCCTGTTAGGTTTTTTTTTTTTTTTTGCTTTTTGTGTACCTGCTAGGAAGATTTTCTCTCTCTGTTTAACGGGAGGAAAAAACAATTCTCAGGAATTAAGGCAATTTCCCATTGTTTGGTTCAGTGGGGAAACTTGTTCCAGTGAACACTTGTCTAAGAAGAGATTTAGGCTGCGCCATGATCTTTGCATAGCGACACATAATACATCTATCCCCGTCTCCTTTAGTGGGCGGTACTGACCACTAAATGCGACTGATTAGGGCCTCATCCCAAACACCCTGTAATCGAGTGCAGTGCATATGGTTTTGGAACGTGGTGTGGAGAGGGTGAAGCTTGTGTAAACAAGCCTCTACTTTGTTTTGTGTCTGCAGAATAGAACGTAAAGTGAAATCTCAATGGTGCACAAAAGTAAAAGAAAACCTGACAGGGGTTCTAACCATTCCCTGCTCCATCCAACATAAAAATTGCCTTTAGAAATACACTTTGCGATAACTGAACCAATTATTTTAGCATCAAATTCACCTTTAGAAATGAATCTCTGTTTTACTGGATGCAATGCAAATAGCTTATTTTTTATTTATTTTTTATTTTTTCACTCGCTTTGCTGATTTGTTATAATAACAATTATATGTGCAGATCCATTGTGCCCCTACAAGAGACTAGCACACCACTCAAATCATCGACTGCAGACACAGTGAACTATGCACTAAGGTATATGGACAGAGACCCTCTCATGCTCTTAAATTGGAGCCAAACCTATACTTTCAGTCTGTATAACATTTAACCATGGAATAATGCATGCATATACACCAGACAGCCATAACATTATGACCACCCACCTAATATTGAGTAGGTCCCCCTTTTGCCACCAAACAGCCCTGACCCACTAAGGTATGGACTTCCCTTGACCTCTGAAGGTATGCTGTGTTATCTGCCACCAAGCTGTCAGTAGGAGATTCTTTGAGTCCTGTAAGTAGTGTGGTGGAGCCTCCATGGTTTGGACTTTTTGTAGCACAATCCCACAAATGCTTGATTGGATTGGAGATCTGGGGAATTAGAATCGAAAACCTCAAACTTGTTGTGTTCATCCAAACCATTCTTAAAACATTTTTACAGAATGGCAGGGCACATTATCCTTCTGAAAGTGGCCACTGCCATCAGGGAATACTGTTTCAGTGAAGTGGTGTTCTTGGCCAGCAACAATGCTCAACTAAGTGACGTGTGTCAAAATAAGGTCCACATGAATGGAAGGACCAAGCTTTCCCAGCAGAACATTGCCCAAAGCATCACTCTGCCATCTTCCCTTCTTACCATACTCCATCTTGGTGCCATCTCTTTCCCAGGTAAGCGACACACATGCATCAGACCATTCACATGATGTAAAAGAAAATGTGATTCATCAGACCAGGCCACCTTCTTCCATTGCTTGGTGGTCCAGTTCTAATGCTCTCATGCCCATTGTAGGCAATTTTAGCTGTGGACACGGGTCAGCTTTGACTGATCTGCGGCTACCCAGCCCATATGCAACAAACTGCGATGCCCAGTTTTGCTGCCTATCATATCCCACCCACTTTAGATGCCTTTGTAACAGGATATTCCATGATATTCACTTCATCTGTTGGTCATAATGTTATGGCTGATAAGTTTATTTACATCCACAACACAATAAATCATCTTTAATTATATTTTTCGACTGCCATCTTTCAGTCTTTCTTTTTTCTAATCAAATCATTACGTGATTCGGCTAACCCAATCTAAATGGAATAAAACTTAAACACTGTATTTTATTCGCTTTCGCATCCTAATGTCTGTTGGAAGTGGAATCAAACCAGTTTAAAAATCTTTTTTATGATATTTTCTATTTTGCCTTGTAGCAAATCTATTGTAATGATCCCATTGTCTGCCAGAGAAATTGGTGATAACCATAATGAGACCCATGTCAATGTCTGTCAGCCCCTACTATCATCCAGTAAGATGTTTACTACATGCCAAAGGGGCAAAGCTGGTTGATTGCTAGCTCTGACAGTACTTGAGTGTATTTATTGACATTTCATAAAAGAAAATACAAAAGAATGAGTGTTAAATTAAGTACACCTCAAAAATTGATGACTTTTTCAACATGTTTGAATGGGCATAATATACATTTCAATTCAACTAGTGGCCACAGATATAGGGGATCTACTTTAACAAATGACACACATAGTTGGTGTGATGTATTCACTTTCATGATCTAAAAGAACAAAAATGCAAATTTGACAGATTAAAAAAGTAAGTACACCACAGCGTTTACCACCACTTCAAATCTAGGGGATTAGAACTGGGTGTTCCAGGTTAGGAACGATGAGTCTCCTCTGAGAGTATGCAGATGGAACCTCGCTTACTCAAACCTCAGACATCTAGGGTCTGGTGTTCTTTGCCATTGATATGTGTGGTGTTATCATGCCAAGATCAATAGAGCTTTCTAAAGCACCCACAAAGAAATCTGTGGATGCTTAGTCATTCCATTGGAAGAAAAATTATCTTCAAGTGGCATAGACTTCAAGCAGCTGCCTCGCTGTAGATGGCAAAGTGTGGGAAATACATTTGCTGCAATAAAAAGGGCATATATTCAAGAAATGAATCCAATAATTGTATCCCCTTACGAAACGTTGAATATACAATTCAGTTTTGGCCTCCAATTCTCAGGAAAGACTGTTGATCTACAAGGAGTTTACATAGATTACAGCCATGCACTCTTGAAGACGACATGCTTAATGCCGGCCCTTAAGGATGAGCTCTAGCGTGTTCGCAAAGCCCACATGCAGAGCCCGCCAAGAAGTCAGCAATGTGCTAATGTCAGGTAAGACATTTCCCGATCTCTGCAGCCGCGCCTCGGGATAATGTCTCACTGCCTGTGATTATCGCAACACAGTGCCAACTCCCTGGTGGGCTCTGCACATGGGCTTTGCGAACATGCTGGAGCTAATCCTTACCGGCCATAGATGGTTTGAATCTTGACCGGTTCAGCAGGAGCCGGCCAAGAATCCAACCGTGTATGGGCAGGCTGATTGTACCAAGTTGATCGTTTAACTTGGGTACAACCAGCCTGCCAGATTTGGTATAGCTGCTAGCAATAATCTGCGTCTTCTCCCAGCAAGAAATGGCTCAGCAGGAGGGATTCCCGCATCCACACTGTCTGTGTTGATGGGGGGGGGGGGGGGGAATCAAAGGAATCTCTTTTCTGCAACCTTCAGGTTGCACAATGTATGGCTGGCCTAAGAGTGGATATTAATACAATGTGCTACTATATCAAAAGTGACATTAACTGTGATTAACTGTTTACTCTAAGGTCCCTGAAAGGGACATATAGTTTTAATGTAAAAAAAATAAAAAAAAATAAGCTGCGCTGCAAATTAACCTGTGAAGCACTAGCCAACTAGTGCTAGTATGGGTGCACTCACCAACAAATTAAATAGTGAAGAAAATAAGTGATAAATCTAAACATAGGAGGACATTTATATCCAATTGTGTCTAATAAAAATATACTATCAGTTTCTATGTTTAACACACACAATAAAGGTAGTTAAAATTCCCAGGGGTGGCACTTAGAAAACTAACACAGAAAGTCTCTGGTTGATAGAAAATGCTGGTAGTCCATACAAAGTGTGCTGGTGAATCATCCACATTGACATATAATCCAAAAACACCCGTGAGGTAGTGAGGATAGAAAACCGCCTCCACCTGAGCACACACTGCCGCTTACCACAATTATATGATCCCTTGTTACAGGGGATCACTAAGCGCCTGTGGCTAATAACCCAGCCTGGGGTCTCTGTGGCATACACCGGACATCCCAATTTCAATGATGGTAACCCTTGTGAGAAGTCAAAAGGATCCAAGAGATCCCCATAAAAAACAGACTTGTATAGTGTAAACCTGATACATTTATTGAATAAAAAAAGTGGAATGGACATTTAAGTAGATAAAAATGGCATATAAACAATCAAGTGAGTTGCAGCTTTATATACTTATTTTCAATAGCGCAGTTTTTCTTTTATACATAGACTTAAGGTTAGATGAAAGATGATTTAACCCCAAGGAAGTGGTACTATATGAGAGTGTTGACAACTTCAAATAACGTTTAGACTTCTTCCTCAGGAAGCAGAAAATGCAAGGCTATGAAAATTGTTAGAAAATAACAATGACACATACATACACACATGTAGGTTGAACCAAATGGACTTTTTTTTTTACTTTAACTGCCAATTTGTCCAGGACTGACTGGCCCAGCAATTTCGAGCCGACTATATGATACTAGAAGTCTCCAAAAGCCCCAACATTTCATTGTAGGGTGTACCTTGCAACAGTTGGGGGTCAAAGCACATGCAAGAGTACAGTCTGCCATTTAACATCTAAGACAAGGACAGGCTTTCTGGAACAATGTGCTGAAGACCTATTAATCAAAAATAGTTTTATGGCCTCAGTACTACTAAACGTGTTTACTGCAAACTAACGAATGTGTTTCAGAAGAAGACCCTCATAACAACTGTTGTGAAGCATGGTCGTGGAAATGACATGGTTTGGAGTGGCTCTGCTACTGCTTTAGGGCCTAGCCAGCTTGTTATTAAGTCCACTATTCATTCTGCATCAAAATGTGCTTTATAAGAATGTGAAGCCATCTGTTCAAAAGTTGAAGTTGAACTGCAAATTAATCTTTTGATACGTTAATGAACCGAGGCACACTATCAAATTCACAGTAGCAATTGCTCAAAAAGAAACGGAGGCATATGGACCGCCCTAGTCAAAGCTTTTATTTGATTCCCATTAAAATCGTGTTGGGGGATTTTGAAACAGGCAGTGCATGCAAGGAAACGTCACAGCTGAAGTACTTTTTAACTGGGAAGTGGTCAGAAATGTCAGTCTGGTAGGCAGTTATACTAAATGCCTGCCAGAATTCCTTTCTGTTACAGGGGGCAATGGCAGATTTTTATGCCAAGGGTGTACTTACTTTTTTTTACAATATGCCATTACATCTTTTTTTTTTGGTTAATAAATGATTGAAAATGCACATTTTCTTGTGTTCTTTTTCCGTTATATCACCTTAATTTGTAGGCACTGTTTGAATGAAGATTGAAAATCTGTGTGTTCAAATATGTTGAAAGTGTAATCAATTTCCATGGTGTGTACTTAATTTTTCACATGATTGTTTACAGACTTTAAAACCCAAAGGCACAATCATGGGCCCCATGTCAGCACATGCCATTAATCACATAATGCTTTTTTACAATTGAATATATTGGCATATCACAGCACCCTTATCCGGATCAAATGTTTATTCTTCTGACTGAGTCTGTCCATTGAGCGCCATTATACATGAATGGATCCGCTACAATAGTCACTTTACCTGCAGTATAAGGTGAACTTGTACATCTTTTGGTCTGGGCTGAAGGGGCAATGGGGCAATTTCTAACCCCTCACAAAGAAGATTTCAGTTAGGATTCTATTTTTCTGTAAAGTGGAAAACATCAGTGTTATGGCATACACATTCTACATTAATTGGATTATGGCAGTGATGGTGAACCTTGACAACTCAGATGTTTTGGAACTACATTTCCCATGATGCTCAATTACACTCCAGAGTGCATGAGCAACATAGGAAATGTAGTTCCAAAAAATCAGGGGTGCCAAGGTTCGCCATCATTGGATTATGGGCTCAGTTTACTAAATTATAATGCATGTTTTATTTACCCTTCATGTCTTTTCAGCATGTGACTATTATTTGTAGCTTTCATTGGTTGTCATCAAGGGACTCAATTGGCATAACATGGGAGATTACCATTATAGTAGCTTAGTAAATGGAATTGAATTTACTAATAACATAACCGTAAATTCAGCAGAAACTTAAAGCTAAACCATGGGCAGATATTATAAAAATAATAAATCCGGTTATCTCTTGAATCTTAAAGCAGCATTCCTGATGAAAAATGAATGGCCCATTAAATAACAAAAACATATTTTGCTGTAATATCCACCTTCACTTTAGAGTCCCTTTTTTAAAAATTTCCTGCCATGTACTCTGGCTGATGACCTGCATCATTAAATGTAAAAAATTATTTAAATCATGTATTTAATATTTAGCAAGGGACGTTTATTTGTCTTTTATATCTGCCTAGAGTTCAGCTTTAACTACAGACAAATCATTTTTAGTAATTTTTGATCGAGTTAGACGAACGGGAGGACCTCTTTCAAGTGTTATTTCTCACAGGAGGAGATTCTCCTCACCAGCTGATAGGGTAACAATGGTGTCTCCTGAACGGGAAGTAATAAAAAAAATATCAAAGGGGCGCCGATAAAAAAATTAAATGCATTTTTAAATACAGCTTTGCTGAAAGTCTGTCTCTAGTTGATTATACATTACTCAAATTGTTCAATGTTGGTTGAGTTGAAACTTAGCCTTACCATTCATCAGTTTGCTATTGTTAATACATCTATGGTAACAGTGATTTCAACAGATCTTTAAAGCAAAAAACTCAAACCTACAAAGTAATTGCAGCATGAACTAAACAGAAATATGCTTAGCTTCATGACATCAGTGGACCATCATTCACATGTGCTGAACTAGAGGTGATTCGGTTTTGACGTATTTCGAAGATCCCCCACCTGCAATTCCAGTGAAAGAGTGAAGAAAGTGCTGAGGGATAGGTGAGGTGGTTGAACAGTCATCCAGGTTTTAGGTCCATTCATTTTATTTTTTATTTTATTATTATTATTATTATTATTGCATTCTACACTGTATGTAAAAAGCAATCAAGTAAAGGATGTATGTGTGTTCTTTTTATTTTTTATATAAATATCTAACTAACTTTTTCTACAGCCTCCTGGGGAATATCAGTTCTAAGATGCCCTGATATCATTATGCAAATGTAAACTTTGGATATTTAAGTTGTGGATATTTTTTTCAGATTACCAACAGACTCAGTCAAAGATATCCAGTCTTGTTACAATGCAAAATTTCATCTCATTTTGAAGTAAGTTGTTATGTCGAATAAATTGAAATGGTTTTGATTGCTTCTAGTTACAAATATAGAGGCTAACAGAATGGGTTGTACAGGTACATTGCTAACTTATAATACCATTGAAAATTCTCAGCTTTCTACTACAAGCAACCAGATTCCAAGATTTTCTAGTGCAGCACCGGGTGGGCTATGTTTTCTGGCTTACCAGATGGTTCCAAAGATATAATGAATGATCACAATGTGAATGTAGCATACCAAACATTTCACTTGTGATTTGTGTAAAAATGTCTGGAAAACATGAACTGTCAGTAATTCCTGTGAAATGCTTTGGAAAACACTTCTTTGGCGCTTAATAGGCTATTGAGTTTTTTTTTAGAAGACATGCAGCCATGGAAATGACTTTCTGAGCCCACCAGTAATAAGAGTATGTGTAAAACACTCAAATGCTGTAAGGAACAATGCAGCAGTACTATGAAATCTGAAGGAAATGTGTGTCTGTTGACTTTGTTAAATTGTCAGATTTCTTTCTTACATTTGATTGATTAAAGCGGATTACTATGTGCAACATTTTCACTTTTATTCATAGCAATCTATCATATCTATTCTACCCATGGCCTGACTGCACTGTTGACAGTTCCGAACTGACTATTAATGATTTTTTGATGTAGTATTATATTTCCTATTCCTTTTGATATTAGATAAGTTTTTTTGAAATGGTTAAGATGTGAAATGATTTCATGTGAGTGGCGAGAAATGGAAGCGTTTCTTTCTAGTAAACATGATTAAAATCAGTTTTGTGCTTTTGTACAATGTGAAATAATTGAAAATGACATTAACCACTTAAGGACCGCCTACTGCACATTTACGTCGGCAGAATGGCACGGCTGGGCACATCAACGTATATATACGTTGATTTTAGTACCCAGCCGTGGGTCGCGGGCGCGTGCCCGCCCGCGACCCGGTCCGAAGCTCCGGGACCGCGGGATTCGCAGACCCGATCGCCGCTGGAGTGCGGCAATCCGTCCCTGGAGCGGAAGAACGGGGAGAGCCGCGTGTACACACGGCTTCCCCGTGCTTCTGTGTGGCCGCAGCATCGATCGCGTCATCCCTGTAATAGGGGGACGCGATCGATGACGTCACACCTACAGCCACACCCCCCTACAGTTGTAAACACACACATTAGGTCACACATCCCCTACAGCGCCACCTGTGGTTAACTCCCAAACTGCAACTGTCATTTCCACAGTAAAACAATGCAATTTAAATGCATTTTTTGCTGTGAAAATGACAATTGTCCCAAAAATGTGTCAAAATTGTCCGAAGTGTCCGCCATATTGTTGCAGTCATGAAAAAAATCGCTGATCGCCGCTATTAGTAGTAAAAAAAAAAAAATTAATAAAAATGCAATAAAACTATCCCTTATTTTGTAAACGCTAGAAATTTTGCGAAAAACCAACCGATAAACGCTTATTGCGATTTTTTTTTTTTACCAAAAATACATAGAAGAATACGTATCGGCCTAAACTGAGGAAAAAAAATGTTTTTTTATATATTTTTGGGGGATATTTATTATAGCAAAAAGTAAAAAATATTGCATTTTTTTAAAAATTGTCGCTCTATTTTTGTTAATAGCGCAAAAAATAAAAACCGCAGAGGTGATCAAATACCACCAAAAGAAAGCTCTATTTGTGGGGAAAAAAGGATGCCAATTTTGTTTGGGAGCCACGTCGCACGACCGCGCAATTGTCAGTTAAAACGAAGCAGTGCCGAATCGCAAAAAGGGGCAAGGTCCTTAACCTGCATTTTGGTCCGGGTCTTAAGTGGTTAAAGCAGATCTTTATACAGTTTTTAACCACTTTCCCCGGAAGGATTTAACCCCTTACTGACCAGGCCATTTTTTAGCGATACGGCACTGTCAATTGCGCGGTCATGCCCCATTGTACCCAAACAAAATTGATGTCCTTATTTTCCAACAAAGAGCTTTCTTTTGGTGGTATTTGATCACCCCTGCAATTTTAGTTTTTTTGCGCTATAAACAAAAAAAGAGCAACAATTTTGAAAAATTTGAAAATTTCTGTTAGAATACATATCCCCCCAAATAGATATTAAAAAAAAAAATGTATTCATCAGTTTAGGCCAATATGTATTCTGCTACATCTTTTTGGTTACAAAAAGTAGCAATAAGCATATATTGATTGGTTCGCGCATACGTTTTGGATAGTTTTGTAGACTTTTTTTATTTTTATTGTTTTTACTGATAATGGCGGCAATCTGCATATTTTTTTTTTGAGGGACTGCGACCGTGCGGCGGACAAATCTGACCTCAAATTACACTTTTTTGGGACTAGTGACATTATTAGTAATCAGTGCTAAAATGTATGAATCAATGTATGAATGACACTGGCAGGTAAGGGTTGACAATAGGGGGCGATCAAGGGGTTAACTGTGTTCCCTGGGTGTGTTCTAACTGTGTGGGGGATCGGCTTACTGGGACAACACATAGATCACTGTTCCTGATCACTAGGAACAGCAGATCTCAGTATTGACCCTGGTCAGAACAGGCAATCTCCTTGTTTACTGTACCGCAATTGCGCATTACGAGTCCGCCGGAACCATAGGCACATGTCCACTGTATCTCATGTCACGGGTTCGTCGGTTCGCGCAGCCGCAGTATGTGGGCGGTCCGGAAGTGGGTTAATATTTAAAGCACCCCCATCCGACCATGTCTCCATGCTTTATTTTGTTGAGAAATCCCTTTGAAAAACCACCTCCTAGCATTTCTGTCTGTGGCCATCTTGAGTGGATGATTCATGTATTTATTTAATTCAGGTACTTTTATAGTGCTGTCAATTTAAAAAGCGCTTTACTTATACATTGTACATCCACATCAGTCCCTGCCCTCAAGGAGTTTACAATCTAAGGTAGCATCAACTTCCTGAAAACCATCTGCCCTTAACTCAAGCATGCATGCAGAAGCGTGTGCATAGCTGAGAAAACCCCTCCTCCACTCAAGATTCCTGGAATGTATGACATCATATGCCTTGGCAAGAAACCAGGAAGTAACTAAAGAAATGTAAAAAAGCTTAGAAGAAGTTATTATATACCTATCTGACCATTTACTAAACATAGCAGCATGAGGATTAAACATAATCACTTTTGATTGGGAGAGTGAAGTTTCATTTTAACATCGTGATAATTAGCACGGCATCATGGCTACACATTTATTGTTGTGGTAGTCTGTTTTTTGGAGGAAATGGATATAAGAACAACGGGATAAGCATTTCTGAATAATACTGGAGGAAATGAGTGTTGAATGATTAATAGGACCGAATAGTATTTTGTTATGAAGACTCTGAAATAGTTTTTTTAGTAGAACAACCACATTTTTTTTTTCATGAATATGAAATTTAAAATTTAGGATGAGGTGCAGTTTTAAACATTTTAGGAATAAAATTGTTCGCTTTGTTCATTCAGTGTTCTCAGGATCAGAGGTAGTCTGTGGTCTCCCTTACAGAATAAGCTTTTTCTTTGATCAACACACGTCCTCATCACCATCAATACGTTCAGTACTATCGGTGCTCCCTGAAGGAGGTGACAGTGTTTATGGCCCATACATCTCTGGGCTAGGTGGGTTGCTATGAGAAGACTTCAGTATGTTGGTAGTGTCAAATTAGCACGAGTCCTGAAGAAATGGCACCAGCGGGCTTTTTTTTCACTGCTCATGCGCAGATGACGTTGACAGCAGCTCATATACTGAATATCTCCTAAACTGCAAGGCGATATTCACGGTTTTATATTTCACATACATAATAAAAAAGGAGCAACACATTTCTCACCCAAGTGAAAATAAACGTTACCATATTTACCCCTAACTATTCCTACTCCCCCTCCCCTTAAACCCCATTCCGTCTCGCTACATACTCTTAATTTCACCATATTTCTTTGTTAACTTAAACTTCCCATCCTTTTGAGAACCCCTCTCTTGTGTCTTCGTAGCAATGTCTTAGGCCGCGTACACGCGATCGGACCAATTCGATGGTGTGTATGGCCTATCGGACCGTTTTCCGTCGGACCAAAGTTTTAAAACTTGCTTTAAAATCTGTCCGATGGACACCTGTCCGTCGGACAGATTCGATGGTTAGTACACAAAAGCATTAGAACACAAAAACCTGCACATGTTTAGAATAAAGTCGATGCATGCTTGGAAGCATTGAACTTCGTTTTTTCAGAACGTCGTCGTGTTCTACGTCACCGCGTTCTGGTCTTATCGGATTTGTGGTCCGATGGTGTGTACGCACATCAGACCGGTCCGATGAAAACGGTCCGTCGGACCAGTTTCATCGGACCGGTCTGATCGTGTGTACGTGGCCTCAGATATTCCATGTTTTCTTTTATCTTATCAAACCATTCGCCTATCTTTGGACTTTCTACTTTTTTTCCATTTTTTCGGTGTATTGTCATTGAGTTTTTATATTCCTTTATCGGAACATCTACTTTATGAAATAGACATGTCCAAGGATCCTTTGTTATAGGTTTAACTGCAGGTAAAAGTGGTGTAACACGATTTACAACAACTTTAAAGGGTAAGTTCACCAGAAAAATCTGTAAGGTGAACTTACGAGCGGAGTACAGAACACTCTCCAGGTTGTCACTAGGGATGAGCTTCGCGTTCGATACAAACGTATGTTCGGCTCGAACGTTGTCTGTTTGTGCGTTCGACGAAATTCGAACAAAAGCGGTCGTTCGCGCCAAATTCGAGTGACGCAAAACAGAGCATAATTCACTGCGGCACTGCGCGCTGATGATTAGCCAAGCATGCTGTATGTCCCGCATGCTTGGCCAATCACAGCGCGCAAAGAGCCATAATTGGCCAAAGCCTGGGTGGCTTTGGCCAATTATGGCTCAGGGCTTTAGCACACGCCCCCACACTATATAAGGCCGCCTGCTGGGCGGCCTCATGTAGTGTGTTCCAGCTTGTTAACCACTTAAGGACCCCCGCACGCACATATACGGCCACAGAATGGCTCGTACAGGCACAAGGGCGTAAATTTACGTCCCCGCCTTCGTGCGGTTCGGGGGTCCCATCGGGACCCCCTCCGCGGCGTGCGGGGGTCCCCCTGGCTCCGGGAGCGATCCGGGACGAGCGGGCGGATGTCGGTGTTTACCCGCCCCCCCGCAATCGCTCCCAGCCAATGCGCGCGCTCCCCCTTCTGTCACTTCCTCCTCCTGTGTAAACACAGGAAGGGGGAAGTGATGTCATCTCCCATCGCAGCGGTATTTCCAACCGCTGCGATGGGAGAAACACCTCACAGTAAGTCCTGCACCAACACTACACTGACATACACACACATTGGCATACTTAACCCCTTGCGATCTGCCCCCCCCACCCCCCCTGTCACAGTGTCACTGAATGCAGTGATCTAATCACTGCATTTAGTGTCAGTGTGACAGGCAGTGTAAAATCAGTTAGTGTTAGGTTCAGGATAGCCCCCCCACCCCCCCTAATAAAGTTTTAACCCCCTGATCACCGCCCTAGTTAACCATTTCACTCCCTATTGCCAGCGTCACTAAGCGATCATTTTTCTGATCGCTGTATTAGTGTCGCTGTTCCCGCTAGGTAGCTATTTTTTTTTATTGCGATTTTTTTTTTTTTTTTTTAACTAAAGACATGTGGCTAAATAAATTTTGGCCTAAATGTTTGACTAAAATTTCGTTTATTTGATTTTTTTTTTAACAAAAAGTAAAAAATAGTGTTTTTTTTTTCAAAAATGTCGCTCTATTTTTGTATATAGCGCAAAAAATAAAAATCGCAGAGGTGATCAAATACCACCAAAAGAAAGCTCTATTTGTGGGAAGAAAAGGACGCAAATTTTGTTTGGGAGCCACGTCGCACGACCGCACAATTGTCTGTTAAAGCGACGCAGTGCCGAATCGCAAAAACACCTTGGGTCATTTACCAGCGTATTGGTCCGGGTCTTAAGTGGTTAATGAAAGCAGTCAGAGAGACAGAGAGATTGTCTTTTTATATAGCTAGATAGAGCAGGCTAGTAAGTTTAGCTTAATTTACAGTGTGTAGAGGATATATATACATCCCTAGGAGTTGTACATACATTTATACACTGTATAGCTTAGATGGATCAGTTCTTCCTAATTTACTGGCAGGCAGGTAATTGTGCTATTTAAAGACGTTATCACAGGTATAGACACCCAGCAGGTACAATATTTAAAGGAATCTTTAATTTTTTTTTTTTTTTTTAAACATTAAGATTCCTTTAAATATTGTACCTGCTGGGTGTCTATAGTTTGCTTGTAAAAAACGTCTTTGAGAACTACGGTCTTGCCCGAGGGAACATGTATTAATGGAAAAAAAGTTTTAAGGAGTCCTGAAAAAAACGACCGTTTTTAAACTTTTTTCCATTGATACATGTTTACTCGGGCAAGACCCGGGTTCTTAAAGACATTTTTACAGGCAAACTATAGACACCCAGCACTACAGGTACGATATTTAACCACTTGTCATCTGCCCACCGTCAAATGACGGCGGGCAGATGACTCCATTATCCTGACATCACGTCATATGACGTGATGTCCCTTTAAAGCCGCGGGCGCGCGCGCACCCGCCGCTCTGCGGGGATCCCGTTCGAGTGCCCGGCGGCAACGATCGCCACCGGGCACACGCGATTGCTCAGTAACTGAGCGGGGACGTGGAGCTCTGTATGTAAACACAGAGCTGC
The DNA here is from genome assembly GCA_029574335.1 of Rana kukunoris. NCBI lineage: Eukaryota > Metazoa > Chordata > Amphibia > Anura > Ranidae > Rana > Rana kukunoris. The sequence continues at coordinate 542,313,203 of CM056050.1, read as the reverse complement.
ACGTCCCTGTCAGGGAGAGAGGAGATCGATTGTGTCCCTTGTACATAGGGACACAATCGGTCACCTCCCCCAGTCACCCCCCCCTCCCCCCACAGTTAGAACACTCATAGGACACACATTTAACCCCTTCCCCGCCCCCTGGTGGTTAACCCCTTCACTGCCAGTCACATTTATACAGTAATCAATGCATATTTATAGCATTGTTCACTGTATAAATGTAAATGGTCCCAAAAATGTCAGAAAAGTGTCCGAAATGTCCGCCATAACGTCGCAGTCCCAATAAAAAAATCGCAGATCGCCGCCTTTAATAGTAAAAAAAAAAAAAAAATGCCATAAACTATCCCCTATTTTGTAAACGCTATAAATTTTGCGCAAACCAATCGATAAACGCTTATTGCATTTTTTTTTTTACCAAAAATATGTAGAAGAGTACGTATCGGCCTAAACTGAGGGAAAAAATATTTTTTTAATATATTTTTTGGGTTATTTACTATAGCAAAAAGGAAAAAATATTGCATTTTTTTAAAAAATGTACGCTCTATTTTTGTTTATAGCGCAAAAAATAAAAACCGCAGAGGTGATCAAATACCACCAAAAGAAAGCTCTATTTGTGGGAAAAAAAGGACGCCAATTTTGTTTGGGAGCCACATTGCACGACCGCGCAATTGTCAGTTAAAGCGACGCAGTGCCGGAAGCTTATATTTTGTCTGGGCAGGAAGGGGGTGTAGGTGCACAGTAGGCAAGTGGTTAAAGGAATTTTTTATTTTTTTATTTAAACATTATTAAAATCACTGCTCCTGGAGCAGTGATTTTAATGATGCTTAAATTAAAAAAAAAATAAATAAATAAAATTTCCTTTAAATATTGTACCTGCTGGGTGTCTATAGCTTGCCTGTGAAAATGTCTTTGAGAACCCGGGTCTTGCCCCAGGGAACATGTATCAATGGAAAAAAGTTTTAAAAACGGTCACTTTTTCAGGAGTCCTGCTCCTGAAAAAAACGTTTTTTAAACTTTTTTTTCCATTGATACATGTTCCCTGGGGCAAGACCCGGGTTCTCAAAGACGTTTTCCAACAATAACTTGAATATTGGTCTTTAAAATTAGCGTTTTTTGAATTCGAACGTTTGAGTCCCATAGACTTCAGTGGGGTTCTAAATGTTCACGTGAACGCTCGTTCTGTTAAACGGTTCTGGTGCGAACCGAACGTGGGTATGTTCGGCTCATCCCTAGTTGTCACATTGCATTGAATTTTCACATTGACTTCAGCTTGAAGTGTAAAGGAAATTTTTAATAACGCTCTAAATAACAGGATATTTTCTGTAGTAATTTGCTTTACTTTGGCAGATCTATAAGTTGGTTCAGTAACGTAATTTTGTAAAAACATAAAAAATAAACTGAATATAGTAATTGCCTTCCTTGTTTGCAGTATTGTTCTTAAATTATACACTTAATAGTGAGATGGTTCCATCTGCCAAAAAAAGTCAGGTGGTAGTATATTGTGTGTATATCTGAGTAGAGATGTTCGTACTTTTGATTTGAAACATTTTGATTTTAACATTAGTGCTGGTATTATTGAATGATATTGTGCCCTGGCAGTAAACTTTTAGATGACTTCTCCTGGAGCTTCGTTGGATAACTTTCCCAACTTGAGCAGGCTGTATGGGATAGCCAAGATTGCTGTGTGATCATGTGGTGGGGGTGGGAACACATCATCTGTACGAATGATGAACACTTGCCCTGCCTCATTGCGAGATGATCGTGTGACTCTCCCAGGAGACGTGCGTAAATCTCAGGAGCTTTTGTGCCATAGATTTAAAGAATTTAAATCAGTTTAGTTCTGTCTATTATACTAGACTCGTATATCTAGTTATCAGACACTTTTACAAGGCCACATACGTAATTGCCTTTACACTGTTACGTTTACAGCTTTGTAAGACGTGTTTATTTACTTTGCATGACAATCTTCTCAGATATGTTCTGTTCGCTGTAAGGTTATGACTGACAAGCTCATTGACTGCCACAAAGGTGGGAGAATTGCTATCTGTCATAATGCAGGTAAAAGCTGAACTCCAGCTTTGCCTTGCATCTTGCACAGCTGTATGGGCTTCTCTCCTGTACTGAAATTATTTACTCCAATTTTTACTGCACACTGTTGGTGTCTCATAATGTACATTAGAAACTGCAGCAAGTCAGATCCCACCTTATTTCCTGACTGGAGGACGTGTAGCATCCTCTAGCTCTTTCTTCCCCAGCCTTAAAGGGGTTGTAATGGTTTATTTTCTATAAAGATTACTTTAAGGTAGTGCATTGTTGGTTCACTTTCCTTTTCCTTCAATTTCCCTTCTAAATTTTTTTTTTCTTTGTTTTCTTTGTCTAAATTTCTCACTTCCGGTTCCTCCTCAGTAAGGTGTTCAGTAAGCTGTTCTAAATTACTTTCCACCACTCAGATGACGGTGGAAAGCTTTCTGAGGAGAAACAGGAAATGAGAAATTCAAACAAAGAAAGACAACATTTAGAAGGGAAATCGAAGGAAAGGGTAAGTGAACCAACAATGCACTAGCTTAAAGGTACCCATTTTAGAGAATAAAAGATGAACCACTACAACCCCTTTAAGCCATGTACACACAGGCCGTATGTCTGCTTCTGTCGAATGCGCATGCTGGAAAACCGATCGACTCCCGATCAGCGCTCTCAGCCGGTAACTGAGAGCACTGATTGGAGTGTTTTTGGGAAGGGGATGTCCCTCTTTCAAAACACAAAAGCTCAGCGGTGAAGAACGCTGTACTAATGTCAGATGGTTGTCAATCTGTCATTTTATTTTCGCTCAACCCACAGGGTTTAATAAAAATCTGTTTGTGTGTACCAGGCTTTACTGTCACTGACCCACTCCTTTTATTTATTGGATTATATTTTTTTCAGTCGTGGATTACCAGCATACTAATGCATCCTGTCTGGGAATCCCTACTCCTCCATACTGATATAAACCCATGAAGGCAGTTTGATATTTGCATAAAGTCACCCAGGAGCCAGTCAATTGCTTGTATCAGGCAGGGTGCTGTGATATTTCAGGAAGCTATGTGCAGCACCCTTCTACCTCCACCTACCAGCCATTATCTGCCTGCATTGCATAGAGACCTAGGGATGACAGGTACCTTAATGTTTGTAATGCAAATATGTTTTGTTAAATAAATCATTAGTATGTTTATCCAAAAGAAGAAGTTCCGCTTTAAGACCTCCTCCCCCCTCCTCTGCTACATCTGAGCAGAAGTTCTCCTCTCCCCCTCCCTACCCGCAGGCTTTTGAGACATGTCACAAGTCCCAGAAGACAGCAGGACCATTCTTAAAGTGCATCGTAGCTTGCACATGCACAGTGGACAGGCTGCTGTGAAGCTGCAAGTTGCACAGCCAGCTACCCAAAATTAGGATGATGGCATCAGTAATTCAAAGGCTAGTAAAGAACTAGTCTGTATGAAGACGGCACTGGATCCCCAGACAGATAACTGTCCTGTTAATAAAATTCAGCAGCTGACTTTAATTTTTTTTTTTTTTTTATTGTGTACACCTCAGCTTTAAATATTTTACACAAGATTGCATGAAATGGCTGTTTGCATATATACCAAGGTGTTGGGTGAAGAGTTTGTTTGATTACTTATTAATGTATTTGCTCTTTGGCAATGTTTCGGAGATTTCCTGTAGTACAGCAGGAAGCTGCTCTTTGATAAATCTTGCTTAGCTTTGCAGCGGCTTCCTTTAAGACTGAAAAGAATGCTGACAAACATGGATTTTCCAGGTTCCAGTAGTTTAACTCTGGAGTGCCTCGTTTTATCTAGTTTGTTTTTTCTTACTTGTAACGTTTCACTATTGTTCTCTCTGTTCTATATAGAACTTCACATGTTACCTGTTGAAGCAAACATGCCAGCTGTTTTAACCACTTGAACTCCTTCCTTAACAGGTGTCGCAGTAGTGTCCTCTGTGAATCCCTTTGGCCCCATTCACACCTGAGCATAGCGTTTTCAGGCAGAAAGTCGCGCATTTGCGGTGTTTTTTACCACGTTTTTGCCACGATTTTGTACAGGTCAAAAGGTCACCAATGTAAAAAGCAGAAAAACGGCCAAATCTGCCTAAAAAAGTGTCCCAGAACTTGTTTGAGCTTCAGGTGTTTTTGAGCTTCTGGCTTTAGGTGTTTTGGAGTGGAGATGTGAACCATTTCCATAGAAAACAATAGATTTTTTCCCCTCCAGCATTTTGTAGCTTCAGCCTTTAAGCTACAAAACTCTCAGATGTGAATGGGGTCTTAGCCCTGGTTCACATTTGACCTGCGATTTGACCTGTCGAATCGGCAGCTATTCCCGGCAATGGTGCCGTCCAAATCTGTGCGATGCCGCATTTTCGTCGCTGCACTGATTCCCGAAAGGGATTTCTGTACTACTTTTGGCAACTTCAGGGTACGATTTCAATAAACTTCTGTGCAGAATCCCCCGCAGATGTCTCTGAAATCACCCCCAAAGTCGCGACTGACATGCGGTAATGATGATTTCATTCCCGCTGGCCATACACTGCTTGAATTTTTTTATGGTTCCGGCTAAATCAGTAAAATTTTTAGCTGCAGGTGTCCTGTTGTCACACCCCACTCAACTAAATCAACTTTTGTAAAAGGAACCTGTCCAAAGATCCTCGGCTGAACAGCTTTTATATCCAATCTGATGCAAGCCACTGTAAATAGAATAGCCGGAAACTGGCATTCCTCTATCTATGTGGCTAGGCAACTCGATACATTTTTATAATTTAGCTCACAGGGCTAGATGAGAGAAATCCAGCCTTAGGCTGGGTTCACACTGGTACGACACGACAGTCGTACTACTTTGTATCCGACTTTGACCTTTGACTTGAAGTCCGACTTCAATGAACAGGGACCCGACATCGATTCCGACAATACCAGGCTGTATGCCCTCAAGATGGGGGGGGGGGGTGGGTGCTTTGGGGCCAAAGCACCTTGTCCCCATGTTGATGAGGACAAGGGCCTTTTCCCGACAACCCCTGCCATTGGTTTCTCGGGGTCTGTGGGCGGGGGGTTTATCGAAATCTGGAAGCTCCTTTTTAATAAAGGGTACCCCAGGTCCCGGCCCCCCAACCTATGTAAATGAGTATGGGGTACATTGTACCCCTACCCATTTACCTGAAAAAAGCGTCAAAACAAAACGCAGTACACAGGTTTTTAAGGTAATTTATTAGGCAGCTTCGGGGGTCTCCTCCGACGTCTCCCCTCTCCGGCTTTTCTCTGGTTCTTCTACCGGGTCTCCTCTGCTATCTTCTGCTCTTTTGTTCGCTCTTGCTCGGTCTTCTCCGTTGTCTTCTTCCGATGTTCACACAACACTCTCTCCCGCTCTACTGAGCGGTGCACCACTATATATTGGCATGGGGCGGGGTCGCCGTGTGATGTCACACGGCCCCACCTCTTATGTCACGGCCCAATTGCATGCTTGGAAAAGGGTCTGGTATGGACTTTGGGTGGGGGGACCCCCATTCTGTTTTTTCGACGTAGGGGCCTGGTATGCTCTTAGAGGGGAAACCCATGCTGTTTTTTAATTTTTTTTTTTTTTATTTGGTGTGGAGTTCCCCGCAAGATCATCAGAGTACATGTTGCATGCCAAAGTCTGATCAGGCAAGATGGCGATTTGACTTTGATCTGACTTCAGTGATATTCAATGGGCTGAACTTGTGTCGGACCAGTTAAAACGGCTCCAATAAGGAAACATTGATGTTCAGACGTCATGCGACATGAACTCCCGATGTCGGAGCGTTTGTCATATCAGTATGATCCCGGCCTAAGGGAAGGTTTGAAGCCCACTTGGTGTAACAGGCAGAGCGGTTAATGCAGGTCCAGAGATCTTATAACGAGCCTTTAGTAGTTTTAGCCACTGGATTATTTGGGCTGCGACTTGCTATTCAGAATTAAAAAATCTGTCTTGGCCTCACCCTTTTAATAATTGTGTACAGAGCAATTATATGTCATATATATTATTATAAGTAAATACTCAGGGCTAAGCTTCTCGCAGACTTGTATATTTAATGAGATGTACACTTTGACACTACCAGAAAGTGACACTACTTGGAGGTATTTGCAGGTTAGAATGGTCCAGAGAATTAGTCCAAAGGCACACTTGATGACAGCTGAAATGTATTTTATTTGGTCTGTTAGCATAGCCTTAATCCCATTCTCCACCCCTATTTATATTCATGAGCAAACCTCAAATTATTCTAAACGTAATAAGAAAGCATACACCCACATACTAGGTTGCAGAGTATTGTCAGAATCCTCCAACACCCCCCCCCCTTCAGAATTGGTGTTGGTCAGATATACTTCCTATTGAAAATCTCAATCCCCATCTCCAGAACCCCCCCCCCCCCCCCACATATCCCCCAACCCTTCCTCCCCACAGCAGCGTGCGACATGCTTGTACTTTTGGTACACACAAGATGTAGTGTTCTGCCAGGGCTTTTCTCTACCATTTATTCTTTTGATGATTTTTTTTCTATAAATCGGTGTTTCTCAACCTCCTAGTGCCGTGACCCCTTGATAAAATTTCTCAAGTTGTGGGGACCCCTAACAGTAAAATTATTTTTGTAGTGTGGATTGTTGGCACCCAAGGCAAGACAAGTAATTTGCGCCCCTAACCCATGGAAATGTAGTGCTTCCTGAGTACCCTCCACTCGTACAGTAATAAAACCCTCATACAGTACATTTTAGGATGTACCGCCATTCCTTTGTTCTCCTTTCTTTCCCTTTTATATCTCTCCATCTTAATTTCTTGTCCCCCCATCCCTCTCTCTAGCCGTCTTTCTAGTTCGTTCTCTTATTCTTTCTCCCCCTCTTTTCCTCTCCCTTCCATGTATTCTCTATTTTTATTCCTTCTCTTACTCCTTAGTGGGGGGAATGGGATGAGTGACAATGTTGGGGGGAGTTCTGATCAGCCAATTAGGTGCTCTTTATCAAGGTCATCTGCTGATCTGAGAACTGTAGTGGGGACTTTTAATGCCAACTATAATCGCAGGTAGTGTTACCCACTGTCTCTCCGACTTTGTGGTGTCTCGTAGTGGTGACACCTATGCTGAAATCAGGAGATAGGGTCTCCTCCAGCCCCTCCCACTTCACAATCCTCACCAGTAAGCGAACCTCTAGTCTTTTCCCCCAGCCATGCCGTGAACTGAATGGGCGGCTGAGTGGGTGGTTTTGGGCTCCAGAAACAGCCCAGCTGGGTGTCCACTGGCTCCAGGAAAAGCCCTGCTGGGCAGCTGCAAAAAGGCTGGGAGATTGTTGCAGGCTTCAGAAACGGCCCAGGATTTTGTGACCCCTGGCAAATCATCATTTGACCCTCGAGGGGGTCCCGACTTGAGAACCACTGCTATAAATGGATCAGCAATTTTTTTTCCACTTCACTTTTCTCTGCTTTACCCCTTTGAGAAAAAGTTTTCTAAAAAAGTGTGCATCTCTGCCTGTGGTGGATTCTCCATTTATTTTTTTTAAAAGGAAAAAACATTGGTGGAGGATTTTCCTTCCTTTTAAAGATTCTGCATATAATAAATTAGGGGTCAAGGCTATAAATCAAACAGGTATGCTTAGGAGCAGAGAAAAGTGGGAAAGAGATCTGGGGTTAATAACACCGGAGCAGTGGAGTAGAATTCTAAATAGAGGGGCCCTGGTATCTATTGCCCCAGCACAGAGACTGTCCCATTTATTCCTAATACATCGTGTCTACTATACCCCTAAAAAAATGTTTCAACTGGGTTGGAACCAGAAAGATGAATGTCCTAGATGCAAGGCTACAGGCGATCTTGTCCATATGTTCTGGAGATGCCCCAAGCTCTTCAGATATTGGACAGAAGTCATAAATAAACTGAATAACATCTTTAAGACCTCATTAGAGTTAGATGCTAGAACCTGCCTTTTAGGAGACATGGAAGACCATAGAGTCCCACCAGGAGCATTGGAAAGGCGTACTGCGAGACCTATTTCAGGCACGCAAGTTAATTGCTCTGAGATGGCAGGCACAGGCCCCCCCTTCTGTCAGGAATTGGACTGAAACCATCAACACTCTGATCGGGCTGCGAGAGAGTGGCCTTTATTAAACAAGGGAACCACAAAAGGTTTGAACGAGTGTGGGGACCCTGGCTGAGAGATATAGGATTCCCTCTCTAGAGGCAATTTGTCTGTATGGCCCGTAACTCCCCCCAGTCCCCTGTTTCAGAAGACAGAAGTCTATTAACATTATAAGGTGGATTTAACTCTGACCCTCTCTTAGACGCAATTTTCTCTTCTTTTTTGGATGGATGTGCCTCCCGCTGCTCTCCCTTTTGGGCCCCTTTCTCTATTCCTTAGACCGCAGGGAATCATTTAGATGGATGCACCTACATAATAGATAGCAAAGCAAAACTAGAGGTATGGGGGGGTAGGGGAGGGGGTAGCATTAGAGGGGTGGAAGGGAGGGAAGATGGGGGGGTGGGCAATGAAATGTTAATTTATTCTGTGTACACAACACTAAGTAATGGTGTTTACTTTTATGCACAATGCACTTTTTGACTATTTGTAAGTAAATATTTTAAGGATTGAATAACAATAAAAATATGGAAAATTAAAAAAAAAAAAAAAGATTTTGCAGATAGGAAAATGGAAGCTGTTGTTAGATCTGTGTACATGGTCAAGGGATTTAGACCCCTGTTCAAGTGTATGCTATCAAGCTCCAAGAGCCACAGGTTCTGATTACAGACCTCTCTACGGGGTCAATAAGTGCATCCTGGGCTTTCTGCCATCAAGCACTGATTCCTAAGGTTTGTAAGGCAGCCACTTGGTTATCCTTTTATAGGTTTTCTAAGCTTTGGAAGGTGATTGAGACATCATCAGTTGATGCCAATTATCGGCATAACGTTTTGGAAGCGGCAGTCTGACTGGCCAGTATAATATTCTTTTGAGAAAGTTATTTTGCGTATTGTTTTTTGCCTTCTCCGCTGTGGCACTGCTTTGGGATGTCCCAGTAGGTGATGCTCTAAAGCAGTGTTGTGTCCACCAATAAATGAAAGGAGGGATTTTTTTTAATCTCTAATAATACTCTTCTCTGTGCTCATTGGAGGGCACAGCACCTGTCCCTCTGCTTTTGCAGCTTCCACATATTTATTTTATTTTTTGTTTTTCCACTGCTGTAACCAAGATTGTTCCACAGTGTAATGGTTTTTAGACACTGATAGAAGCCTTTCCTTGAAGGTGTTTTTTTTTTTCAGTTGTACGTAGCGTTCTACTCTTGGTGATTCTATACCCAATAGCTGATGATCTGTTGATGCAGGGCATCACAAGGCAGGGCATTGTCCTCCAATCAGCGCAGGAAAAAAAAAAGTATTTTACAGGTGGACACAAGTGTTTTTCCTAAAATGATTTAGCTTTTGGAAGCTCCTGTTGAGCACCAAAGCTGATTTAAAAAGAAACACTGTTACTACTTGTGGTGCCTGCTACAACCTGTTATGCCCGGTACACACGATCCGAGTTTTGTATGCTAATCTCACGTCGAATCTGATGAGTTTACTAAAGTCACGAAAATTCTCATACGGCATAATAAAAATTCGGAAGTGATGTCATGTGTTGTAATGCATTTGTATTGCATTTTCGAACGACAGCTGTACTGATTCGTACGATCTGGCAACGGACGAAATTTATTTCCGTGCATGTCCGATAGGATAAAATCCGATGAACTGTCCTGATCGGCTCTCGAAAGCTCTGTACCAACGATCCGATTATCGTACGATCGTTTCGAAAGCGGCATTTTTCGTACGATTTTCGGATCGTGTGTACTAATCCTAGTTTGCCCAAGATTTTTATGGCTGCAGGTTCAGCTGTAGTGTTATGTGCATTCATCTCTATAAATATACAGTATCTATTTGTCTTCAAAGCTTTTAGGTTCCCACTGACTTTTTTCTTTTGATTAGCTTGATCAAAGCTTTGCCAGTTTGTTTGGAAAACAGGAGGTTCCACTGTGTACAGTGCTATATATAACCATCATTTGTTTTTCATTGCATTATTCCTTCAGTATTAATCCTTTATTAACTCACTCACAAGGCATGTCAGGTGGAGATATGACGCACCCAAACTGGTACACCCCTGGCGGCTTTGTAGGGTTAATATACTAAAGGCAAATATAATGTTGCTCTAGATTTGAGGGGAAGTTGCTGATTTTTTTAAAAAGCAGTTTTTTTCCCTTGCGTGTGATTGGGTATTCTTTGCAAAGTGAAGCTTCACCTCATTTACTAAGCTCTGGAGCAATTGCACTTGCAGTGCACAGTATATTTGCCTTTAGTAAATCAACCTCCCTTTGTCCATTCTTGGTTCTACTTTTGTGTTTTGGTCTTTGTAGCACCAGCAGTATTGCTTATGTAATAGGACATTTTTCTGCAAGTGTACGTTTGCTGCAGTTATTAACCACTTCACTACCGGGCCATTGTCATATGACATCCACAAAGGGGATCTCCCATCCTGGGTGGACGTCATATGACGTCCTGGACTTTGGGGGGGGATATCTGAATGATGCCTGCAGCAAGAGGCATCATCCAGATATCCATCCCTTCTGCCGTGATTCTGCACAACATAAGAACGATCCCGCCGCCATCTGGTGCTTCTCCGGGCTCTCCCGTGCCCTCGGGGGCCCGGAGAATGAATCGTCCGATGCTAGCTGGAACCATAGTGATGACTGGTGACCAGATGGTCACCAGTCATCACTATGACCGTCGGAGGACCCGGGCGCGATGTGATGACGTCACGCCTAGGTCCTGCAAGTAAACAAAGCCGCGATTGCGGCTACTAAGCAACAGTATTCATGAGATCGGTGAATTTTTTTCACCAATATCATGGTTTCCAGCCTGGAGGAGAGATGTGGGGTCTTATTGAGTCCGTATCTCTCCATAAAGAGGATCTGTCACACACATTCCTATTACAAGGGATGTTTACTTTCCTTGTAATAGGAATAAAAGTGATAAAAAAATAAAAGTGTAAAAAAATAACTAAATATGTAAAAAAATAATAATAATAAAAATAAAATAAAACGCCCCTGTCCCCGGTAGCTCGCGCGCAGAAGCGAACGCACACGCAAGTCTTGCCGACATATGTAAACACTGTTTAAACCACATATGTGAGGTATCGCCGCGTGTGTTAGAGTGCCAGCAACAATTCTAGCACTAGATCTCCTCTGTAAATCTAAACTGGTAACCTGTCAAATATTTCAAAGCGTTGCCTATGAAGATTTTTAAGTATCGAAGTTTGGCGCCATTCCATGAGTGTGCGCAATTTTAAAGCGTGATATGTTAGGTATCTATTTACTCGGTGTAACACAATCTTTCATATTTTACAAAAAAATGGGCTAACTTTACTGTTTTGTTATTTTTTTAATTCATGAAACAATTTTTTTCCCCAAAAAAGGCGTTTGAAAAATGATTGCGCAAATACTGTGCAAGATAAAACATTGCAATGACCGTTGTTTTATTCCCTAGGGTGTCTGCTAAAAAAAAATATATAATGTTTGGGGGTACTGCGTAATTTTCTAGCAAAGAAATTATGATTTGTACACGTAGGAGAGAAGTGCCAAAATAGGCCCGGTATGGAGGTGTGTATAAAAGCCCTGTATTGAAGTGGTTAATATGTTTTAGGATTACCTTGTGGCAAAAGGGTGACCTACAGTGCATCCGGAAAGTATTCATATTGCTTCACTTTTTCCACATTTTATGTTACAGCCTTATTCCCAAATGGATTAAATTCATTACTTTCCTCAAAAGTCTACTAAGAGTACCCCATAATGACAACATGAAAGACGTTGGTTTGAAATCTTTGCATATTTAATAATAATAAAAAAATAACATGTACATAAGTATTCACAGCCTGCCATAACACTCAAAATTTAGCTCAGGTGCATCCTATTTCCACTGATCATCCTTGAAGCAGGATTCACACTGGTACAGCATGTGGTACAACTGTCGGCCTACTTTGCCCTTCAACATCGGTCCAACTTCTGTCTGACTTCAATGAACAGGATACGATTTTGCTTCGACTTAGAGATAGTCCGACTTTTCTTTTGACCAATCAAAACCATCCCAATGTGACACAATTTCCCTTTCCTGCTGCTGTAATCGCCAAGTTGGAGTCCACCTTTGGTAAATTCAGTTGATTTGGCATGATTTGAAAAGACCTGCACCTGTCTATATAAGGTTCCACAGTTAACAGTGCATGTCAAAGCACAAACCAAGCCATGATGTCCAAGGAATTGTCTGTAGACCTTAAGACAGGATTGTATCGAGGCACATTGAAGGTCCCAATGAGCACAGTGGCCTCCATCATTCGTAAATGGAGCAAGTTTGGAACCACCAGGACTCTTCCTGGAGCGGAATGCCCGACCAAACTGAGTGAGGGGGAGAAAGGCCCTAGTGAGGGAGGTGACCAAGAACCCGATGGTCAGTCCGACAGAGCGCCAGCATTTCTCTGTGGAGAGAGGAGAACCTTCCAGAAGAACAACCATCTTTGTAGCCCTCGGCCAATTGGGCCTGTATGGTAGAGTGGTTAGACGGAAGCCACTCCTCAGTAAAAGGCACATGAAGGACTCTCAGACCACGAGAAACAAAATTCTCTGGTCTGATGAATGAAGGATTGAACTCTTTAGCCTGAATGACAAGCGTCATGTCTGGAGGAAACCATTTGTGATTTTTTTTTTTTTCCCCAAGATTTCAAACAAACTTCTTTCACTATGTCATTATGAGGTGTTGCATGTATTATTTTCCTCAAAATTATAAAATTAATACATTTTGGAATAAGGCTGTAACATGTGGAAAAAGCAAAGCCCCTTTGAATGCACTGTATGTATGTTAGCCCTGTTTCAGTATAAAATATTTTCTTTTTGATAGATTAAAGGAGAAGTCCAGCCTGAGCTAGTTTGGCTGGGCTTCTCCCAAGGGTCAAAGGAGTGCAATTCGTTTTGCACTCCTCTGACCCATTTCAACAGAGATGGGTCTGAAGTCCACTCTCTGCTTACTTCACTGGAATCCGTCCAGGCACTGCGTCATTGCAACAATGAAGTATGGATCCGCCAGGTGCCTAGACTGATGCCTGTTTTAGGCTGTGTGTGCACAAGCCGTTGGATCTAGTTCGAACACCAGCAACCATATAGGTCGTGAAAAGTACTGATCCCTGAGACCCAGCCTTGGACACACATACTGAGATTGGGAACACAAACGGGATCCAGACTCCTAGGAACTGGCAAGTTTTTAAAGAACTAGTCCATTTTTGGTTATTCCACAGTGCGGCTTATGAGGGATAGAATTACTATTTTAGGCACCTCTTTACATCAGGGGATTACCTATTTTTTATGCGATTTTTGTTTCATTAATATTGTCGCCGAGGCTTCGGACACTGCCCACGCCCTTTGTGAGTCGGCATCAACCGGGCTACATTCCATCTTGGTTCGGGTTGCAGCCCCCTGCTTGGTCATACTCTAAAGCATAAAGATAGTCTTGTCCAATAACTTAACTAGAACCTCCATGCCTTTTTTAAATTAATTTGCTACTAACGTCTAAGGAATACGCACAAACATGTGTTGACGATACCTTTGTCATCTCATTGCAGTATCCCACCCCTGAAGAAGAGGGTCCACAAATACAGATAACCTCGAAACGTTGGGTTTCTGTCTTACCCTACAGACAGTTGGGTCCTGTATTGCAATTATTACATTTTTTGTTTAATGCTATCTGTGAATTGTGACTGAATATTTCTTTCCCTTTTGTGCATATAGTCACTTGGATGTGCTTTGTATAGCTAGTAGCAGCCTTTTCATATCTTTTTCAATAAAAACTTTGTATTAACCTTTTGGTATTATATATTTTTTGAGGTTTAACAGTCACCCAAATTTATAGTCCCACTTGAGGAATCGCACTCTTTGGAGTGTACCTATTTGTATTAAGGGATGTGGGTGAACTGACCTCCATTTCCTTGCATTTGAGACACCGCCCTCTGTTTTTCTGATTAACTTACTGACCTTCCTTCTGCAATGTAATGTTGCATCAGTTTCATCAGTAATCTGTGTTGTGAAACATATGACCATTTTAATGCTACAGCTCTAGAATGTTTTGTCAGTAGGGCGGGATTTCCATGTTAACATTTATGGTGTTTGGGTTTCTGTGGGATGTAAAAAGGAATTAAGAAAAGGATGGTGAGTCAGCAAGTGGTTATAGACAACCGAGGACAATAGAAGGCGGTGGGGAATTTGTGGTGGTTATCTTAGCATTTAGTACTTTATGCAATGCTGCTGCTGTATTGGAATATGCATATACTGAGCAACTGAATAAATGGGAAAACTTTCAACTAGATTCAATAGAAAATAACTGCTTTGTGACAGGAAAGCTAGATTGGCAACACTGGAACATGACTTCCACAATTCCTTTCTCCAATTTCAATCCTCCCCTACCGAAGCACATAGGCTGCAGATGGACAAATCTAAGACAGAACTGGACTTAGCACTAGCTGAACTGGCTGACAAGGCCATCCGTAGGTCTAACCACACTATTTACATGAAAGCTAACAAACCTGATACCTTTTTAGCTCTTCGTCTTCGTCGCCCTGACCGGAACCATGTTCCAATCAGACTGCGTACAGACAAAAAGGTTTACACTAGTAACCCTGTAAAAGTCTTATCCGAATTTCGGAAAAGGTTACAATCTTAGTTTAAAGCCCATCCCTCTTTTTCCCCCTCCTCCGCTGACGAGTTATTTCGAGATGTCCCTCTACCCACCTTATCTGATCCCAATCGTGAACTTCTTGAGAGGCCTATCACGACAGAAGAGGTCTTAGCAGCAATCAAGACCCTCAAAACCAATAAGCGGCCGGGTCCTGATGGACTCTCGGCCGCTTACTATAAGAAATTTGCCGGCACATTGGCGCCTCTTCTCACTAGTTCATTCAACGCCCTACTCAGACAACATTCTTTTGGCCGAGATACTCTGACTGCCATAATAGCCATGATCCCTAAACCCAATACAGATAACTCCCTCTGGTCCAACTATAGACCCATCTCGCTACTCAATCTTGATATCAAACTTCTGGCTAAAGTGTTGGCCCTACGCCTCAACCCCATTATAGGTGGTCTGATACACAAATACCAGGTAGGTTTTATTCCTCGCCGTCAAGCCAGTGACAACGTCCATAGGGTAGTCCTCTTACAACACCTGGCTAGGAACCGTAAAATCCCCATGGACTTTTTTGTGTCTGGATATCAGAAAGGCTTTCAATACGGTTTCCTGGCCTTATTTAAATTACATTCTTGCTCGTTGGGGCTTCGGCCCTCATTTTTTGCAATGGGTGAATTCCCTTTACAATCAGCCACAAGCCTATATTAAATATTCGGGATTCCGCTCGGAGAGCTTTCTGATTGAAAGAGGAAATTTTGTAACATCACATAAGTGTATATGTTGCCGACACCCCAAATCGATTAGAAGATTGAAAGATTCCCCCAAGGGAGGGGCTTTTTAGGCAACCATAGTAAGCGTAAATATGCAAACAGAAAATTATATATAATAATAAATATTTAATCGTGTAGAAAAAGAGATCATACAGTATAACACTTCACAAATCATAAAGTTGCAAAAACAATTTTTTTGAAAAACTGATCCACATAAATAAACTCTACAAGACCCTACGCGTTTCGGGAGTTTCCCTTCTTCGGGGGCCGGAGTCAGTCAAGAGATGGCAACTCAATAAAAACACAGGGTAAAAAAGTCCATGGTGAACGATATTCCTGAAAAGATGGTATGCAGGAGTTGGGAGACAGGCACAATATATCCAAAGGGAAAGCAAGCCCCAGGCCAAAAACTGCCAAACTTAGAAAGGTTGTATAGTCCCTGTCCAAAGGGAATAACCCATAAAAATAGCCAGAACGGGTCAACGTGAAGCACAGCACAGTAAATTATCTACCTATCCAGGAAGGGTAGTATTAGAAATTGGCCAGAGGAGGTCAGCGTGAAGCGCAGCACAGGAAAGCTTTCAGTAGATGTGTAGTTGCCGTCACCGTCAACCAGGTCAGGGGTGCCTGATTGAAAGAGGTACCAGGCAGGGGTGCCCCCTATCCCCTTTGATATTTGCTTTAGTGATTGAGCCCCTAGCGGCCCTGATTAGGGCTAGTCCTGATATAAAAAGGTCTGGAAGTAGCCTCAACTTCTCACAAACTGTCTATTTGCGGACGATGCACTTTTGTTCATTACCTCCCCCGTCTGTATCTGACTTGGAGGTAAATAATTCTAAATCTAGGGCTCTTAACGTGTCCCTTCCCCCCACAGAGGTTGCCCACTTGCAAGAATACTTTTCTTTTCCTTGGTCCACTACATCTTTACTGTACTTGGGTATTCAGCTGACTCCTGACCCGACCTCCCTGTATAAATCTAATTACCTTCCTATGCTGTCACACTTATCTTCCCTACTGGATGCTTGGAAACCGCTCTGTGTCTCCTGGTTAGGTTGAATAGCGGCTGTTAAAATGTCCCTGCTCCCGAAGCTTCTGTACTTATATAGAGTCCTCCCGGTCTCAGTTCCCTCATACTTTCATCGTATTATACAGTCCCGGGTTTTTAAATATGTTTGGGGTCCTACTAAACCAAGGGTCTCCAGATCCACTTTCCTTCAAAATAAACTTAGCGGGGGGCTGGGAGTCCCTAACTTTGCTCGGTATTATCAAGCTGCTCAACTGGCTCAAATTACACTTTTCCATGCCTCGTTGGAGGTCCCATTATGGGTTAGCCTGGAAGCTATAGATGTCTACCCGCTGTTCATATCTAACCTTTTATGGTTGCCCCCTTCAGCCCGATGAACTATATCTAACCCTATTACACGTCACTCACTCAAACTCTGGGATAGCCTCAGTGGTCGCTTCCACTTAAAATCATCCCATACCCCGCTCCTTTCTTTTCTTGGCCACCCGCTTTTCTATTCAGCATTTACAGAGCCTGAGGCCTTCCGTCTCTGGCTTCAGGCCGGGTTGCATAGGATAGTCGACCTTGTTACCTCCACCTCCCTTACACCCTTCGCAGATCTACAGTCCCGAGCTAAACTCCCCTCTAGGGAATGTTTCCGGTACCTGCAGATAGCTCACATTGTCCGCTCTGTCATAGGTGACTGCTCCACCATGCGCGCCATGTCCTTCTATGAGAAAATTTGTGACTCAGACCCACATGCCTCAGGCATTATCTTACAACTATATAACCACCTTACATCCTCCTCAACTGATCTCACTCTTTATGCTGTACAGTGGTCGAAAGATCTTCAGGTAACACTAAATGGGGCGGACTGGTCGGAAATTTGGACCCGTACGAAGTCCTCATCCCAGAACGTTCTTGCTTTGGAAGCTAATTATAAGGTTCTAATGAGATGGTATCTCGTCCCTGCTAGGATATCTAAATTTCTACCATCATACCCCTCCGTATGTTTCAGGGGGTGTGGAGGAAGGGGTACACATGAACATGTGTGGTGGTCTTGTCCTATTGTACAACGGTTCTGGATAGTGATTTTTCAAATGGCTTCCACCCTCCTTAAGGATGAGATACTACCTGATCCCTCCCTAGCTCTCCTGAATCACATCCATAAGGATTACACAAGGGCTCAGATTAGGCTCTTGTTACAACTCACTACTGCTGCCAAACAATCTATTGCTAGGGCTTGGAAGACTCCGAATTTGCATATCGCTGAAGTTAAACATAGGATGACCCAAGCAATGATTCATGATAAAATTGAATCTACCATTTTGGATAGGATGCCTCAACATAGTAAAACCTGGACTCCTTGGGCTGAACATTTTCTTCCCCCTGATTTTGATTTGACCCTTCTGGTATCGTGACCATTATGTATACCTCTGACTGACCAACGGCACCCACCTGGGGTTCATGTGACCTTGCCGGCCTCTCCCCCTCTCTCCCTTCTCTCTTTTTTTCGTTTTCTTTCTTTCCTCTCCTTTCACTTTTATCCCCCCCTCTTCTTCTCCCTCTGTTTTCCACTCACTCTAAAATGATATAATTGTCTCTTCTTGGGCGAACCTCCTCTATCTCGCCCGCTATTGGCATACGTTTTAACCTCTGCCAACTTACAGAGTCTTATCCTGACATACCTGTAATTTACGGTGAAAGGACCCTGATCCTTTTACCTCTTCTCTAGTTCTTTTGGTTAAACTTTCTTTATCCCAATATTTGTTATCTATGTTTTGTTAACTATTATGTTACTTATACGGTTGTTCCTGTCTCATGTGGCCTGTTTCATAATGTTCCGCTAAGTGTAACTAATCGAAATTCCTTGTTTGTGTACTCTGTATTTTTTTATTTAATAAAAAATTTGAACAGAAAATAACTGCTTTTAGACAAGCCATACATGGTGCAAATTTCTTTCTTGCAACCACGGGTTGCAGGAAAGAAATGTGCACAATTTCCCCATCAACACAGATAGCGTTGACAGGGAAATCTGCAATTGTCTTCTCCTAGTGGGGGAAGCTAAAACAAGATATACCTGTGCTCAAATCCCAATAGCTTTTACATGTATATAGATTATCAGTCCCTAAAGGGGTTTGACCACATGTTAACACTAGAAATTCTGGTATGAACTCTCTGCACACCAGAAGGATTTGCCCCCTTAATGACCAGGCCATTTTTTGCGATACTGCACTGCATCACTTTAACGGACGTGCAAGGTTGTACCCAAGCAAAATTGATGTCCTTTTTTGCCCCCATATATAGGGCTTTCTTTTGACATCAATTTTGCTTGGGTACAACCTTGCACGTCCAGTAAAGTGATGCAGTGCAGTATCGCAAAAAATGGCCTGGTCATTAATGGGGCAAATCCTTCCGGTCCTTAAGTGGTAATTGCGAAGGTAGCAAGACATGTCTGTACTGCTTTTGAGACTTGAGGGTGGAGGTTACAAAGCCCATCTCTGATGTAGAACTATACTGTACTTCTTGGAGATGATGTGAAATTATCTACCTCAAGCAGTTGGCCCTCTGCATTTGGAGTATATAGGCAAGGGCTTAAAGCGGAGCTCCACCCAAAAATGGAGCTTCTGCTTTTCGGAACCCTCCCCCTTCTCGGGTGTCACATTCGGCACCTTTCAGGGGGAGGGGGTGCAGATACCTGTCTAAGACAGGTATTTGCACCCATTTCCAGGAATACGGTACTGCGGCCACCACGCCTCTACCCGCAGCCCCCGTTGTGTTCTGGGAAACAAACTAATTCCTAGGAGAGAGCGGGAACCAGTAATGGCGTGGCACGCTACTCGTGCATTCGCAGTAGGGAACCCAGGCAGTGAATCCACACCGTTTCACTTCCCAATTCCCTAACTGAGGTTGGTGGCGGGTGCAGCCGAGGGACGAGCGATTACTCGTCCTCGGCTGACGACATCGCGGGCACGCTGGACAGGTAAGTGTCCATTTTTTTTTTTTGCAATTACATTTTTATTAAGATTTACAGCATACATAGAAAAAAAAAAAGGTGTCGTAAATCAACACATCAACATACAAATAGATGCACATAAGAGTAAACAAAAAAAACATAACTACATCAGTAGACGGTGGAGAGACTGGGGTGCTTAATAACCTTTTTTGGACCTACAAATAGTGCTCAAACACCCTTACATTCGATCCAAGTGTCCATTTTTTTAAAGTCAGCAGCTGCAGTATTTGTAGCTGCTGGCTTTTAAAAAAAAAATTGGCGGAACCTCCACTTTAATGTGGTGTATGGTAAATCAACCTCAAAATTCAAGCAGACTATGGAAGAAACTGTTCACTTGACCAACTCTCCAATCTGCCTACTCATTTTATAATCGGACATAAATCAGATCATCATCATCATTATCATCATCAGATCATAAATTCATCTCTGACAGAATCTACTTCATGGTTTGCTTTTGTGTGTTGTATGCATTGCAATGTAATGTAATGGTTTATGTAATGCTAGCCATTTTTTCAAGCACTTTCACTAATAAAGCTGCTGTTCCACAGTGTGTCTGATATTGAGCCGTTTATGTGTGAAGACTACAAGAAGCAGTCTGCAATTCTTGGCAGCAACAGGATAGACCTACCATACGGAACACGAAGAGGAGGCAAGTTGTCTTTTTGCTTTTACATCTTTTTAGTCCTGATTAGTCTTTCTGGTTTAACTTTTTTTCTCTGCTATACATAAAATAAAAAGTTTCCATTGCTGCTTGTGTCCTTGTAAAGGTTTTCCCATGTTTCCTGTCTAGGCGGCGGCATGATTGGAAATGTACCCTTTGCAATAATGGGCAGTAATTAAAAGCTGGCAGAGCTTTTTTAATCAAACTCTCTTTATTAAAAAGAGAAACATGAGAAGAAACGGCGAGATAAACACCATTACAAAGATCAACAAAAGGAAGAATTATTCTCGTATGTAAACAAAATGGGTATAAAAAAAACAAAAACAATTAGAAGTGTTTGCCTGTAAGGCCTCTTCCACACAGACGGACTCCGTCGCTACCGGTGAGCTATCCGCTGATCTCCGCTGAGCGGGGGATGACAAGTCCCTCTCTGCTCACTGAGCGGGGAGGGGTTTGTGCAGCGCCGATGTCTCCTCTGGGGAGATTGGATTAAAACGTACAGCATATCTGTTTTCATCAGATCTCACCCGATCCGATCTGCCATGGACGGATGGGGACGTATCGCCATCTGTCTGAATTTTGGCGGGAACGCATCGGGTTGGATGTCAGCAGACATGTCTCCGCTGACATCCGATGCTCCATAGGACTGCATGTAGTGGCCGTTAAGGTCCGTCGTCAAAACTGACAGGCAGACCTAAACGGTCCGATCGTGTGAAAGGGGCCTAAGGCAAACTAATGAAAGGTAACAAAGTATGTAGTACCTATAGCCATATAGTTCAGTATTACAATCACATATGAAGTCAGCAATAATACCAGTTGTTCGATAGCCAGTAGCTCATAGTTGTATAAATCCAGTAAGTGCAGCAGGTGATGTAGTGTATACACAAAGTAGACACCTATGTAACCACTGAGTCCTCATCAATGCGTGTAGAGGCATGGTTTAACCTTCCGTTTCCAGATCCTATGATATTTTACTGGGCACATTCTATAGGTGTAAATAACTTTCTTGTATGAATGAATGAATGAATGAATGAATGAAAACTTATATAGCGCGGCACATGCGAACTGAATCGCCTCTGGGCGCTTGTTGTTCCTGTCTCCTTTGGTATCAAAAGAGATGAGTCTTGATCTTCCTCCTGAATGCTAGGTGGTTCTCCTCCAACCGAATGCTGGTTGGTAAAGCGTACCATAGTCTGGGACCTTGGACCGCGAATCTTCTATCTCCTTTGGACCTGTAGTTGGCTTTCGGTATCTGGAGAAGATTTTGATTGGTGGATCGCAGAACACGATTGGGATTATGAGCTTTTATTTTTTCGCATAAATAATGGGGAGCATTCCCATGGATACATCTATGCGTTAGACAGAGTGCTTTAAAAGTGATTCTGTCTTTTACTGGTAACAAGTGAAGGGTTCTCGGTGAAGGTGAGATTGATTCCCAAGGTTTTTTCCCAGTCACAAGTCTAGCGGCCGTGTTTTGAACGACTTTTAGGCGAGCGATTTGGTACTTGGGGAGTCTGAGGTAAAGGGCATTGGCATAGTCCAGTCTGGAGTTTACAATTGTTCCCACCACGACCGCTATGTCTTCTTTGGGAATAAAAGGAGTAAGTCTGCGTAATAGGCGCAGCAGATTGTGAGATCCGCTGACTACTGACCCTATTTGTGCATCCATTGTCATGTAGTAGTAGAAGATGACCCCAAGACTTTTGACTTTTGCGCTAGGGGTGATGATTTTGCCCAGAATGGGCGGGGGGGGGGGGGTCCATGTTGTTGCAGGTTGACTCCTACGCTTGGTGTGAAACAGGAGAAGTTCTGTTTTCGCTCCGTTGAGATAACTCTTTGTCATCCAGTCCTCTATCAAAGAGAGGCATGTCTCTAGATCGAGGTGGTGATCCTTTTTATTGCAAATGCGAAAATATAGTTGCGTGTCGTCTGCATATGAGTGATAGAGCAGTTTTTGGCTGCTGATGATGTCAAAAAGCGGACGAAGATAGATGTTGAATAACACCGGCGACAGAGGGGATTCTTGAGGGACTCCGCACGATACTGTGCGTTTCTCAGAAGTGAAAGGTCCTAACTTCACTATTTGAGATCGGTTTTCCAAAAAAGAGGAGAACCAAGATAAATCGCCTTCTGCAACTTTGGCTACTTCCGCTAGCCTAGTCAATAGAAGCTTATGGTCTACTGTGTCGAAGGCTGCGCTTAGGTCCAACAGAACCAGGAGACAAGATTCTCCTTCGTCTGCGGCCTCGAACGTCGTCCCATATCTTGATCAGTGCTGTTTCCGTCCCGTGTCCTGGCCGGAATCCCGATTTGAAAGGGATCAATTAGGTTGTGGGTATCTTGATGCTGTTGCAGCTGTTGTACCACTACTTTCTCCATGACCTTGGAGAGAGCGTTTAGGCCTGTTATGGGACAGCAGTGCAGTGGATCCTTAGGGTCCAGGGTGGGTTTCTTTAATATGGGTCAAATTATGCCCTCCTTCAACTTAGAGGGCACTATGCCCTACCTGAAAGACTTGTTCATAAGCTGCGTGATGGAAGGTGCCAGGATGTCAGCACATTCCTTCAGCAGTTTAGTGGGGATGATATCATTCGGTGCAGTGCTGTTACGCAGAGCACCGATGATATTTTTTGTGGCATCAATAGAAATGGGTTCCAGCTTGAACTTACCTGGTTGTGGTGAATTACTGCAGGTGTTGTGTAGATAATTACGGGGGGAATTGTTTTGCTGAATGCTTTGCCGGATCCCCTCAACTTTATTAATGAAGTAATCCGATAATTCACTGCAAAATTCTTGAGTATCTGAATTGGGGGCTTCAAGACATCCTGGATTCATGGTCTAAGTGACCAGCTTGAAGAGTTCGCGGGGGCGGTTGAGGGCGCTGTTGATAGCCTCAGAAAAGTATTTTTTCTTGGCTTTGTAGATTTCTTTGTAGTATTTTCTTGTACTTGCTATGTAGATGGAAAGGTTTTCATCTGAGGAGCGTCTTTTCCAGGCTGCTTCCGCCCTTCTGCGCTCTTGCTTCAGTAACGCCAGCTGGTTGTTGAACCAGCTGGAGTTATTTTTCCGGATGTGGGTTTTACGTTTCGGCGCTATTAAGTCAGCTGACTATAATAGGGCTGTGTTTATGGTATACCGTATTTCTTCAGCCGTTTGATGCAGCTGAATTGGTTTTATTTTTTCCCTTAACGTGGCTTTGAAGAGTTCCGAGTGGAGCTTCTTCTGACATCTAGTCCAGTGTGTTGTCACTGGATTTGATGTTTTTGTTAAGGGGGGGAATTCGGAAATAATGAATTTAATTGCATGGTGATCTGTCCATGGCAATAGTTCATTTTCCAAGATTTTTATTTCCAGATCTTGTCTGAAAATAAGATCGAGCGTATGACCTGAAGCATGTGTGGGCCCACATACTAGTTGTTGTAGCCCTAATCCTTCCAGGTGGTCGATACAGGCTTCGGCAACTGGGTCTTGCGGGGAGTTGGCCCAGAGGTTGAAGTCCCCGAGCAGCAAAAGGTGTTTGCTGTTAAGGGTATAGGTGGAGATAAAGTCCGTCAATGAAGGGAGAAGCTGCGATTTTGGGCCAGGTGGCCTATAGCAGAGTAGAATCCGGACGGTCTCCTGGGAGTTTACTTGCAGTTGCAGAGTAAGGGTTTCCATGAATGGAAGAGGGTTTTGAAGGACTGGCTTTGTGATTGCAAGATGAGTCTTATCGATCACCGCCAGTCCTCCTCTTGTATGGCAGCGTTAAGGTTAACAGAAATCCAGTTATAGACTGTTGCACGTGAAGTCCTGAGCCATGCCCTAGCAATCAACATTCTAGCCATAAAAAGTGTTTCTTGTAAGAAAATATGTAGATGGTGGTCACTGTTCATATTGGGGAGGAGACCCAAGAGGCACTGCTTGGGGCACAGGGATAACGGAGAGCCCATTTGATCATGGTTGAACTGGACGGACTTGTGTCTTTTGTCAACCTGACTATGTAACTATCATGTAGGAACCAAACCACCCATGATCAATAGCTTTGCATAACAGGGCATGACCATATCAAATGGTAAAAAGTGCCATTGATCTCACTACATCTGGGCCACAAAAGGGCTATATTGTGGCCGGTACCTAGATGGACAAAATGGGTTGTATACAAAATAGACAAGTGAGTGAAGCGGTTAGGGGTTTGGGTAGACTAGATTACATGATTGTAGCACATTGTCCTATTCTTCATCCTCCAGTTCCCCCACGCCCACCAACCATCAGGTTTTTAATGGACAGCAAGGTTAGCTGACAGAGCTTTTAAGAAGATTCTAACAGCCCAGTAATAAAAATCTCAGTTTTGGTAGAATTCCATAACGCTTGGCAAACAGGTAAATCTTTTTGATTTTATATATCGGTTTCTTTTCAAGTCATTAAAGTGGAACTTTAGCCTAGGGAAATTAAATTGGCTGACAGGCAGGATTTTTAATGCAGGAAGAGACATGCTTCATCTTTTCTTCATTTAATTCTTTTGCTGCCAGGCCCTGTGCTCCAATACTAAACTCAGGTGGCCAGACCATTTTTGCTATTTTTCCATTGCCTTTTTAGTTTTCACATTGTGAAATACCCCCAAACCATATATTTTCTGAAAGGACAGGACCAGTAGAATAAAAAGAAGGTACTACTGATTTTTAAGGCCCCATGATATTTGCGCAAATGTTTATTAAAACAACATTTTTGGTAAATGTACACTAAAATCGTTTATTGGCAGATAAAAATACAGCAAATTTTACAATCTTCCTCCTAAATATAACTGCTTAAAGGGTTACTAAAGGATTTTTTTTTCTTTAAAATAACAAACATGTTATACTTGCCTCCACTGTGCAATTCGTTTTGCACAGAGTGGCCCCGATCAACATTTTCTGGGGTCCCTTGGCAGCTGTCTCTGGTCCTCCCAGCAATTACTCACCACAGTCATGCCTGAGCTTGCATGGTGGTCAGTAATTGCGGGCGTGCTCCCGTGATAGAGCGAGCGGCCATAGCCTCTTACTGTATCACTTGGCCCCACCCCTCGGCGTGCCGTGTCACTGGATGTGATTGACAGCAGCGCCAGCCAATGGCTGCGCTGCTCTCAATCCATCTGTTCTAGCCAATCAGCGGCCAGGCTGAGCGGCGAAGAGGATCTCAGGACCGCGTGTGGAACTTTCGAGGGGTCAGGTAAGTATAAGGGGGGATCGGGGGAGGGGGGGCGGCAGCATCAGATGTTTTTTCACCTTAATGCATAGATTGCATTGCCTTTACAACTCCTTTAACATTTATTGGGTTAATAAATAACAAATATTTGTAACTTTTAAATTGCGCCTTTTTACGAAATGATGAAAAACGACGCAAGTGTACATATCCAAATTTCTCTAAAGATCTGAAGGTTTTAATTTTTCCCTTACAGCTTTAATAATTTGTAAAAAGACCCCCCAAACAATATATTTTCTGAAATCACATGACCTGTAGAATGAAAAAAAAAGCGGTACTGATTTTTAAGGCCCCGCGATATTTGCGCAAATGTTTATCAAAAAAAAACAATGTTCGCTAAAAATACACTAAAACCATTATTGGCAATTAAAAATACAGCAAATGTTCCAAAAAATTCTTACTAAATAAAGCTTAAGGCTCCATTCACATCTGAGCGACAAAACGCCGGTCGCCCGTCGCTCTTGTCGCTCGAGATGTGAAATAACATTGCGGTCTATGGAGATGGTTCACATCTCCATGCCGGTCGCCTGAAAAAAAGTCCCGGACCCTTTTTTCAGGCGACATTGGCGTTCCCTCATAGACCGCAATGTTAAAGAAAGATTAAACTTTTTTTTTTTTTCTACAGGCGGCAAGATAAGCCGCGTACGCGGCATATCGTGTCGCCTAGGTGTGAATGCAGCCTAACCTGTATTGCAATAATAACAAATATCTAACTTTTAATTTGTGGCTTTTTGCTAAATGGTGAAAATTGAACGTACGCAAAAATTTAAATATCCACATTTCTCAAAAAAGCTAAAGGTTTTAATTTTTCCTTTACAGCTTTCAGAATTTGTCTATCTCCTAGAAGACAGTGTGGGGGGGGACAGAGTAGGCGCCGGACGTGGCGTAGGTCACCACGGTGATCTATGCTCGGAGGTGGGAGCAAATACCAGGATTGCACAGGTATCTGCTCCCTCCTCCCCCCTGAAAGGTGCCAAAAAGCGTAAGTTCCGTTTTTGGGTGGAACTCCGCTTTAACCTGTATTGAGTCAATAAACAACAAATATTTGTCAATTTTAAATGGTGCCTTTTTGCGAAATGGTGAAAATCACGTATGCAAAAATGTAAATATCCAAATTTCTTCATTTTTCTTAGTTTTTCGGATTTTGAAAAAGACCCCTCCAAACCATATATTTTCTCAATGCCCATTAACGGTATAATAAAAAGAAGGTGCTTCTGATTTCTTTAGCCCAACAATACTTGCGTAAATGTTTATCAGATCACTAAAAAAATGTGAAATACTTATTTGCACATAAAACCACAACATAACTTACAAAATTCCTGCTAAATTCCTACTGAGGCCTCATCCAATGGGGTTTGCTACATCATATGCCCATTGAGGACTGTGTTTACCCTCATGCAGATGCATATGTCTTTTGTGCATCCCTGTGCATGCAATCCTATTCATGTCAACTGTCTTGTTTAGACTTGCGGTTGGGGCGACAGAAATGTGCGGTTGTGCTGTGTTTTTTGCTGCCTGCCAAATGTCCCCCACCCCTAAAGAGTAGCTCCAGTGTCTCCAATCCTCCCCCCACCCCCAAAATAAAGTGAGCAGCTACAAATACTGTAGCTGCTGACTTTTCATACAAGGATACTTGCCTGTCCAGGGATCCAGTGGTGTCGGCACCCGAGCCGATTCTTTAATCGGCTTTAGTTGCAGATGCCAGCATCTTCACTTGGTGGAAAACGGCAGAGAAGCCTTCCAGCTTTACAGCCGGTTTTCGTTCTGCACATGAGCGAGTTGCACTGCACTTTGTAATTGGTCCCGCATTTTTCTGTGTGTGTGTGTCTCATAAGTCTGCAGGGGGAAGGAGGCAGGGCCAAACAGCTTTGTAGATTGCCGCAGTGATCTTATTTAGAAGTGGGAGTGTGTATCTGTCAAAAAAAGTGCCAATCGTGGCAGTGAAGAGGGGGAGGGTGCAAACAAGCGGAGATTCCCTTTTTGAGTGGCGCTATTTTTTAAGCTGTAATAGGCAGTCGACAGTGTGCTAAAGCCGCGATGCTTTGCACCCGAGGCATAGTTAACCCAACTTGTAGCAATGTTTTCCACAGAACACTACACATTCATGTGAAGGGGAAGCACCGTAAACTACCCGCAACCTTGTGCAATGCATGTGGTTGCGGTGCATTTGTTGCTAAAATGGGGTGAAAGCTGGCAGTGAGGAGGCGTCACATTGCTTCCTCACTGCCTGTCGGTAGTTTCTGAAGTGTGTGGAAATAAATGTAGCGCTGTGAAACTCAAACAAATGTGATAACAATAATGATACATAAATGGTGAAGTCCAAAAATCCACAACAGGGAAAGTGAAGTCCTTGTGAGGACGGTGTTGGGGTATACCAATCAAAAGACATAAATGGAAGTCCATCAACAATTGTGGAATCAATGGATGTAGGACGACTTCAAAAATACTCAGACCAGGTGGCACTTAAGTCAGAACAGAGATAATATGCTCTTACCGGAAACGTAGGACCTGTCTGTCATGAACAGCAGATCAGTAAGGCCTATGGACTCCTGTGGCTCAATCAGCTGGGCTCACTCAGACGTGGTAGAAGGAATTCCAATACTCGGTGGAAAACCAGACGTGCACGATGTCCGTATTCTCCAGAGGAATGGAAAAGCGAAGGTACAATCCTGGGATGAGTCAGGTGGAAATAGCTGGATTGCTCCAAACACCATATGGAGAGGGGAAGACAAAAGAAAAACGCAACCCCAATGGTGCAGATAAATAAGATAACGGTTTTATTGTGATAAAACCAAGGTATAAAAGTGATCACAGATATAAAAAAGGCAATGCGGGAAAAGGTATAAAACCAAGCCCTACGCGTTTCGTCCTAGAGGGACTTCAACTGGGGCATCGGGGGCATTCTGAAGCTCAATCCAAATGTGGATTGGGCTTTAGAGGCAAGGGAGATTTAGACACATGTCTGAATCTACCCTTACAAATCAGTGGCTCTTTACCACGCCATCAGCCTTATCCAGTCACAACTGATCACAATGTAAACACAAGCCGGTTATCGGCACTCATTTCCTCACACAAGAGAGGAGAGCCGATTCCTGTCTTGTGTAAAACGGACGTCTACACTGATAATCAGGCACTTATCAGTGCAGCCCCAACATTGCCCACCAGTGCTGCCAATCGGTGTCCCTTTAGTGCCTCTTCATCAGTGTCATCTATCAGTGCCACCAATTAGTGCAGCCTCATCTGCGCACATTAATGAAGGAGAAAATTACCTGATCGCAATTTTTTTTTTTTTTAGCAAAAAACAACAACTCGGTGCTGATTAAATACAAGCTCTTTTTGTGTGAAAATAATGATAAAAATGTCATATGGGTACAGTGTTGCATGCCCGCTCAATTGTCATTCAAAGTGGCATGGTGCTGAAAAGCTGAAAAATAGCCTGGGCAGGAAGGGAATGAAAGTGCCCTGTGGTCAGCACAAGGTCACTTGTAGGAAAAACCATAACTGGTTTTACTCACCTTTTTAGCAGCCTGTGTTTTAAAAAAATAAAAATAAATGTTGTTTCACCACACTCTGTAGTTTCTCCCTCCATCTCCTACATTACTATGGCCCAAGTCAGCTCCAGGAACCACTGTAGCTGTGCATAGTAACCAATCAGCTTCTAGATTTTATTTTCAAAGCTTAATTGAAAAAGAAAGTTAGAAGCCGATTGGTCACTATGCACAGCTGCACCAGGTTCTGTGTGCGTCAGTTTTAGTAAATCTCCCACTATGATTCAAGACACGGGAGGCCTGGAAAAGTGTATTCCCTCTTTCTTTTTTGGCTACAAGTGACCCTGCTCTGACAGTCATTTTATTGTTCAGTTCCTATACAGCTGAAATGAGATTGTGGTGGGCCTGTCTGCTCTGTAGGCTGGCTGGAGGATGAAATCTCAAGATGGAAGTCATGAATGTATCTCAAAAAAATTATCCAGGAAGTTGAGCAGTAACACATTTACAGAATTGCGTTCTGTGAGAAGCGCCATCCTATTATGCCATGCAATCGTGTAGCCCTGGAAGGAATACGTGACTTACAGAATTTGTGTACCTGCCAAAAGAATGATTGTATCTGTTTCTGCTGTTTGCTCAACTGTTTGCCTGAAGTTTTGATAACCACCTCGAAAATGAAACAGAGTTTGTTTTTTGTATGCATAGGGCTTTGATGAAACGGCGTCACCCATTTACCTGCATGTTTTCTTGCGGTATATTTCCCCCACACATTAGATTTTATGAGCATTGAGGTTTTCGAATAAAAAAATTATAATGTGGCTTTCAGAAGTATTTGTATGGCTTTCCCCTGAAGCAAGGATTCATGGCAAGGAGGTTTTCTTTGTTATTCAGTACCTTATGTTCTGTTGTTAATCATTGAATATGCTATAGTGCAAGTCTGAGGTCCTGT
Organism: Rana kukunoris; assembly: GCA_029574335.1. NCBI lineage: Eukaryota > Metazoa > Chordata > Amphibia > Anura > Ranidae > Rana > Rana kukunoris. The sequence goes on along the minus strand of CM056050.1, from coordinate 542,283,399 downwards.
AATATAGGCATGTTGACTCTGCTATCAGAAAAGACATTGTACACATTTCTTAAACCAATATTTTTAAAGCATGATAGACTTTTTTGAAAGCATGTATTGATTCTGTTCAATATATGCATACTTTTCTGTATATGCCCCTTTCACAGTGGGGCGATTTTCAGGCACTTTAGTGCTGGAAATGGCCTCCTCCTAAGTGCCTGAAAACCACCTCCCATTCATTCAAGTATGAATTTTCACACTCGGGCGATGCGTTTGCGGGACGTTTCAAAAAGTCCTGCAAGCAGCATCTTTGGGGCGGTTTAGGAGCGCCATATTTTGTGGTCCCAAAACGCCCTGCCCATTGGAATATCTTCAGAAAAGCTGCAACACGGGAGTTTTCAACTTTTTCTTTAAAGGTTAAAAGCGCCCTGCTAGCGGCCGAAAAGCACTGCTTAAACAGTGGTAAAGCGCCGCTACAACATGAAGCGCTTTACCGCGAACGCAGCCCCAGTGTAAAAGGGGTCTTAGTGACAGGTGTGGAGTCTGCAGATATGTCTCATTCAGTTGTATATGTTGCTGCTGTAGGTATGGTTCAGATGGTATAATAAAGATACATTTCAGAAACCGTACAGTTTCTGCAATAATAAAGAGGCAATTTGAAAACAGGTATACCTTATGGTATTTAATATTTTAAATATTAATTTGAAGCCTACCGGAGTTTAAAACATAAACAATTGAATTGAGTGTGGTGGTGGAAACAGGTGTTTAGGAGACGGGAGAAAGAAAGGGGAGGGGTCCCAAAGCAGGTCTAAGGAGAATGAGAAACAAGGTCTCTAAATTGTGTTTCAATTTCTCTTTATTAATCCTTTCTTCTCAAATACAAAACTTTTTATATTTATCCAAGATTCTTTTGCAATATACATTATTTCCATTAATTATTCGATATACAGAATCTTGATGAATATCTATTAGTTACTTTATCATTAAAACAAAATAGGTTTCTAAATTGAAGCGGAGCACCACCCAAAAGGGAAAGCTCCGCTTATTCCACTGCCACATTTTACACTTTTTGGGGGGGAACGGATACCTGTTAAAATTGGGTAGCCACTCCCACTGCCTCCTGGGAGACACACAGGTCCCAGTAGACAGTGAGGCTATTCAGAAAGTGCAGTGCCATTCGCATATGCGCAATAGGAAACCAGGCTGTGAAGCCGCAAAGCTTCACTTTCCATTTTTCTTAGAGATATTTGCAAAAATGTGTGGCACCGATGTCGTAGACATCGGCCAGAGGAGCACTGAGCGTGCCGCTACAAACTGCATCAAGCCGTTAGTGGCGGCTCATGCGTGCAGGAGTGACATCATCGCTGCTCCGGCCAGTCGCAGAAGTCGCTCTGGGTATCATGGCAGCGTCGGAGGAGGCGAAACCCCCCCTTTACTGCTTATATGAATCCCAATAAAGTGGTGTCAACAGCAAACTTCACCATGGTGTTTGATGTATGCATGGGAGTACAGTTGTGTGTAAACAGGTTTAGACTTAAAACACATACCTGTGGTACCCCTGTATTCAAAATTATAGTATTAGACACCTGATCTCCTATTCTCACGATTTGTGGCCCGTTTGGTAGGAAATCCATGAGCACAGCAATGGATATAGGCCCAAAATAACTACTGTATTAAATGCTGAGTTATAATCAATGAATAACATCCTAACATATGTGGTTGAGTGTTCAAGATATGTCAATGCAGTGCAATAGAAATTGCACCATCTGTGGATCTGTTTGCACGATAGGCAAACTGATACTTATCCAGATGCACAGGAATGCTTGCGTTAAGATGTGGTCATACAAGCCTCTCAAAACATTTATAATGGTAGGAGTTAGGTGCAACTGGACGATAATCATTTAAGCATGTTACTGCTGATTTTTTAGGTATTGGGACAATAGTAGTAGGTTTAAAACAAGAAGGTACTGCAGCCTGCTTCAGTGACAAATAAAATATATCAGTAAAAATACCTGCTAACTGGTCTGCACATATCCTTAGTATACAGCCTGACACCCTGCCTGCCTGGTCCTGCTGCATTTCAATCATCATCAAATTTGACCTGACCTGTTTTTAATACCAATAAATGGTCGCCCTCCACTAGTTCTTTACTATAGGTTTGACATCTCGGATACATGCAGTGGGAAGGGGACCCTGGCCTCCCCCACCTTCCGTGGCTCTCTCGCACTCTCCCGTTCCACTGCGAGACCCAAGCTACCAGCTGGCACATCTACCGGCTTGTCGGAGACACATACAGGCGGGATCAGCTTTGATCGGGTCTCCACTATAGTTAGCCGGATGCAATAACATGACCTTGATTTCGGCCTACCCAGATGTCAACGGCGCCATTTTGTTTTTGAAAATAGAAAGTGTTCAAAAATGCTGATCTTTGTGTTTTGAATGCTTTTAAGTGCAGCAGAGGGATTTGGGGTCTTATATTCCTTGTGACAGCGATAAAAATTAAAGGGGTTGTAAAGGTAAACGTTTTTTTTTACCTAAAAAACATCTCACAGCATTGCCCCCCCCCCCCCCCCAGTCCCCGTTTTACTTACCTGACCGTTCGAAACTCCCGGGCGCGTCCACGTCATCCTCTTCGGTTCCCAGCCTGGCCGTTGATTGGCTAGGCTGGGCGGATTGATAGCAGCGCAGCCATTGGCTGGCGCTGCTGTCAATCACAGCGAGGAGGAGCCTAGACAGCCGCCGAGGTACCCCAGAAGACAGCTTTCCGGGCCACTCTGTGCAAAACAAACTGCACAGTGGAGGTAAGTATAACATGTTTGTTGTTTTTAAAAAAAAAAAAATCCTGACTTTAGTGTCGCTTTAAAGCAACAGTGTAAAAATCGAAAAATAATAATTGAAAATTAAATTTGAAATGCCCCTGTTCCCCTGTACTAGCATGCAAAGACGAATGCGCGCACTCGTCCCGCCCGCACGTAAACAGTGATCGTCCCACACATGTGAAGCATCACCGTAAACATCAGATCGTGGTCAGTGATCCTAGTACTAAACCGCCTGTGTAAATCTAAAGTGGTAACCTGTAAAAGCTTTTAAAGCTTTTCCTTTTCGATAGTAAAATTTATATAGTTTGGCACTGCTGCACGGCCGTGCACAGTTTCAAAGCGTGACATGTTTGGTTTCTATTCACGCGGCATAACAACATTTTTTTTTTTTTTTTTACAATATAATATATATAGTTTGGGGGTTCTAAGTAATTTTCTAGCAAAAAACAAAACAAAAAACTCAGTGTTTCTATGTTATTCTGAATTGCACTCACACCTAATCGCGCGTCCTGACCCGCGAATTGCGGCGACAAATGTGAGGCGTTTTGTACCGCGATTTGCGGCAACAAAACGCCTCGTTTTAACCCCCCTTTTTGGAGAGGTCCATCATCTTCCTATGCCGAACGCCGAAGACTCCTGAAAAAAAGGGTCCGGGACTTGTTTTGGGCTTCAGGCGTTTGGCGTTTCGGCATTCGGCGTGGAGATGTGAACCATCTCCATAGAGGGGAATGTTAAATTTCCCCTCCAGCGTATGCGGCGTCGGGCGTAAAAACGCCTAGATGTGAATGCAGCCTAATAGTGGCATGTATTAAGAATGCGGAGCAAATATTTGGTTACTGCTTTGCCGCTTTCAGCACCTCCCTGAAATCAGTTTTGTGTTTGGCAAACTGCTGTTGTGCTTCTCCAATCTGTCTCGGAGAAGTTAGATGGGCTGTTTTTAATAATTCTGGAGTAATCTGGAAGCTGGATATATCAGATGGGATTGATCAGTAATCTTACCATCACACAGGAAATCTCTCTCTCTCTCTCTCTCTCTCGTTCTCTCATTTTAAAAATTGCGCGCTCTCTCTCTCTCTCATTTTAAAAGTCGCGCTCTCTTTCTCTCTCACCCCCGAATATCAATCAAAACTTTTCTATCCAAGGTCTACAAGCGTGTGTTTGCGGCTCCTCACCAGTATTTGGTCATAGGAGGAGACTTTAACTCGACCTACTCCCCAGGCCTGGATAGGCTTACTGTGGGAGGTGGACAACCCTCCCCAGTCGTCAACAGGAAGGCTACACTTTTCCGTCAATTAACCAGAAAACATGCTTTGTTTAATCCCTGGCGCGCTACATACCCATACGCTAGACAATTCACCTTTTATTCCCATCCCCACAAGTCCCATTCCTGTATAGATTATTTTTTTTGTTAATGCCCCAACCCTGAAAGCTTGCACTGATTCAGATATTCAAGCAATATCATGGTCTGATCATGCCCCGATAAAACTCTCTCTAGCACTTTCCCCGGGATCCTTCAGATCCTGTCACTGGCGATTGAACGAATTCCTGCTTAAGCATGACTCCTCCAGAATAGACCTAGAGCAGACTCTGAGGAATTACTTTGCGGAGAATGGTTCTTCTAAAGTCTCCCTCGCCTCTCTCTGGGAAGGCCATAAAGCGGTCTTTCGTGGTCAGTGTATCTCGCTATCCTTTGCCCTCTCTGTCCCTAGCCACGCTTCGGGCACTAGTAAGCACTAGGGCCACGCTCCGGGACATTGACTTAGAGAAGACTGATAAGGCTCTCCTCCGACTCAGACAGACATATTATGACAAAGCCAACAAACCACACACACTCCTGGCTAGACAACTCCAGGAACGGGCGGCTGCTGCCTCGCCTGTTGCTCTCAAGGACGCGACTGGCACCCTACAATCCCATCCTTCTAAAATTGCTCAGTTATTCCATGACTATTACTCGACTCTTTATAATGATCCGAGTGTCCCGCATAATCCTTCACCTCCCGACCTGCTACAGGCTATTCACTCTTATCTAGCGGACTGCGATCTCCCTACTCTCGCCCCTTCTGCCCTAATCAGCCTTAATTCCTCTGTCACTGAGGAGGAAGTAACAGACGATTAAGTCCCACCAGAATAACAAAGCCCCTGGTCCTGATGGTCTATCGTATCTGTACTACAAAACTTTTCTACCTATTCTCCTTCCCCACATCACTCTTCTGTTTAACACCTTTATGACTAACTTGCCTATCCCGAGAGATATGCAGACCTCCTTCCTTACGTTGATCCCCAAGCCGGGAAAAGACCATACCCTGTGTTTTAATTACAGACCGATAGCGCTCCTTAATTCTGATTTGAAAATATTTACCAAGCTACTGACGAATAGGCTGAATGACTTCATGCCGTCACTCATTCACAAGGTCCAGGTTGGGTTTATCCCCCTACGCCAGGCGGGGGATAACACCAGGCGAGTCATCAACCTTGTGGAGGTAGCAAACAGGACTAGGACTGAGGCACTGCTCCTCAGCCTGGACGCAGAAAAGGCCTTTGATAGGCTGGGGTGGCCTTTCCTGTTTGCGACACTCCGGCGTGTTGGCATGAAGGGCCCGTTCCTGCAAGCTATCGCCCATTTATATTCGTCCCCCTCGGCCCTAGTCAGAACTCAATTTGCCTCCTCCCCCATTTTTCCTATCACTAACGGGACCCGTCAGGGCTGCCCGCTTTCCCCTCTTCTCTACGCTCTTTGTATTGAACCCATGGCAGCACATATCAGACAAAATCCGAATATTCGTGGCAATTCAGTCCATACTAGGGACTTTAAGATTTCCCTATTTGCGGATGATGTTCTACTCACCCTTACACAACCTCAACTCTCCCTCCCAAATTTGCATGTAGAATTAGACAGATATAGCGCACTTTCTGGGTACAAAATTAATAATTCTAAGACGGAAGCCCTTCCCCTCAATTTACCTCAGCAGATGTTATCTGTCCTCTCCCAATCATTTGGTTATGCGTGGAGGACTTCTACTTTGAAGTACCTCGGTGTCCATCTCACTCCCTCATATGACACTCTATACAAGGCCAACTTCCCCCAACTGTACGCCTCTATTAGGGCTTCTCTGGCCAAATGGAAAAACCTGAAACTATCACTGTTTGGCCGTTTAGCGACTATTAAGATGGCGGTCTTGCCTAAGCTTCTTTATCTTTTTGAAACGCTTCCCATCCCAATCCCGGCCCCACACTTTAGAGCCATTCAGGGCGATTTGATAAAAAAATTCTGGAACTATAAAAGGCACCGGATAGCTAGGTCCGTCCTATACGCTCCTCGTGATCAGGGCGGCCTCGCTTTCCCCAACGTTGCCAAATATTACCTAGCGGCCCAGTTGCGCCCTGTAGCTTCTTGGTGCTCCCTCCATGCCTATAATCGATGGACACAAGTTGAGAAGTTGTGGCTGGCTCCTACCCACCCTAATTCCATGCTGTGGAGTTCTGATGTAGCGCTTGATACATCACAACTGCTAGGCTCGATGTTGTTATTGCGATTGTTGTGGCGGCGCGCTATAAAACAATACCCCCTCACTTCCACTGCCTCATTGGCCACCTCTTTTTTGTTTACACCTGCTATTCCAGACAGTTTGACCTTGCAGATGTCCAGCTTTTGGATGGATAGGGCCCTATTTCGCTTTGGTCAATTGGTGGATACTAGAACCATTGACAAAAAACAAGGGAAGAGGCGCCTCTAAGTGCAGATGTTGTTAAACAATTTAATAAGTAAAAGAGTACAGGCAACTCACATTTTAGAAGTTAAAAATTGGCATTGTACATGTTTCTTTAAAAGTGGTCATCAGTTTTGTCACTTATGATCCTTCGACTGCTGGGCACTGTGCTGTGGAGCTGTCCTTCACCGCTGTGAGGTGATGAAGCCGGCGGCGGTGGGGAAGATAGCTAGTAAGCCAGGCAGGTGGGGTAGAGTTGTTTCAGCAGCAGGATGGCACTGGTGACGTTGCTGTATTATGTGACGCGTTTCCTGAGCGTACGAGCTGCGGTGGTGTGACAGTCGCGCTCCTTTATCAATCTTGTTGTCCTCCCCCCAGGACATTGATTTTAAAAGTTGTGCTTCTATACATATAATAGCCTATTGTTAAACTTTTATAGCCATCAGGTTTACTTTGAAAGTCAAATATTTACTACATAGACTATATAAACTATAAAGGTTAATGAGTCTGAACAGACTATGTTGTAAATATTAACCACTTTGCAACCGCCCTATGCCGAAAGTACGGCTCTAGGGCGGTTGCTGTATTCTAACTGGCCGTTAATTAACGGCCTGTCAGAATCGCGCTCCCGCGCGCCTCCTGAGGCGCTCACACGGGAACATCCGTGACCGCCGGGTCCAGAGGACCCGGCGCATCACGGATCACGGTAAATCGCCGCTGATAGCGGCGGTTTACCACGTGATCGCGCCGTCCAATGACGGCGCGATCAGATGTCAACAGACCGGCGTCATTTGATGACGCCGGTTCCTCCCTCCTCTCTCTGTACCGATCGGTACAGTGTGAGAGGAGAGGGGAGGGAGCGGATGGCAGCGCCAGTGCTGCGGGCTGGATCTGTGACAAATGTAGTCACAGATCCATCCATCCCTCCCTCCCTGCTCAGCCATCTTTGCTGCATATACTCTGCAATACTCACCTGGGCATACTCTGCAATACTCAGGCATACTCTGGCAATACTCTGGGCATACTCTGCAATACTCTGGGCATACTCTGCAATACTCTGGGCATACTCTGGCAATACTCTGGGCATACTCTGGGCATACTCTGGCAATACTCTGGGCATACTCTGGGCATACTCTGGGCATACTCTGGGCATACTCTGGGCATACTCTGGGCAATACTCTGGACATACTCTGCAATACTCAGGCATACTCTGGCAATACTCTGGGCAATACTCTGGGCAATACTCTGGGCATACTCTGCAATACTCTGGGCATACTCTGCCAATACTCTGGGCATACTCTGCAATACTCTGGGCATACTCTGCAATACCTTGGGCTTACTCTGCAATACCCTGGGCATACTCTGGCAATACTCTGCAATACTCTGGGCATACTCTGCAATACTCTGGGCATACTCTGCAATACTCTGGGCATACTCTGCAATACTCTGGGCATACTCTGCAATACTCTGGGCATACTCTGCAATACTCTGGGCATACTCTGCAATACTCTGGGCATACTCTGCAATACTCTGGGCATACTCTGCAATACTCTGGGCATACTCTGCAATACTCTGGGCATACTCTGCAATACTCTGGGCATACTCTGCAATACTCTGGGCATACTCTGCAATACTCTGGGCATACTCTGCAATACTCTGGGCATACTCTGCAATACTCTGGGCATACCCTGGGCATACTCTGCAATACCCTGGGCATACTCTGCAATACCCTGGGCATACTCTGCAATACCCTGGGCATACTCTGCAATACCCTGGGCATACTCTGCAATACCCTGGGCATACTCTGCAATACCCTGGGCATACTCTGCATACTCCGCAATACTCTGGCAATACTCTGGGCATACTCTGGCAATACTCTGGGCATACTCTGCAATACTCTGGGCATACTCTGCAATACTCTGGGCATACTCTGCAATACTCTGGGCATACTCTGCAATACTCTGGGCATACTCTGCAATACCCTGGGCATACTCTGCAATACCCTGGGCATACTCTGCAATACCCTGGGCATACTCTGCATACTCCGCAATACTCTGGCAATACTCTGCAATACTCTGGGCATACTCTGCAATACTCTGGGCATACTCTGCAATACTCTGGGCATACTCTGCAATACTCTGGGCATACTCCAATGACGGCGCGATCAGATGTCAACAGACCGGCGTCATTTGATGACGCCGGTTCCTCCCTCCTCTCTCTGTACCGATCGGTACAGTGTGAGAGGAGAGGGGAGGGAGCGGATGGCAGCGCCAGTGCTGCGGGCTGGATCTGTGACAAATGTAGTCACAGATCCATCCATCCCTCCCTCCCTGCTCAGCCATCTTTGCTGCATATACTCTGCAATACTCACCTGGGCATACTCTGCAATACTCAGGCATACTCTGGCAATACTCTGGGCATACTCTGCAATACTCTGGGCATACTCTGCAATACTCTGGGCATACTCTGGCAATACTCTGGGCATACTCTGGGCATACTCTGGCAATACTCTGGGCATACTCTGGGCATACTCTGGGCATACTCTGGGCAATACTCTGGACATACTCTGCAATACTCAGGCATACTCTGGCAATACTCTGGGCAATACTCTGGGCAATACTCTGCAATACTCTGGGCATACTCTGCCAATACTCTGGGCATACTCTGCAATACTCTGGGCATACTCTGCAATACCTTGGGCATACTCTGCAATACCCTGGGCATACTCTGGCAATACTCTGCAATACTCTGGGCATACTCTGCAATACTCTGGGCATACTCTGCAATACTCTGGGCATACTCTGCAATACTCTGGGCATACTCTGCAATACTCTGGGCATACTCTGCAATACTCTGGGCATACTCTGCAATACTCTGGGCATACTCTGCAATACTCTGGGCATACTCTGCAATACTCTGGGCATACTCTGCAATACTCTGGGCATACTCTGCAATACTCTGGGCATACTCTGCAATACTCTGGGCATACTCTGCAATACTCTGGGCATACTCTGCAATACTCTGGGCATACTCTGCAATACTCTGGGCATACTCTGCAATACTCTGGGCATACTCTGCAATACTCTGGGCATACCCTGGGCATACTCTGCAATACCCTGGGCATACTCTGCAATACCCTGGGCATACTCTGCAATACCCTGGGCATACTCTGCAATACCCTGGGCATACTCTGCAATACCCTGGGCATACTCTGCATACTCCGCAATACTCTGGCAATACTCTGGGCATACTCTGGCAATACTCTGGGCATACTCTGCAATACTCTGGGCATACTCTGCAATACTCTGGGCATACTCTGCAATACTCTGGGCATACTCTGCAATACTCTGGGCATACTCTGCAATACTCTGGGCATACTCTGCAATACCCTGGGCATACTCTGCAATACCCTGGGCATACTCTGCAATACCCTGGGCATACTCTGCATACTCCGCAATACTCTGGCAATACTCTGCAATACTCTGGGCATACTCTGCAATACTCTGGGCATACTCTGCAATACTCTGGGCATACTCTGCAATACTCTGGGCATACTCTGCAATACTCTGGGCATACTCTGCAATACTCTGGGCATACTCTGCAATACTCTGGCAATACTCTGCAATACTCTGGCAATACTCTGGCAATACTCTGGCAATACTCCGGGCATACTCTGGCAATACTCCGGGCATACTCTGGCCATACTCTGGCAATACTCTGGCAATACTCTGGGCATACTTAGCAATACTCTGGGCATACAGCAGCCCCTGTCCCCGCGAGCTCGCATGCAAAAGCGAACGCATACGCAAGTCCCGCCCACATATAAAAACGGTGTTCAAACCACACGTGAGGTATCTTTATATAATGTTTTGGGGTTCTATGTATTTTTCTAGCAAATAAATGATGATTTTTACATGTAGGAGAGAAATGTCAGAATTGGCCTGGGTGCTCCCTGCATGTTGGGCCTCTGTATGTGGCCGCACTGTGTAAAAGTCTCACACATGGGGTATCGCCATACTCGGGAGGAATAGCAGAATGTGTTTTGGGGTGTAATTTGTGGTATGCATATGCTGTGTGTGAAAAATAACCTAATAATATGTAAATTTGATGAAAACAAAATAAATCTTGATTTTGCAAAGAATTGTGGGAAAAAATTACAACTTTAAAAAACTCACCAGGCCTCTTTCTAAATACCTTGGAATGTCTTCTTTCCAAAAAGGGGTCATTTGGGGGGTATTTGTACTTTTCTGGCATGTTAGGGTCTCAAGAAATGAGAGAGGCTGTCAGTACTTCAGGTGTGATGAAATTGATCAATTTTCAGGATTTGGTACCATAGCTTGTAGACCCCATAACTTTCACCCAGACTAAATAATATCCAACATTTTTTATTTTTTTTACCAAAGATATGTAGCAGTATACATTTTAGGCCAAATTTATGAAGAAAAATTACTTTTTTGCAAAATTTTATAATAGAAATGAAGAAAAATTATTATTTTTTGCAAAATTTTGTTCTTTTTTCATTTATAGCAAAAAAAATAAAAACCGCAGAGGTGATGAAACACCACCAAAAGAAAGCTCTATTTGTGGGAAAAAAAGGACAAAAATTTCATTTGGTTATAGTGTTGTATGACTGAGTTATTGTCATTCAAAATGTGAGAGCACCGAAAGCTGAAAATTGGTCTGGTTATTAAGGGTGTTTAAGTGCCCAGTGGTCAAGTGGTTAATCTTGGAATTCTTTTCATCAGAGATGAGGTTTAAGATGGTTGTTTAAGATGGTTAACCACTTGCCTACCGCTGTATAGTAAAATGACGGCAGCAGGCACCCTCCCTCCGGGTGAACATCATGACGTCCTTGTTTTCCTGGCATTCTGGCCTGTGCGCCGCATCACTCTGTACTCAGTGCTTGTGTCCGGTGGCCACGATGGCTGCGGGGCACTCGCAATTGCTCATCACAGAGCAGGGACATGGATCTGGGTGTGTAAACGGAAAACTGATTGTATGTTCCTTGTGTATATAGGAACAACGGTCAGTTTCCTCCTCATCAGTCCCCTCCCCCTACAGTTAGAATTACTCCCTAGGACACACAATTAACCCCTTGATTGCCCCCTAGTTTTAACCTTTTCCCTGCCAGTTACATTTACACAGTAATCAATGCATTTTTATAGCACTGATCGCAGTATAATTCTGAATGGTCCCAAAATAGTGTCAAAAGTGTCCGATATGTCACAATATCACAGTCGTGATAAAAAATCGCAGCTCGCCGCCATTAGTAATAATAATAAAAAATAAATAAAAAAATGACATAAATCTATCCCCTATTTTGTAGACTCTATAACTTTTGTGCAAACCAATCAATATACGCTTATTGTGAATTTTTTTTTTTTAATGGGATTTTATAGCAAAAAGTAAAAAAATATATATATATTTTTTTAAATTGTTACACTTTTTTTGTTTATAGCACAAGGTAGGTAAAGATTTCTTTAGAAAAATACATTTTAGTAAAACCCCGTACACACGATCTGAAAATTGAACGACAGATGGTCCTTTTTTTTTTTTTTTGCATGCTAGTCGCATATCAAACATGAAGCTAAAATTACAAAAATTCTCATACAAAAGAAAAAAAATCAGACGTGATGTCATGTGTTGTAGTGTATTTGTATTGTATTTTCGGACGACAACTGTACTGATTAAACGGACATCGTATGATCTGGTATCATATGGGAATATCTGTGTACTAATGATCCGATGATCGATCGATTCGAAAGCAGTATTTTTCATTATTTTTTTTTATTCATTTTGATCTGCATAGGTTTACATTTAAACTCGTATTAACCCTTGGGTAACTAGAATCAATCCTAATTAAATCCCTTCTTACATTCTGACTTTGTTTTTGTGTAGAAAAACAAAATGTGCATTTAAAAATAAAATAAAACCACCTTTTATTTAATTTATAAATAACTTTGCTGTGCCATTATAAACACGATAATTTATAGAGTGTCACCCTGCATCTTTGAGGACAATGAATTGGAAGACCAGGTGTGTGGTCAGGTATGCCAAAAGACAAATAGAACAAGTCAGGTAGTCAGACGACAATCAAAATACAAACACTAATCACAGAGTTTTTATTTTGTTTCTGTGGTTAATGTTTGTATCTTGAATGTTGTCTGGCTACCTGACCCTGCTTATCCTGTCTTGTCTTTTCCGTTACCATCTTCTTATATTGGCTACTATTGCCCTTGGAGATGACCAAGCGTCCTGCTTCCCTGTATCGGTTTTCTGCTGCCTGTCTGGACTTTCAGCAAGCTTGCACCAGCCCTGTAGCTACATCAGTCCAGCCTGTATCAGAAGACACCGGTGGAACAGTGAATTGTTCTGCCATCTACCAGTTTAAATGTGAATCTGCAGCTATCCGTGACATCCTGCACACAGGAGTTATTCGGCATGAACACACAGCAGCTGCCATCCTTGAGAAGAAGCAGTGCGATCCCAGCACGCACTGACGCCATCTTGGCTGGTCTCATACCCTTCTTCATTCAAATGTGAAGGACTGTCGCCAACAGTGGTAGTATTCCAGCTTTTTCCATCTACACTTCAGTTGATTCAAGGTGCTTTTAACAACATAAAATATGAGAAAAAAATTTTTATCCAGGGTTTCTGACTAATAACATTTGTTACCTGAGCTTTTTGTCCATAGATTGAATAGAAAATACAATAATGAATCTTTACTGTGCAGCAGCAGAAGTGTGTGTGGTGATTCTCCAGTGAGAAGAGGATACAGAAACATTTTTACTCACTTCCATAAATCTAAACTAACAATCATTAAACAGCTTCAAGGCAAAGAACACACTATACATGTGTCTCTAGACAGCTGGCCCTCTTTGTCTCTATTCCGGAGACTTGCATCCTGTTTTAAAAGTCATGAGACTTGCTTATGATTTTCATGCTTGTTATGGAGGGAGTAATACAGGAACATTGAGCCTTTTAATAAAGAGAAGTAAAATAAAATATTATTAATGCACAAAACAAATTTCACAGCATGTGGGACCTGTGGATTCAATGCTCATCATTGGACTCATGAGACCCAGGGAAGAGGGGATGACCCTCCCCTCTTTTTTTTTTTCTTCACTTCTTTTGATCTTTCTTTCCTGCAGAGACAATGTTTTTTTATGGCATGTCTACTCGTTTTCCTCCGGGTTTTATTTATATGATTGTAATTTGAAGAAACTAAATGCCATGTCGGTCTGTATCTCTTTGAATAATGGAATAGGTTTCTTGCTGAATGCTCAAGTGCTACTTTATATCTAAAGAATTGATGACCGCTGAATCTTGCTATTATAGATGTATTTTTTAGACCGGAAAATTATATAATTTTGGAATTAATTTTGCAAATGACTAATAGACTAAAAATTAGGTCAAAATGAACTGTGAAAAGCTCTGCCCAGGAAAATGCAGGCAGAGGTCTAGTCACCAGTGTTGCCTGTGGTGTCCCTTCTGCAGCCGCTCCTTTACCCATTACTGACTTACATTTTGTTCTGCACTGTGTATCTGTGTAAAGCTGTCTATCTTTATGAATCGCAGAACTTTGCTTCCTCATGTTGAAGCAATGAACACAGTAATGACAAATAATTCTCCTGAAACTAGCAGTAGATCTCACACTGCACTTATATGTACAGCTGTAAGTATATGTAAAAAATTTTAAGGTATACATTTTGGCACCCCCATCTCTCTTCAAAGCACTATGTCCCATTGCATTCTCCTGCTTCGTTCCTCTGTTATCAGCCTTATAACTTTTGACAAGCTTACGAGACAGGAGCCTGAAGTGTGTGTCGGGGGAGCTTGCTATAAATCAGGTAGCCCTCCAGCTGTTGTGAAACTACATTTCCCATAAGGCGTTGCAAGGCTGGCAGTTACAATTACTCCCAGAGGCATGGTGGGACCCCAGGTTGCCTGCCCCTGCTATAAATAGATTGACACACGGCTAAACTATTAGCAGGCAACCTTTGCATGTGTGAGGAGAGGGTGTGTGCCTTTCCTCCAATCAGCTGTCTCATAGTGTCTAGCAACAATCCCCTCCTACAGGAGGGGAATCAGGAAGAGAAAATTCTAACAGGATGTGCACTATAAACCGTATATAAATATGAAGACAGCAGATATACTGTACATATAAAACTTGTGTAGGGAGATTTGTTTCATCTCTGGCTGTTCACATCACTGGGTATATGTGAGGGTTTACATCCACTTTAACAAAATAAAAACAATGGGTTTGAGTAGTATATGCGCTAAGATCTGATACATTGACGTATCAAAAAAACACTTGAGTCAAGCAAATGCACAAATACCCCACCAGTATGAATGCTCCCTTCAAGATTCTCATGGTATTTTGTCAGGGTAAGAAGACGCTTGACCATTAGCCTGCAAGCATCACATGCCCAAAATAGCCCATTATTTTCCACTAGCTATATGGCGGCTATAACGTAGACCAGGGATATGCAATTAGAGGAGCTCCAGCTGTTGCAAAACTACAAGTACCATCATGCCTCTGATTCTGGGTGTCATGCTTTTGGCTGTCAGTCTTGCTATGCCTCGTGGGACTTGTAGTTGTGCAAAAGCTGGAGGTCCGCTAATTGCATATCCCTGATGTAGACCATTCTTCTCAATCACTCTTTATTAGAGATCTGATGTTTTCACCCTCTTCACATGAAGCACACACATTTTTTACATACATTTTAAATACATTATAGATCACACCACTCTTTCGTCAATGCATTTAGCATACTTTCTCTTCAGAAAACCAAAACCAACTGTTTTCCGACATCATCCAGGATCAAAATCTTCCTGGACAATGATGTAAGCACAAAGGTGAGACAGTCCTGTAAATCTTATGCCTGCACAGTAGTCTTTGGGGTTGATTTACTTAAACTGAAAAGTGCAATATCAGGTACAGCTGTGCATGGTAGCCAATCGGCGTCTAACTTCATTATGCAGTATGTGTAGCTGCTGGTTTTAAAAAAAAAATCTTTTTGTTTTGGGTGGAACACCGCTTTAATAATGTGCTGTACATTTTCTCCCCCATTGTTCCTTTTTCTTTTCGGAGGCTGCCATTTTGCTATATTTAAGACCTGTAAGCAAATCAGTCTCTATAAATTTGTCACAGTGCTGAATAAAAGAGAGTAACTGAGCATGAATTTAAAATTCAGCAATACGCTTTCTCACCCTTCTCTGTGCATGCTCAGTGTAGGCACTTATTTTTAATGTTTTACATGGCTGCACCTGCAAAAGGGGTCAGCCTGAAGTAATCAAGCAGGACTTCATTTTCTAAATTAAAGGTCCACTTTAAAGCGTTTCACCCAAAAGTGGAACTTTCCCTTTAAGCACTCCTCACCCCCCTTACATGCCACATTTGGCATGTATTTTTTTGGGGTGGTAAGTGGGTACCTTCTTTTTAGAGGGACTTCCTGTCTCACTTCCTGCTTTCTCTTCTTGGCTGCCTAGGCGGTGACTCCTCTCCCCCTAGGAAGCCCCTCCCTGCCAGCAATCTTCTGGGACACATCACATATTCCAGAAGATTGCCTGGTCAATAACGGTGCGTAGCATGCACCGTGCGCATCCGGCCATAAAGCCATAAGCTGTCATGGCCGGGTGCCCACAGTTGCTATGACGGTGCTGCAGAGAGGAGGGGGAGAGCAGCGAGGCTCAGGGCGCCTGCACCGCTGGACCGTGGGACAAGTCAGTGTCTGTTATAAAAGTCAGCAGCTACACTTTTTGTAGCTGATGACTTTTAATAAACTAAAAAACGTGTGGAACTTTGCTTTATTTGATTCAACCTCCTCTTTATATTTTACCAAGAAATAGGTATTATGTGTTTGTGTGCACTAAAATTAACTTTAGGGTACTTTATACAGAAAATATGGATTTGACAAATAGTTGCACTGATATTGAGATATTGAACGGTTAAAGCCAGCATATCCTGAGCAAAGAAAAAATAGCCACCTTCTCTAGACTGTCTACCATTTCATGGCATTCACCTATGCATAATACATAACTTTTTTTCTTGTAAACTTTTGGACCACTGCAAATATTCTACAGAATATCTAGTTCCTGGTTTGTATGACCAGTCTGCCTTTTGATCAGGTTATATAAGTCAGTCTGTATTCAAGAATAGTGTGTATTTTGTACATAAACGCCAGACAAGCAAAATCCCATTCATTTCAATATAGCACCTGTTCACATCTGAGCGTTTTGTCACCTGAAGCAAAACGCCTGAAGCTCCAAAAAGTACATGAGCTCCTTTTTGGGCAGATTACAGGCGGTTTTCTGCTTCTTACATTGGTGATCACCTGACCTGTACAAAATTCAAAGTAAAACATGCAGCTTTCTGCCTGAAAATGAAACGCTCGGGTGTGAATGCAGCCTTATAGGATTGTTATGTTATTTGACATACTTTAATCTCTGTTTTAACAGATAGATATTTCGATATGGCTCTAAAGAAGCTTCCGAAGTGTGACCTTCCGGATGAAATCAGAAAGTAAGTATTGTGAGGTGTCGGCAATGTAATGAAAAGGAAATGACTCTTGGGCTCCGTTCACATCTCCGCGTATGGGGCTGACAATCGTAATCATAAAAATGCAAAAATAAAATCCCGGGACCTATGTCACCCAAAAGAAGCTCCTGTATTTCTTTGGGCGACGTGCGTCCCGTGATTCTGTTTGTGAGTTTTTTCCGCGATTGTCACCCGCCTCGTGGGAAAATTGTGCCGCATTTATGGTGCTATTAAAATCAATGAGGAACGCACGGGCGTCCCTCGATTTGCCACTGTTGCGAATCGGGGACAGATTTGCGGCGATTCCGTCTGCAATTCGGAACTCTGAGATGTGAACGGAGTCTAACTTTCTTCGTGGCCATCCCCAAACACAATATGTTGTGCTTGAAGTATAGGAAATTAAGTCCTAATGTATTCATGTTCTGTTTTATTTCTGTAAAAAAAAAAAAAACTGCATGTGAAATATATGAAATATCTAATACCAGGATCAAAGAGATGGTTAAAGTGGTTTTAGGGCAGATGTTTTTTTGCCTTAATGCATTCTATGCATTAAGATGGGAAACCTCTGTGCTGCTTCCCCCACAGCCCTCCAATACACACCTAAACCCCCTCTGAATCCAGTGATGTGCACGGGCACATCGGCTTTCCCCAGGTCTCTTTCTCTCTCCTCATTGGCTGACACAGCGGCAGTAGCCATTGACGGCTGTGAATCACAGCCAGTGAGCCAATGAGGAGGAGGCAGGGCTGAGCCACAGTTTAATGTGTCTTATGGATGCATAGAGCTTGACTTAGGAGCGAGCACACACCAGTGATCCCATAGTAAGTGGGGGAACTGGTCAAGGGGGAGGAGCCGGGAGCCCCGACAGTGGTCCTGAGAACAGGAGGATTGGGCCTGCTTTAAGGATAAAGACCGTGGGGAGTAGGAATAGAAAAATTGCCCAGGCACCAAGGTTATTGGGAGCAAACAGGACCATATGTTTGTGGTCAGTGGGAGTAAAAGAATTCCCTCTTGTTGATGATCAGCAGGAAACAAAATTATATTCCCTGGCTTCAGTGGTCAATGAGAGTAATAAAATGCCCCCGCTTCAGTGGTCAGTAGGAGTAAGACACCCCATGTGTATTAGTACCAATGAGTATAATAAAAGGACCATCACAGACAGAGTGCTAGTGAGGAGGAGAATAAAAGACTCCCCAGGCACAGGTATTATTTACGAATTAAAAATGTCCCTTCTCTGTGCATTGGTGTCACTAAGAATCATAAGGCAGGCACCCCCCAACCCTAATATTGGTGAGTAATAAAACATGAAAGGGGTCATAAAGACTAGTTTGTTTTTATATCTTTTATAGATTTCATTTTTATTGAGAATTGGTTTAATTTCTGCCATGTTAGTACTACTTGGACAAAAAAAGTTTGTCCTAAAACTTTAAATATTAGTACAAATAAAAAAAAAGGATCCCGTAGTCTGCCTGTTTTTGTTTTTGATACTTCTTTTGTATCCTAGACAGGGACGAATTTGAACTTGCTATAAATGACACAGTAAACTATGTCTTGTGTAGAACTGACTAATCACTATTTTGTGTCTGTCTTCTTCCTAGTATTTCCTGCAAGAAATGTGTTGTGGTTGGGAATGGTGGAGTGCTTCGGAACAGCACATTAGGCAAGAAAATTGATAGCTATGATGTAATTATAAGGTACAGTGACACTGCGTGTCTTTTTTTATTTATTCTCTCTGTACATTTCATGAAGTTTGAACACATTGTAGTGAGTCACCTCAGGTCAGTGTGACACTTGAGAACTTCTTTTTTTTTTTCTCTCTTCAGTAGATTTGCATTGCTTCATCCTGCATATGCCGCCAATGCACTGGTTTTGTTTTTCTGACTGGGTTGTTATAGTAGTCTAAGTGAAACTGTTACAATTAAAAGAATATAACCATTTATATCTTTAAAATTCATCAACGTGTACTTTTTAGCTTTCAAATTGGTGAAATCCCTAATTCATAACTCTACATTCAGAAAACGTGTCCATCATTGAACAAATAATTGTGCTATTCTACAGAATTTTCAATTTGATCAGCTAGTAATCTCCTTGAGGCAATTCCATTAGTTTGTTCTCTGTCCCTTTATCCACCTGCATGAAAGTAGAAAAGTTGTATTTGACCACATATATTAGCATCTGCAGTTGTTTTACAACCTTGTCTATTGGTTTCAGTGAAATCTTATGCCGCGTACACATGATTGGAAATTCCAACAAGAAAACCGCAGATTTTTTCTGACGGAATGTTGGCTCAAACTACACGGTCAGACAAATCTTGTCACAAGACGTACAACGAGCCGAGATCAATGAAGTTCAATTGGCAGTTCGGCTCCTCTGCTTGATTCTGAGCATGCATGTTTTTTTGTTTTTTTTTGCGCCTTAGAATTGCATACAGATGAGTGGCTTTTTGCTCGCAAACTTTTGTTGGTGGAAATTCCGATATCAAAAGTCAGATGGAGTCTACACACGGTCAGAATTTCTGACCTGAAGCTTACATCGGACTTTTCTTGTTGGAATTTCCGATCGTGTGTACATGTCATGAGTTTCTTTTTCATACATCATGGGACACAGAGTCAGGCTAATATTCATTACCTGCTAGTTTATACTCCATCTCCAGGTGAATGGACACTGGTAGACCAAAGGTCTTTAGAAAGGAGTGATCCCCTATATAACTCCTCCCACACAGGAAGCACTTCAGTTTTTTACCAGTGTCTGCCAGGTGTATGGCACGGTTTGTTTGAGCTCTCTGAGCTCCAGGTCTCTAGCTCACAAACTGTTCCAAAATGAATAAAGGGATTGACCAATCTGATCCACTTGACACAGGCTTAATATGCTTAGATAAATGGTACCCGAGCCTCGCAAAGAAAACTCAAGATCCTGCAAGGTTTTGCCTGTAATACGACCTCCGGGCGCTGAGTCCTGCGAAGTGGAATCATGGACACTACCGTGCTAAAGCATTCCTGCAGGGTGCTGTACAGGTCCAAGGGAGTGGACCCTAAACATGAAAAGGGTACCTAGTTCTTGAAAGGTCCTCAAGTGACAGGAACCCGATGTAAAGGGCGAAGATTGGGCCCTTAGTTTCTAGTTCTTGAAAGGTCCTCAAGTGACAGGAACCCGATGTAAAGGGCGAAGATTGGGCCCTTAGTTTCTAGTTCTTGAAAGATCCTCAAGTGACAGGAACCCGATGTAAAGGGCGAAGATTGTGCCCTTAGTTTCTAAGTAGCCCTGCACCTGGACGAGTAAGTGAAACCCCTTTATTTATTATTGTGTGGTGTCCCAGTGATTGTAACAATTGGTCAAGCTAGCTAAAGGCTGGACACCTATGTGCGGTGACCATACTGGGGAGTTTTGGGCTAGCTGTGGTTGTTTGCAAAGTGTACCTACTGTGCTTGTGTGGGTGACTGTTTTCTACCTGTATGATAGCGCACGACGGTGTGCCATTTTGCCTCGGTCACCAAGGCACACGTGCGTTCCCAAGAGTACCGCTGTGCACAGCAGTTGTTGTTTGGCGGCCATGACGCATGTGCATTCGCAAAAGCACTGCTGTGCTCAGCAGTTGTTGTTTGACAGCTGTGCGCACGTGCATTCGCAAGAGTGTGGCTGTGCTCAGCAGTTGCTGTTTGGTGGCCGTGGCGCACATGCATTTGCAAAAGTGCCACTGGGCTTAGCAGTTTGTTTGGTGGCCATGGTGCACATGGCTTCACCGCACATGCACAGTAGCCTTTATTTAAGCGTGCGAAGATTCGCGTCATACACGAATACAGCCACGCCTATTCGCCGGGACTGCGCACGTGCATGCGCACGCATGCACAGAACGTTCCGGTGCACAGCCAGCTTATTTAAGCTGTATATGCCAAGAATGCAGTGCTTCCAGAATGCAGCTGTGGGACACAGAGCAGACTCTGAACAGGCACTTGCAGCGGTGCATTTCTCCTTACCCAGGTCACGTGAGTCACCAAGTTTTGCTTGGCAGGCTAAAGGTGCTTAGGATTGTTACATAGGGGCTTGGTGAGCCCTATTAAAGGGTCTCCCTTCTGGGGTGTTTTAATACTACTCCCAAGTGCTCTCTTTGTGTGGAAGGGCACACCTATGTTGTCAGTATTTTCTGATGAACCTAGTCGTATCCCTAGTGTTGTATCCTCTGAAGGACAAGAGGCTTCCGTGCAATCTGAGCCGCTGTGCCTATCTGGGATTGTGCCTACGGTCAACGCTGCTGCTTCACCCTTTATCACTAATGATGAATTGTCCTCAGCCCTAGCCGGGTTAGAGCACAGGATTGCTGGCATGATTGCCTCCATCACACAGGGTGGCAAGAAACGTGACATATTCCACTTCCTGGAGCCTCCTAGTTTGGAGCAGGAATGGGTTGAGAGTGGGGAAGAGCTAAAAGCTAAGGATATAGTGGAGTGCCCGGCAGATGAGCCTGCTTCTGAGCAATCTGGACAAAAGGAGATACAGTTGATGTCTGCCTCTCAGTCGCAGAGGCTTTCATTCTAACTCTAAATGGTTTATTCTGCCTTTAAGTTGGCTCAACCTCCCTGGTCCTCTTGGGATTCCTGAGGCCTCTTCAGGCCACACATGCTTTCACCCTACACCCCCTGCTGGAACAGGCAGTGTATGCTGATTGGGAACTTCCTATCAGGATTTTGTTCCTCTTAAGAGGTTTACCTTTTATATCCCATGGATCAAAAGTTTAAGGAATGGAGCAAGTTTTTTGGTTTGGCACCCTTTGAATAAGTTGCAACTTATTTCACTAACAAATGAACTTCAAGCAAACCACTACGTTTTTATTGGAAAAAAAACCTATATTGTCTGTGAATTGTTTTACCTGCCATTGTAATTATAATTCTGTTTTGCTGGTATTGGGATACTGGCACCCCTGCCAACAGTAGAGTTAGATTCTTGACCTCATTGTAATTAAAGCTGTAGTGTAGAGCACCTGGGACACCCATTTATAAAATATAGAATGCTTTTTAAAATATATATACAGTGGAACTTTGAAATACGCGCATAATCCGTTCCAGGAGAATGGCTGTAATCCAAAGCACTTGCAAATCAAAGCAAGTTTCCTCATAAAAGTCAATGGAAACAAAGATAATTTGTTCCACATTGTGCTCTATTGTATGCAGTACCGATTTGGCCAGAGGTGTGTGTCAGAGGCGCGCCAGAGAGACTCAGAAATATTCATAGGTTGCTCTGAAACCCTTGGGACGTATTTCCGAGTGCATCCAAAGGTCTCCAAGTGTCAACGGTGCCCCCTCACCTCTGACCAAATGCAGTACTGCACACCGCAGAGGCTTGAATCCCGCTCGTCTTGCGAGACAACACTCGCAAACCGAGTCAGGATTTTTTTTAAGTAATAGCTTGTATTCCGAAACACTATCAGAAAACTCTCAAACGGAGGTATTGCTGTACTACAATTATTTGGACTATTTTTTACTCCCATTTTATTTTCTCTTCGCTAGAATGAATGATGGTCCTGTCCTAGGATATGAAGATGATGTTGGGCAAAGGACTACTTTCCGGCTTTGCTACCCAGAGTCGATTTTCGCGAATAGCTTGCACTATGATCCAAACTCCACTGTAGTACTCATGATGTTCAAACCGCATGATGTTAAATGGCTGTCAGAATTACTGTTTCACCGAAGAGTGGTAAGTGTGCAATACTTTATATTGCTTTCAGCCTAATTCATCTGTTTTTAGACAATATCAATGGGTTTGGTCACAAATGAACATCACATTCTGTTTGTTCTCTGTTATTGGCAGAAGTGACATTTTGGTAGGTGGCTTAATTTGCACTAGAAATGACTCCAAGTGCTTCTTCTGCCTTACTCACAGCCCTGGAACCAGTACTTAGTAATGATTGGAGGAAAAACTGAAGAATAAATAGATACTTTTTTTTTTTTTAAGAATTTGTGCCCATGTTTGTGTAATTGAACTTGAAATGAATTACAAATTGGTAAAGAAACAATGGTAGGCCATAGTAGGCATCTCCAGCTGTTTATCATTCCTATTTATTATCATAGTAGCCCTAAATCATTGAACCCCCTTTATTTGTAGTACTAATATTAAATGCCCCAAAAGAGTGTGTGTGTATATATAATATTAGAGCTGGGCGATTTTCTTCCCAAAAAAAATCTGCGATTTAAAAATAAAAATAAAAAACTTGATTCACAATATGAATCAAGTGGTTTTTTTTTTTAATGGAAAAAACACTGCACTAGTCCTGGGGAGCTGGGGGCAGGAGTTTTTAGGCAAGGCCGAAGCTGCAGCCTCGCCTAAAAACTCCTGCCCGCAGCTCCTCAGGGCCAGCGTGGTGTCAGCACCGGTCCTGGTGAAAAAAAATCGATTTGTTGAAAATCTGAAACAATTTGACATCACAACTCGATTCTAGATTTAAATCAATTTTTTCCCCGGCCCTAGTATGTGTGTGTGTATATATGTATGTATGTATGTATGTATGTATGTATGTATGTATGTATGTATATATACAGTGCAGAAAATAAGTATTTGAACACCCTGCTATTTTGCATGTTCTCCCACTTGGAAATCATGGAGGGGTCTGAAATTGTTATCGTAGGTGCATGTCCACTGTGAGAGACATAATCAAAAAAAAAATTCCAGAAATCACAATGTATGACTTTTTTAACTATTTATTTGTATGATACAGCTGCAAATAAGTATTTGAACACCTGAGAAAATCAATGTTAATATTTGGTACAGTAGCCTTTGTTTGCAATTACAGAGGTCAAACGTTTCTTGTAGTTTTTCACCAGGTTTGCACACACTGGAGGAGGGATTTTGGCCCACTCCTCCACACAGATCTTCTCTAGATCAGTCAGGTTTCTGGGCTGTCGCTGAGAAACACGGAGTTTGAGCTCCCTCCAAAGATTCTCTATTGGGTTTAGGTCTGGAGACTGGCTAGGCCACGCCAGAACCTTGATATGCTTCTTACAGAGCCACTCCTTGGTTATCCTGGCTGTGTGCTTCGGGTCATTGTCATGTTGGAAGACCCAGCCTTGACCCATCTTCAAAGCTCTAACTGAGGGAAGGAGGTTGTTGCCCAAAATCTCGCAATACATGGCCCCGGTCATCCTCTCCTTAATACAGTGCAGTCGCCCTGTCCCATGTGCAGAAAAACACCCCCAAAGCATGATGCTACCACCCCCATGCTTCACAGTAGGGATGGTGTTCTTGGGATGGTACTCATCATTCTTCTTCCTCCAAACACGGTTAGTGGAATTATGACCAAAAAGTTCTATTTTGGTCTCATCTGACCACATGACTTTCTCCCATGACTCCTCTGGATCATCCAAATGGTCATTGGCAAACTTAAGACGGGCCTTGACATGTGCTGGTTTAAGCAGGGGAACCTTCCGTGCCATGCATGCTTTCAAACCATGACGTCTTAGTGTATTACCAACAGTAACCTTGGAAACGGTGGTCCCAGCTCTTTTCAGGTCATTGACCAGCTCCTCCCGTGTAGTCCTGGGCTGATTTCTCACCTTTCTTAGGATCATTGAGACCCCACGAGGTGAGATTTTGCATGGAGCCCCAGTCCGAGGGAGATTGACAGTCATGTTTAGCTTCTTCCATTTTCTAATGATTGCTCCAACAGTGGACCTTTTTTCACCAAGCTGCTTGGCAATTTCCCCGTAGCCCTTTCCAGCCTTGTGGAGGTGTACAATTTTGTCTCTAGTGTCTTTGGACAGCTCTTTTGTCTTGGCCATGTTAGTAGTTGGATTCTTACTGATTGTATGGGGTGGACAGGTGTCTTTATGCAGCTAATGACCTCAAACAGGTCCATCTAATTTAGGATAATAAATGGAGTGGAGGTGGACATTTTAAAGGCAGACTAACAGGTCTTTGAGGGTCAGAATTCTAGCTGATAGACAGGTGTTCAAATACTTCTTTGCAGCTGTATCATACAAATAAATAGTTAAAAAAAATCATACATTGTGATTTCTGGATATTTTTAATTTTTTTGATTATGTCTCTCACAGTGGACATGCACCTACGATGACAATTTCAGACCCCTCCATGATTTCCAAGTGGGAGAACTTGCAAAATAGCAGGGTGTTCAAATACTTATTTTCTGCACTGTATATATATATATATATATATATATATATATATATATATATATATATATATATGGAAAGGGGCCTAAAAGCTTAACTCCAATTTTGTGTAGAAAAAAACTTTCCCCTACTGGGTGATCTATGTACTGTACATTGCAAGGAGTATAACAATCTTTGTTGCAGGATCCTACCTTTTTGATTTCTTCAGAATAACAGGTGTGTTTGTCTGTGGCTCTGTACTAAGTGGGTCTAATGGGAGTGGCTTCATAATTAACTGTCAGGTGTGCAGCTTCTGGGCACTAATGAGGAAAACTGCTGGGCCTGCATCTCTTTAGACCTGCTCCTATTGAAAGTATTTCTCCAAAAATGTTTTTTTTTTTTTGCCGTGGATCTAACCACGTGTTTTGCGGGAAAGAAAATTGCTTGATTACCCCATCGACACAGACAGTGTTGACAGGGGAATTCCTCCTGTATTCTCATTGTAATCATTGTATTCTCCTGGTGTGGAGTCGGGGGAAGCCGTTCCCTCTGGGAGAAGACGGTGATTATAGCGGCTTTGCCAGGTGCGAACGATGATCCCATGTAAGATCCAGCAGGCTGGTTGTACCCAATTTGATCGATCAACTTGGTACATTCAGCCTGCCCATACATGTCTGAATTTCGACGGCTCTTGCTGAACCTTTCCTGAGATTTTAAATGGTCTTTGCCCGACCTTACTTTAGATCTGCTAATTTGCTTTCCCCCATTACAATGTGCCCCTTGTACTTCTGAATGGGTGCAGGCTTTGTGCAAATCCCCCTGGATTCCATGTACTCATCTACTTCCACCTATATCCCCGGGGCTCTGTGTGAGGTAGAGGAACTGATCTGGCTGCCTCTCTCCGAGTAGCCTCCTCCAGCAATTCAGCAGTGCATAGCAATGTTTTGTAGTGTCAGGTCCATACAGTCACTAGTTAACCCTAGGTCTCTTTCAAGAAGTAATTCCCCCCATTGTTTCAGGATGGAGAGCGGGGAAGAGGCCAGTAAATATGAAGGTATAGAAGATGTCACACTGATAGAAGAGTGGTATCAGTTCTTCAATGCTTGCGAGCAAAAATTATTACAATTAATGATTAGACGTTGCAAAGCAAAAAATGCGCAAATAGAGGCCAACATAAGTAACCTTAACCACTTGACCACTGGGCACTTAAACCCCCTTAATAACCAGACCAATTTTCAGCTTTCGGTGCTCTCACAGTTTGAATGACAATAACTCGGTCATACAACACTGTAGCCAAATTAAATTTCTGTCCTTTTTTTCCCCAGACATAGAGCTTTCTTTTGGTGGTATTTGATCACCTCTGCGTTTTTTTTTGTTTTTTTTTCCGCTATTAATGAAAAAAGAACGAAAATTTTGTAAAAATATTAATTTTTCTTCATTTCTATCATAACATTTTGTAAAAAAGTAATTTTTCCTCATAAATTTGGCCTAAAATGTATACTGCTACATATTTTTGGATATTATTTAGTCTGGGTGAAAGTTATAGGGTCTACAAGCTATGGTACCAATTTCTGAAAATGTATCCATTTGATCACACCTGAAGTACTGACAGCTTCTCTCATTTCAAGCCAACAGGCGGCACTGCAGTGGTGCAGGTGGAACTGGTGTGGCACTGGTGGGCACAGATGGCACAGGTGTGCACAGACGGCACTGGTGGGGCACAGGCAGCACTGGTGGGGCACAGGCAGCACTGGTGGGGTGCAGATGAGCGCTGATTGGCACAGGTGCCACTGATGGGCACAGGTGCCACTGATGGGCACAGGCGGCACTCGTGGGCACATATGTGGGGCACAGGTGGCACTGGTGGCACTGCTGTGGCACTAATCTCTCTCCTCCATTGCAGCGTCTCTCTCACGCTGCAATGGTGAGGAGAGGAGAGAGATGACCTGCAGTGTTTACATCCGTGATCGCGCCGTCATTGGACGGCGCGATCACGTGGTAAGGAGCCGCTGCCATTGGCTCCTTACCGAGATCACTGACGCTGCGGGTCCCGTGGACCCGCCGAGCGCCGTGACCGTGTGTGCGCGCCCGCTCGGGCGCGCGGATCTGACGCACGTCAGGTTTGTTTACACACGTGATCGCGCCGTCATTGGACGGTGCGATCACGGGGTAAGGAGCCGCCGCCATTGGCTCCTTACCGCGATCACTGATGCTGCGGGTCCCGTGGACCCGGTGAGCACCGGTGATCGCGTGTACGCGCCCGGTCGGGCGCGCACACCTGACTCTAGCGGAGGACGTCCATGGACGTCCTGTTAGAGTACAGGAACCGCCTTATAGACGTATTTCGTCTATAGGGCGGTGATTAAGTGGTTAAAGAACAAATGGAACCCCTTATGGGAACCAAGGAATATTTGGAACAGGCACAAAGTTTACAAACCCACCTGTCCAAATATGATGGAGAAATAAAAAATAAAAAATTAAAGTATCAAAGGGATTTAACAGACTATGAGGAACATAAAGTTTACAAATGGCAGGCAGATTTTGATCCTGCCAACCTGAAAGATCCTACTATAAGGGACACGGAAGTACCGAACAGAGTTTCTCAATTAAGTAGTAAAGGAAAGCAAAAAAAATCAGAATTTCCTGGTCCTAGCTGTTTCCATGAAAAAGTGAATAGGAAAAAGTTGCGCTACTAATAAAAAGATGTATGTATAGCAGCCAGCACCAACAATGGAACAATATTGTGTACAAAAATAAAAAAAATAAAAGTGCGAAGTGTTGTAATGCAAAGGTGGGCATATTGATCTAGAAAAGTGTAGGAAATAAAAAGTATTAAATAATATTATGCCACAATATATGTGAATTCCTCTATTGCATAATAAATATTTAAACACAATACCACTTCATAAGGTGTAAAATGCAAAAATAATAGTGTTACAGTAGTGTTACAGTGCATAAATTCAATGTGAACTATTGATATTACTTATAATAAAAGTGACATAAATAAGTCCATGAACGATCAGTTGATGCTGTATGCAGTGCTCCAAAGAAAAAAACTCAGTGACTTGTGATGGTGCTTCACAGAATAAAACTTTCAGTTATTTCACACACATGCTCGCCCCGTGTGATTTCTCTCACCTCAGGGGTTGTGACCGCACAGCTAAGTTTGGTCAAATAAGCAGTAGAACCGACACTGGGCTCAAGGTCAATGGACTCTGCAAATCATAGGATCCTTCACTATGGATATCCTTGATTCATGTATAAAATAATATAGACTGGATAGTATGATAATGTTTTATCTCAAATTTATTGTATAAAATAAGCCATTGTACTCGCATTTTAGAGGTACCATCGGCGCACCACTCTATACAAAGCATGAATAAACTGGCATTTGCACTTTATGGATTGGAATCACATGACGGTATTAATTAAATAGTATTAATACAGAGTTATTCATACAGCACGGCAAAATGTATTTTTTTTTGGATTGATTTAACACATTTTATGGGAGTGGGAACTGTTGTCAGCAGCTGAAAGTAATTCTACCATCTCTCTTCACTTATTGCATGCTCTTTTAGACCTATTGTCTATCAAATTGGTAGCTCGCAAGATCTTTTATTAAGTTCAGTGTAGGAGTTTTCATTTATTTATTAGACCTCTTTCACACTGAAGGGGCTTTTTTTTTTTCAGGCGCTAAAAATAGCGCATGTGCAGCGCCTGAATAAAGCCTCAGCTGCATATCCAGTGTAAGAGCTCGAGTATTTTCACACTGGGGCGCTGCACTGGCAGGGTATCAAAAGTCATGTCGGCAGCTTCTTTGCAGCGTTTTTAGGAGCGGTGAACTCCTCGTCGATGCTCAGGCACTTTCAGTGTGAAAGCAGACTTGTAGTATTTTGACATTAAAAAGGTCTAGCACAGTGGTTTCCAACTCCTGTTCTCAGGACTTACTAACAGGCCAGATTTGCAAGATAACTGAAATACATCACAGGTGATATAATTTGCTACTGTGATTGCCATATTCTAGTCTACATCTCCCCAAGGTAATACTTACAATCTTGCCTGTTAGGCTCCTTTCACACGGAGCGGTCTGTTTTTCGGTCCGCTCCGTGTGCTCAGCGGTGGATCCCCGCTCAGCTGTCAGGCGGACAGGGCCGTCTCCGCACACTGTGCAGGGACCGCCCTGTCTCTCCTCCGCTCTTCCCTATGGGGAATCGGATGGAAACGGACCGTCTGTCCGTTTGCATCCGATCCGTTTGGCCGGACGGAAGAAAAATAGGACATTCTTCCGCATCCGTTTTTTTCGGACGGATCTTGCGGACGTTAGCGGATGCATCATCCGCTAACAGATCCGCTCCCATAGGGGTTCATTACAAGTCCGTAAACGGACTTGTAATGAACGGACGAGCGGAGCGGACATGTGAAAGGGGCCTTAGTGGTTCCTGAGGAATGGAGAACCACTGGCCTAAGGGCCCTTTCACACGTACGGACAAACGGTCCGTTTTTTACAAGTCCGTTTACGTACTTGTAATGCATCCCTATGGGATTGTGGACATTAGCGGATGATGCATCCGCTAACGTCCACAAAGATCCGCGTCCGCAAAGATCCATTTTTTCAGACGGAAGAAACCCCTATTTTTCTTCCGTCTGGCGGATCGGATCGGATGAATACGGACAGACGGTCCGTATTCTTCCAATTCCCCATAGGGGAGAGCGATGAAAAGACGGGGCGGTCTCTGCGCAGTGTGCGGTGACCGCCCTGTCCGCCGACAGCTCAGCGGGGATTTACAGATTATCCCTGCTGAGCCGACGGACACACACGGGGCGGATCAAAAACGGTCTGCTTCGTGTGAAAGGACCCCAACAGAAAGGTTAGTAGAATAAACAGAAAAAACTGCTGCACTAGAACAATTCTTTTGGTTATTAACCCACTTCTACTAAATCCTTTCATCCTCTGTACCATTATAATAAGTGTCCCTTTGCCTGTGTTATGTAAAAAATCTGCCGGATTGTATATGAGCGGCGCTCAGCGGATTTTCGGCTCTCATCTCTCTCCAACAAGGCCGAGAGAGAAGAGAAAAAGACAGTCCACTGAGTGCAGGGAGTCACTCTCATGTAAGCACAGTCCGGCCGATTTTTTTTTACATAGCGCAGGGACACTTATTATGGTACAGAGAGGAAGGGAGAATTCAGTAGCAAATATGAGAGCAGCGGGGGGTGGGGGGCACACACTTATACGAGCAGACAGGCAGGGAGGGGGGAGGACAGAGGAGACGCAGGAGAGCAGGGCTGCGGATGATGGAGGCATGTACTCTGACCACGGTGTCAGGGCTCAGCAGCCCTGATATATTCTGTTCAGTTTACAGAGGGGAGGGTATAGCCAAGCAAGATCATTCGGTTATTTCAGGTGATGGAGAGGGCCAAATGACACAGAACAAGCATTACATGCTTTAAGGGAACAGGATTCTTTTTGCGGGAAGCATTATAATATGAAGAACGCTTTCCCCCTTGTTAAGGGCTTAAGCGTATAATAGTGATAAGTACCTTTTGCAACTGCAAAATATTCCCCACCTTCCTAATTCAAGGGAACAAGAGAACATGATAAAATAATATTAAGCACATTGTTGATGTGAACTTTAACCCCTTTGAGGCCAAAGGTCATTGAGGCCTAGATGCCAAGACTGCAGTTGGCACATTTAGCAGTTAATATCAATGCATTAACGTTTCATTAACTGACTTATTTACTAATGTTGTTTTGTTGTTCCATAGTTAACATTGTGATTCTAACCCCCTGCTTATTTCACTGTGCACAGCCTCATCTGCAGAAAGGAGAAGTCTGTTGGATAAACTTATAGAAAAATAGATTTGTGGCGCACGATCAGTTTAAGCAGGCAACCTAGTCTAAAATTAAAATTAAGATTAAAATTGAAATTAAAATGACCATAAGTAAATATAAGTCCATATGGTAACAATATATTCCGGACAGTCCAGTTAAATGAATGAGGGGATTTAGCGGCAGCACCTGAAGCAGAAGCGAGCCTCTGGAAGAGTCAAAAATACAAGAGAGAGATGCGCCAAGCTAAGTGCAGTATGTCGTTTTTAATCAGTAGTAAGTTAGTACAATAAAATAACTACTCACAAACATGGAGTAATACAGGCATTAGTGTGGCTATGAGGCCGGGATCATCATAGGAAGTTCATCCGAATAAAGTTTCCTCGTCCAAGGCTTGTGCGCTGCAAGTGTGGTACAAGGCTTGTGCGTCCACTGTACCACACTTGCGGCGCACAAGCCTTGGACGAGGAAACTTTATTCGGAGGAACTTCCTATGATGATCCCGGCCTCATAGCCACACTAATGCCTGTATTACTCCATGTTTGTGAGTAGTTCTTTTATTGTACTAACTTACTACTGATTAAAAACGACATACTGCACTTAGCTTGGCGCATCTCTCTCTTGTATTGTTGGATAAACTTCCAGCCTACTTGGATTGCCATGATTAGTTAGTCTGAGACCTGGGGCAGGCAGTGGCAGCCTGCACTAATAATTTACAGGTGAAGCATAGATTACCATTTTCCCAACTCGGGTTGATCAAATGCTGTTCGACAGAAGCTGGCCTAACAATCCCCTTCCATTGAACAGACAGGGCTACACACCGATCAAAATTTCAATACACATACAGTGAGGGGAAATAAGTATTTGATCCCTTCTTATTTTGTTGCCCTATAACGCCAGTAGTGTTGAAGGTACCCAGAAATTGAAACAGATTTTGATAAAAGTTATACATTTATTAAGAAAAATACATAAAATGGAAAAACAAGAAGACAATATGAGAATTGTATGTGATTGCGTTAAGTTAACACTAAGGAGCATAGAACCCAACTGGTATGTGGGAACACAAAGATGTAGGTCCTCTTCCCTTCATTGTCTATATATAGGATGATGGTACCCACCCCTACACCTTAAATATCTCCAGTGAGGCAATATCCTGTAACCTTATTTTGTACATTTGCCCACTGACAAAGAAATGATCAGCCTATAACTTTAATGGTAGTACTAACTTAGCATAGTTAGTACATCGGGTCTATAATAGTTTTTTTTTTTCAACCCAATGACCCAGCCTGGTGCCCGGATTTACTTTGCATCATTGTCTACACCAAGGATAGAGTATGATTGGATAATTAAAGAAACAGCCCTCCGACTTAATTATCGCCCACTGCGCTTAGTTGAGAAACCTGTCAAACTAGCTGCTGCTATAAAAGTATAAAATGTGAAAATATTATATATGTGTACTGCACCATCAAATAAAGCAGGTGACTTGTAATATATAAAAGCAGCGCTTGAATAGTGAAAAGTGTGGTTCCCACTAACTAAATAATGTGACTAAATGTGATACATAACATATATCATATAACATAAATCACCTAATACAGTGAAAAATGAACAAACAAAACAGAAATGTTTAGCAAAGAGCGAAAAAAAAGTTCAAATCCTGTGATAGTCGGTGAAAAAGTAAAAAAGAGTTCATAGATTCTTAGTATCAATCTTCTCAATCTTCCACCACACCGCTTGTGCTCAGTGAATCCTTCACCCTTCCAAAATGCGCACTCACCACAATTAAATGCCCAGCACTCTCGTGTTGAGGCACAAAAGCAAAACTCCAAATCTCTCCAATGATCGATATCGATATCCAATTCAGTGATAAGTTCCAACGTGTTCACATAAATAAAGAAAAAATAGCACTATAGTGTAATATTGTAAAACCAGTTTTAATCACACCACTAAAAAAATCTTCATAAAATGCACTCACAAACGTGATCTTTCACCAAACTTTGAATAACAAGTGACAGCATAGGTTTCCAAGTTTCCAAAACAACAAGCCAGTGGTCACGGCGGACCCTCGATCGTTCCCAGTGTACTCACAGCCCTTTGGACGCTGCTCGATGTAAAGATGGTATTGGAGTTAGCCAGCTGGAAGTGTATCGCACATCCATATAGTTTACACAGGATCAATGATTAGTGACCACGCCCCCGACATGTTTCGTCATACCGACTTAATCATGGGATTGGTCACAAACTCTAAAAGTCGCCCTTTTATTTTCGTTCCTCTTTTGAAAAAGACGCGTGTGCCGGAAACTGCGTCGAAAGTGACGTGATCACGCAGCGTGCTCCTGCTAACGCGATCAACGTCTCTTCCCGGACCTCCTACAGGTGTATGTGTATTCGATGTTCCGTCGAACGTGATACTCCGCACGGCCTACCCCAATTCGTCATCCCGTCGGAAATGACGTTTCGATGTACGCTAAACACAGCACAAACAACCAACACTGCTATTGGTCGAATGTCCCCGTGACCACAGAGCTCATCTTAAACAATTACACATATTCCTCATTAACTAAAATTACAATATAATGAAACTGTTAACGTTCCATCGGTTGAATGCCTAAAATATGAACATATAAATATAAAAGTATATAAATATATACATACATAATTTACATAATTGCAAAGTCAAATTAGAACAGTATAATAAATGGTTATACGGTATCGAAAAATTAAAAATTAAAATTCAAAAACTAAAGAAATATGCCTAAAAAGCATCACTAAGTCAATGCTTAAATAACACATATAATGCTTGTCTGGTTTATACTCTCCAGCACCTATACAGTAGACCAGATCTATGGGTGTCTCAGCTCTCATAATTCTAATAGTAGTGTTATATATAACTATACCATACATCAGCACCTAAATGTCCCCAAGGATTCCGTGCAATACTATGTGTCATAACTGGTTTGACACCAATATTACTATTAAATGTATACACAGTTCCCCAATGTTACAGAATATCGTGCCATATCTAAAATAAATAAGGACAATTAAACCAAAATATTCTGGACTGCCGGTAAATGTCATGATGGATGGATCCAAGAATAGCTCAAGCATTGTTAATGAAGCAGTTGAAATCTACCTCAATGTTCAAACCTCTTGGTGTAAGATATTTTAAGAGAAATATCCATTGCGTTTCGCGTTGTGATAAGTCTCTGACCCTATTGGATCCTCTCCAGGATGGGTGCACACAATCAATCCCACAAAACTGAGCCAAAGAGGGATCGCCATTATGTTTTAATTTAAAGTGTAAGGATACACTGTGGTCCTCAAACTTCTTTTTAATGTTGGCTAAATGTTCCGCAATCCGTATTCTTAGGAGCCTTTTTGTTCTCCCAACATACAACAGCCCACATGAGCACCATAACAGGTAAACAACGTGAGAGGAGTTGCATGTGATAAACTCTTTTATATCAAACGTGCTCCCATCACTTCCTGTTATCTGTAATTTCCCTCTGTTGTGTACTCTTACTGTACGACAGCAGATACATTTCCTGCATGTAAAAAAGCCTTTTAAATCAAAACTTAGTCTAGCTTGGTCAGGTGGGTCCAGAATTTTTCGGACCACCTGATCACCAAAGTTCGGGGCACGTCTATAGATGAACCGTGGCTGGTCAGGTAAGATTTCCGCCAAATGTCTGTCCTTACCCAGAATATGCCAATGAGTTTTGAATATGTTTTCAATTTCTTTAAATTGAGCATGAAACCCTGTTAAAAAACCCAATTGATGTTGATTATTCGGTAATGCAACCTCCCTCTTTTTAAAACATTCCTCCCTGGGTGTTTCCGCAATTTGTTGGATGATGACATTCATCTCTGTTTCATTGTAGCCCTTTTGTACAAATTTGTGTTTTAGAACATCAGCTTGTGAGTAATAATCACCCTCTTCTGTGCAGTTCCGTCGCACTCTTAGGAACTGCCCTTTAGGGATGTTCTTAATCCACGCGGGATGGTGACCGCTTCTAATTGACAAATAGCTATTGCGGTCGGTTGGTTTAAAATAGGCTTTAGTGGTTAATTTTCCATGTGATATCATAATAGTCACATCCAAAAAATTCACTGAGTGATCACTGATTACATGCTCGAGTCTGATATTGTTGGTGTTTTCATTGAGACCTTCTAGGAATTGAAGCACTTCACCATGTGTGCCCTCCCAGATGAACAGGTCATCAATGAATCTCCTATAGAAGATTAACTGTGGCTTTTGGTTGTGGAAAATGACCTTATCTTCCCACTCAGCCATAAACAGGTTGGCGAGGCTGGGGGCATATTTAGCCCCCATTGCCACGCCAACCTGTTGAGAATAGAAGGAGCTGTCAAACCAAAAGTAATTGTGTGACCTACAGAATTCCAATGCATGTCCCAAAAACTTTTTCTGAGTGTATGGAATATTGTCTCGCCTACTTAGAGCCCAGTTTAATGCTAATGCAGCATCCTCATGCTGGATAATAGTGTAGAGAGATGCTACATCCGCAGTTACTAGGTATATTTGAGAGTCTGTGTTAATGTTGATCTTTTCAAGAGATTGGAGCAAATCTGTAGTGTCTTTTAGATAGGGTTGTCCAGATACCGATACTAGTATCGGTATCGGGACCGATACCGAGTATTTGCGGGAGTACTTGTACTCGCGCAAATGCTCCCGATACCTAAATAGAATACTTTTTTTGTATTTATCAACATGTTCTTTGAGTTTTTTACTACTGCGTGACAAGAAAATAAAACATTTTTATTAATTTTTACTTATTTTTATTCTTTTATAATGTCTTGAGTTAGAGTTCTTCATAATTCTAAAGAAAATATCCTTAGTCTGTATTGTGCTTTGAAAACTGTCGCATGACATTTAAAGAAAGTACCGGTATTCGGTATCGGCAAGTACATGGAAAAAAGTATCGGTACTTGTACTCGGTCCTAAAAAAGTGGTATCGGGACAACCCTACTTTTAGATATGCTTTGGTATTTCTTATCTAAATATTCACCAAGCCTTGCCGTAATAGAGCCAATGCCATTGACAATTGGGCGGGCCGGGGGTACCTTCGGGATTTTGGGTAGGGTGTATATCACAGGAATCCTAACAGCCGATGGTGATAAGTACTTTCTTTCTTTATGGTTCAAAGCACCAATTTGAAAGCCCCATTCTACAAGAGCATCCAATTGAGCCTTGTAAGGTACAGTCGGATCTGTTGGAAATTTTTTGTATGTACTGTGATCTTCCAAAAGTTCCATCAATTGTGTATGATAGAAGCGCTGCTTTTATATATTACAGGTCACTTGCTTTATTTGATGGTGCAGTACACATATATAATATTTTTACACCAAGGATCGCTCAGTGATCGAAAGGCATAAAGGACAGGGAAAAGTACAATGTAAATCACTCATCTCTGCCCTCAGTTATGACCCTTGAGTTAGTTCTATGGTCACAGCATACACTTTCATTTTATAACATCAGCATTGTAATAGCAATACAACCAATACTTATTTTTTGACAATCCAGTATAAGCTTACTTGAGAAATCTCCTTTCTTTTTGTGAGTGCCGCCTATGTGCTGTCCATCTCTTTCCATAACTTACTGGACTCTGACAAATATCACAAAATTTTCCTCCAAGAGTCACTATTCACGGCCAGATTGCTAATAGCGAGAAAATTGCTTCAGGGCCCTACCCCCATCTATTCAGGAGTGGGTAGTTAATGCTGTATTACCATACAAAAAATAAATATATACCCATAGGGGCTGTCCGGCCAAATATGATAAGGTGTGGGATGCTTGGGTGAGAAATGCTGCTACATGTAATGCCCTGCCTGACTGAGCCTAGTGTACTTCTCCCCTGGTCAGATTGTATATCCTTGCTGTGTGAATGGCTGGCCCTCTGGTTCTCCGCGTCCCTAGCATTGCACTATTGTCCATAATGTACATCCTGTGATCACTGTATGCAATGACTTCTGTATCGTACCTGCTTCACTTGCATGAGTTGTAGTTTTGCATATTTTGTATGTCACCCCTTCATTTTGACGAATAAGGGCTCTTTCACACGTCCGTTCCGTTCGTCCGTTTTTTGGACGTTCGGTAACGGACCTCAATGCTTCCCTATGGGAGCGGATCCGTTAGCGGATGATGCATCCGCTAACGTCCGCCAGATCCGCATCCGTTTTTTCGGACGGAAGAATGTCCTATTTTTCTTCCGTCCGGCTGAAAAACGGACCGCACGTGTGAAAGGACCCTAAAACTTTGCCTTTTGTAAAAAAAAAAAAGGATTCAGTTAACTATTATGTCTCTCTACCCTGTAAACAGTCATTTTAGCAAAAAAAATAATGTTATTTACAACTTCTTTAACCACTTGCCTACTGTGCACCTACACCCTCTTCGTGCCCAGACAAAATTTAAGCTTCTGGCACTGCGTCGCTTTAACTGACAATTGCGCGGTCGTGCGACGTGGCTCCCAAACAAAATTGGCGTCCTTTTTTTCCCACAAATAGAGCTTTCTTTTGGTGGTATTTGATCACCTATGCGGTTTTTATTTTTTGCGCTATAAACAAAAATAGAGCGTCAATTTTGAAAAAAATGCAATATTTTTTACTTTTTGCTATAATAAATATCCCCAAAAAATATATAAAAAAAATTTTTTTTTTCCTCAGTTTAGGCCGATACGTATTCTTCTACATATTTTTGGTAAAAAAAAATGCAATAAGCGTTTATCGATTGGTTTGCGCAAAATTTATAGTGTTTACAAAATAGGGGATAGTTTATTTTATTTATTTTTTTTTTTTTTACTATTAATGGCGGCGATCTGCGTTTTTTTTTTTTATTGGGGCTGCGACGTTATGGCGGACACTTCGGACACTTTTCTGCCATTTTTGGGACCATTTACATTTATACAGTGAACAATGCTATAAATATGCATTGATTACTGTATAAATGTGACTGGCAGTGAAGGGGTTAACCACTAGGGGGCGGGGAAGGGGTTAAATGTGTGTCCTATGAGTGTTCTAACTGTAGGGGGAGAGGGGGTGACTGGGGGAGGTGACCGATTGTGTCCCTACATACAGAGCTCCACGTCCCCGCTCAGTTACTGGGCAATCGCATGTGCCCAGCGGCAGCTAATTGGTGGCAGCTAATTTGATATGTCCTCGGAGGACAGCTTTATGAGCAACCCATACAGAGGTAGGGGGAGTGTCGTTTGTATTTTCAGAAAAGTAATTTTCGATATGAGTAGATATTGTATTTTGGTTAGTAGGGTCAGTTAAAAGGGAATCATTGAGTCTCCAATTGTATGGGGAAGGGGAGAGGCCTATGTAGGATATGTGAAAGGAGGTAATGTCATGGTCTGACCACGGACAGGGGTGAACATGAGCCTGGGAGGAGTTGGCTAAGAGTATCGGGGTACAAAATATATAATCTAGTCTGGCATAGGAATCGTGAGGGTGGGAGTAGTGGGTATATGCCTTAATACCTGTATTATGTGCTCTCCAAGAGTCAATCAGTTGAAATTTGTTGAGGCAGTAGTTAGTGGATTTAGAAAACGCTTTGGAGGAAGGGGAGATTATGCTTCTGTCTAAGGTGGTGTGGGCAGACATATTGAAATCACCACCCAATATTATGTGGGGGGAATTGAAGAGGTCTAGGGTGTTAAAAAAATTTGGTAAGAAAAGCCGCTTGGGATTCATTTGGGGCATAAATTGAGGCGATAGTAATCTCACGATTGTTGATGGTACCTTTTAAGGATAATAAAGCGACTGTCAGGGTCTTTGTAGATATTTTTTATGTCAAAGATTGTGGTGTTGCGGATGAAGATTGCTACTACACGTGTTTTGTTTGTAAAGGTGGTATAATGAAATTGATTATATGATTTGTGGAAATAATTTGGAGCAAACTGAGTTTCTTGAAGCAGGATGATATCTGCTCCAAGTCTTTTATAATGTTCAAATGCTTTTTTGCGTTTATGTGGGGAGTTAAAACCTTGGGTGTTGTGTGAGATGATTTTAAGATCCATGAAAAGGGTTTGAGGGTAGGATTGACAGAACATATTTTAGTATAATAAAAAGTATATTAAGCATAGGAGTTTGTTGGATTAGATTATGTCCATGATGTACCAATTTAGATATAGTGTATGATAACTTATTTAGGGAGATACTACAATGGAAAGCATGTATATAACATCTAAGTTTTGAGATATATGAAATACCAGAGATATGTGTAACAAGAAAGTATAAAAACATTGAAAAGGTGTACAAACCATGACTATTAAATGTAGTGCAAAGTAGTCGATAGGCCATAAGGGCCATAATAATCAACCAAATAAAAACAAATGGAAGGGGTATAAATTTTGGGACAAGGTGTAACTTGTCACACATACAATTAAACCAATTTTTTTTTTAGGACAAATGTGTCCTTGTTCTGTGAACATGTTGAGGTTCAGCATGAGCACAGATGTGGGGTCAATCTAGCAACGGTGGACGCTTCAGGCATATAGAAAAATAAATTGAACATAAGGGTGATGTATGTTTGGTGCATATAACCAAACCAAGATGAGATGTTTTATGAAGTGGAAATAAAATATTAATAATATACTAGTATAAAGTCATTGATGTCTTCTATCCTGGTTCATAGGGAGGCAGCTTCAGGCAAAGGTGAATGATCAAGATGAATCTTTACTGTAGATCAGGGGTCTCAAAGTACCCACCCGCGGGCCATTTACGGCCCGCGTTCCGGCAATAAATGGCCCGCAAGCAGGGCGAGTGCCGCAGAAGTGTGGATCGAGGTGCATGAAGAGTAGCGCAGGAAGCGTCTGTCAGAGGTTCACTTCTCTCTGTCACGCTGCTACTCCCCAGCGGCCCCTCCTCTCTTCTCGGCTCTTCTTGCTTGTGACATCATCTGGGATGGACGAGAAGAGAGGAGGGGCTGCCGGGGAGTAGCAGCGTGACTTGAGAGAGAAGTGAACCTCTGACAGACGCATCCTGCACTGCTCTGCATCTGAAGAAAACAACAAGTAAACGCTGACCTTTGCCCTGATGTGCTCTCGTGTGCCCTGATGTGCTCTGATTGTGCTCTGATTGTGCCCCATGTACCCTGATGTGCCCCATGTACCCTGATGTGCCCCATGTACCCTGATGGGCCCCATGTACCATGCCATGTGCCTCATGTACCCTGATGTGCTGGGCTCTGTACATCAGGGTACCATGTACCCTGATGTGCCACGTGCCCTGTACTGATGTGCCCTGATGTGCTCTCGTGTGCCCTGATGTGCCCCATGTACCCTGATGTGCCCCATGTACCCTGATGTGCCCCATGTACCGTGCCATGTGCCTCATGTACCCTGATGTGCCTCATGTACCCTGATGTGCTGGGCTCTGTACATCAGGGTACCATGTACCCTGATGTGCCACGTGCCCTGGTGTGCTCTCGTGCCCTGAGTGTGTCCTGATATGCCCCATGTGCCCTGATTGTGCTCAGATTGTGGCCCATGTACCCTGATGTGTGCCATGTACCCTGATGTGTGCCATGTACCCTGATGTGTGCCATGTACCCTGATGTGTGCCATGTACCCTGATGTGTGCCATGTACCCTGATGTGTGCCATGTACCCTGATGTGCTGTTTCATGTGCCCTGTGTCCTGATGTGCCATGTGCCCTGTCCTGATGTGCTGTGCCCTGATGTGCCATGTGCCCTGTCCTGAACCCCTATGTGCTGTGCTCTGATGTGCCCTGATGTGCTGGGCTCTGTACCCTGATGAGCTGTGCCCTGATGTGCGCTGTGCCCTGATGTGCGCTGTGCCCTGATGTGCGCTGTGCCCTGATGTGCGCTGTGCCCTGATGTGTGCTGTGCCCTGATGTGCAGTGTGGTGGTCTGTCGGCAGTGTGGTGGTCTGTCGGCAGTGTGGTGGTCTGTCGGCAGTGTGGTGGTCTGTCGGCAGTGTGGTGGTCCGTGTGTAGTAGTCAGGGTTAATAATGTGTTTGCTGCCACCAATACTAGTGGTTAATAATGTGTCCGCTGACACCAGTGCTGGGGGTTAATAATGTGTCCGCTGACACCAGTGCTGGGGGTAAATAATGCGTTCGCTGACACCAGTACTGTTTTTGAAGTTTGAAAGTTTGCATGCGGCCCCCCATGGGATATGAAAACTTGTCTTGCGGCCCTCAGGTAATATGAGTTTGAGACCCCTGCTGTAGATAGTTCTTAGATAGCCCCTCTCCCTCCCTCCTGTATTATCAGAGGTTCTCTCTCTGCATAATCAGTGAAATCAGCAGAGCAGACAGCAGGGAATCACTGCAGCTCCATAGCAGGCTATGTGGGAACTGCTCAGTGTCTGGGTGTCATAGCGACGCTCTGTCCGGACATGACATGCTGTGTGAGCGGATCAACAGACAGGGAGTGGAGGTGTTCATGTGATCAGATGTTGTCATGTGGCTGGCTGCTATTATGTGTGAAAGGGTTAGTAGGAACGTGAAAGAAAGCTCTTTGGGGGTGGATGTCATCGCAAACAGCAGTTAAAGTTAGAATTCAGTGAAATGGAGAATATAATAACATTTTTGGCATCTCAGATGTGTTGATTTTGGAAAGATTGGACCAGTCTCCTCTGCTCTCTTTGACTGCGCCTGGTAGAAGGTGTAGACCAGATTGGTGAGGGTCTAGACGTGGATGGAGGGCATATTCGGGGGTCTTGAGTCAATAGGCCCATTTTTACTAAAAGATCCTTGCCCTCGATCGCGTTATAAACTGTATAAGTGGATCCATTGTATGGGATTGTGAGTTTAAAGGGAAATCCCCAGCGGTATTTTATTTTTGCAGCTTGTAGTATATTTGTGACATCTTTCATCCTGCGTCTTCTGTCTAGGTCTAGGGTGGCAGGTGAGATATCTGGGAAGATCTGGATTTTCTTTTTTTTTTTTCATTTAAATTTAAGTTTATTATAATAAAATAAAGAGCATACAGAGTAATAAACGTAATACAATAAATGCATCAGGAAACATCGTGTTGACAATTATAGTAGTAAACAATAGATTACATTTCTTAACTAGATTTCCCCTTCTCCCCCCCCCCCCCCCCCCACCAATGTCCCAACTATATACCTGGTAAGTCTAACATGGGAGTGTAATCAGGAGGGATGGGAATCAGTAGAGGTAGTGACAACATTTTAGGGCTAAAATTCCCTGTTTACTAAGCAATCTATAAAACTTTTATTATAAGCTGAGATCATAAAACTAAAATATATGTAAGGAATAAATCATACCGAACCGTGGAGAGGATAGGTTTCCGGGGGCATCCCCTCCCCCCGACA
The DNA here is from genome assembly GCA_029574335.1 of Rana kukunoris. Taxonomy (NCBI): domain Eukaryota; kingdom Metazoa; phylum Chordata; class Amphibia; order Anura; family Ranidae; genus Rana; species Rana kukunoris. Next base: position 542,241,109 of record CM056050.1, on the reverse strand, counting down.
ACCCCACCGGGAGCAATCTGTGTCGAGGAGGGGGGGCAGCCCCCCCTGATGACAAAAAAATTAGATCCAAATGGAATTTAATACATACATCCAGTTAAACTAAATCAGCACTACCTGAGACCAGTGGAGAATATGATATGTAATGAATATCTCCTGTTCAAGAGAAAGAATAAAAATAAAGAAAAGGAGAGGGGAGAAGGAGGAAAGAGGAAGGAGAGGAAAGGATGGGTGGGCCTACCTGCCATAGGATTACATCAGTAAGAGTCCAGAGCCAAAACTAAACTTACATGTTGTGGGAGATTCCCATGTAAATCAACCAAGGTTCCCAAATTTCAGTGAACTGGGTAGAGGTATCTAACATAGAGTTAATTCTTTTTTCTTGTTCCATAATCCATGTAACCTTTCTCTTCATGTGTAAAATGGAAACCGACGGTTTCTTCCATGCAGCCGCTAAAGTGATTCTGGCGCCAGTCACTATAAATAGAATCAGCTGTCTAATGGCCTTGGAGCTCTGTGGTATTAGTCCATTCAATAAGGCTACTGCAGTAGATTGATGGAGGTTACAACCGGTAACTCTCCTGATAATCTGGAATACCCTGTTCCAGAATCCCCGTATCCTAGGGCACTCCCACCAAGTATGGATCATGGTGCCTATTCCTTGACAACCTCTAAAGCATAGTGGTGAGGATGACGGATACATGGTGGCCAATTTAAATGGGACCAAGTACCATCTAGTGAAAATTTTTATATTAGCTTCAATGAGGGATGGACTCTTAAAACCCTTAAGAGATCTAGAGTAGTTTTTTTGCCAGTCCACCAAGTCCCAGTCCTCTTGAAGCTCTCTTTCCCAAGCTAGCATATGAGGTAATTTTATGTTATTTGATGCAAGAGATTTGTAGATGATAGAGATATTACCTTTCCTATTCTGAGCTTGTTTGCGTTTGTGCTCATATGGGGTCAAAAGACCAGAAATTGTTTTATCGTTCCAAAGTTTCTGAGCAAAGGTATGTATTTGGTGTAGTCTGGATCTTTCAGAAGGGGGGGGGGGGCAAAGGTTGTCTATAAGGAATTGCTCAGGAAGAGGACCTGTATGTTGAAAGAAACGTCCAATGCGGTACACCCCCCTATCAAGCCACCATTTGAAGGAGTCCACTTCCGTTTTGGGGCAGAAAGATGGGTCGAGAAAGATACTTGACAAAGGTTTGCCTCTAGAAATTAAGAGTGGATTGCTTTTAAGTGAATCCCATAATACCAATGCTTGTGATAGGGTGGGGGATAGTATAGGGGGTCTACTTTTAGGAGTGCGCCACATGAGTTCTTCAATTGTGGACAATGGGGAAGCCTGTTCTTCTATTTCTATCCAATCTGGGCGATCATTTTTAAGGTAAACCTCCGATAATTGCGCTAACCTCGCGGATTGATAATACCATAACAAGTTTGGCACTCCTAGACCTCCCTGTTCAGGTAAGTTAAACAGACTACGAGAGGGAAGACGGGGTCCCTTTTTGTTCCAGATAAACTTGGTGATTTTACCTTGAAAGGATTTTAGATGGCTTTTTATTATTGGGATCGGAAGGGATCGAAAAAGATATAGGAGTTTCGGGAGGAGAGTCATCTTGGTAGAATTAATTCTGCTGATCCAGCCTATTTTCTGCGCTCCCCATTCGGTAAGGTCCTTCTCGAGTTTCCTATACATAGGAGGGTAATTGGCTAAGTATAAATTCTGGAAATTTGGGGTCAGGTTGATACCTAAATAGTTAGTAGACGTAGAGTCCCATTTGAAAGTATATTTGTTTCTCAAGAGGGACACTGTGGGTTCTGAAAGAGAAATATTAAGGGCCCTAGATTTAGGCATGTTTACCGTGAGACCCGAGACTTTAGAGAACTCGTCTAGCAGGGAGAAAATTTCCGGAAGGGAGGAGATAGGAGAGGTCACGAAGAGTAGCAAATCATCTGCGAATAATGCGCATTTGTGTTCTTTTTTATTACAATGAACTCCCCTGATATTCGAGTTATCTCGGATGGCTATGGCCAGAGATTCAATAACAATAGCGAATATCAGAGGAGATAAAGGGCAGCCCTGTCTTGTGCCTCTTTGGATATTTATAGATTCCGAGAATATGCCTTGTAACCGGATTTTAGCTTCAGGGGAGGAATAGAGAGCGGAGATGATTCCTAAAAATTTAGAACCAAACCCCCAACGATTCAAAACAGAAAACAAAAATGGCCAAGATACTGAATCAAAGGCTTTCTGGAGATCAAGTGAGAGAAGCATACCTCTTTGTCTAGTGCTTCCAGACCACCCCGAGTACATTAAAGAGATAAGATCAATAGCTCTCCTGATCTGGTCCGGGCCTTGTCTCCCTGTGATAAAACCTACTTGATCTTTGGATATGTATTGACCTAAGAAGGCAGACATCCTATTAGCTATTATTTTAGTAAGTATTTTTAGGTCGTTATTAATGAGGGATATCGGTCTATAGTTCTCCACTAGGCTATGATCTTTATCGGGTTTCGGTATCAACGAAATATAGGCCAAATTAAGTTGTTTATCTATAGGGGAGCCCTCAGTCAAATGATTGTAAAATCGTGCTAGGTAGGGTGATAGAATGATAGGAAATGTTTTGTAATAAGACCCTGAGAATCCAGGGCCAGGAGCTGTGTTTAATTTTAAGTTTTTGATCACTGACATAACTTCCTCAGCTGAAATGGGTGCCTCCATCAACTCCTTGTGAACCTTTGTCAACCCGGGAAGATTCAGGCTGTTCAAATATTCACCTATTTTGTCCGAAGAAAAGTTACTATCCTTAGCGTAGAGCTTGGAATAGAAGTCGTGGAAGGCCCCCATCGCCCGCCGAGGATTTAGGGTAAGGGTTCCATCTGCCATTTTTATCTTGGGGATGGTTCTCGATTTAAATCTGGGAGATAGTTTGCGTGCTAGCATTGGACCTATTTTATCCTGTAAATGGTAGAACCTGGCACCTGTCCATTTTAGATCATTTTCTGATTTTGCCGTCAGAGCTAGGTTTAAGGCCGATCTAGCAGCGTCAAGATCGTGGGTGGGAACACTGAGAGGGTCTAATTTATGTTTTCTACGTAACTCTAAATAGGTCTCTTCCAATTTCTCTATGGTCAATTTCTTTTGTCTTCTAAATTTGGCTGCAATTTGTATTATTTTCCCCTAACTAGCTTTATGGGGAGCCCATAAGGTTTTGGGGGATATATCTTTAGTATCGTTAATTTCAAAATATTCCTTTATGGATTGTTCAATTTCTGCCATCAGAGTGGGATCTTTTAAGATCGACTGGTTAAGTGTCCAGTGAGACATTTTATGAGTTGTGTCCTCTTTTCTCAAGGTTAATAGAACCATGGAGTGGTCTGACCAAGGGACATCCTTTATAGTGGATTTAGAGGCTGCTGGGACATGATGGTTGGATATTAATATATGGTCTATGCGGGAGTACGATTTGTGAGGATTAGAATAGTGGGTGTAATCTTTAGTTTTCGGATTTAATTCTCTCCAAATATCGGTCAATCGGGATTGATGAAGCATGCGAGCTACTTGTGTGCTAATTTTGGTTGGCCTTATGAGTTTATTATTATTTGGTTTGGATTTATCTAAACCTGAATCGAAAGCCAGGTTGGAGTCTCCTCCCATAATAATGATGCCCTCCATAAGAGGATGGAGGACTTCAAGCATCTGAGAGAAAAACTTCTTCTGTCCCCTATTGGGGGCGTAATAGGAGACAAACGTGTATAGCTTCTCGTCTAGAGTTCCTTTTACCAAAATAAATCTGCCTTCCGGGTCTCTATATCCCTTTAGTAAATTAAAATTACAAAATTTGGATAACAAGATAGCCACTCCTTTCGTCTTGTTTTCCGCGTTGGATAAGTAGAATACTGGGAAGTGGGAGTGTAGGAATGAGGGGGAGTACCGCCTTGGGAAGTGTGTCTCCTGCAGGAGCACTATATCTACATGAAGCGCCTTGTATGCCTGGAGGGCTTTTCGTCTTTTAATAGGAGAGTTCAACCCCTGGGTGTTGTGTGTCACAACACGCAGGGGTTTAGTAGTGTTATTTGAGCCAGCCATGGGTCGTAAAGAGTCCATAGTTTAGAAGACACCTGTGATGGCAGGTAGGCCGGGAGGGAGGGTGGGAAGGTAAAGGGGGAAAAGGGGAGAATAGATACATGGAAATAAAGGCAAAAATGGTAACAACAAAGCAAGATGTAGTGTTGCAAAAGGTCAAACCATGACCCAGATTGAAGGAAGGAAAGTTTGCTCCTTCCTTCAATCAAACAGAATTTATTAGAGTAGTCCATTTAGAGGACTAACTTCCTACTTGTCAGGGCGACAAAGTGTCGCTCCAAGAAGTAGGTTGAGGCTCAGGGCCTCACCGGCGACTGTCAGCGACAATCAAAAAGTTCATGAATTAAATTTTGAAAAACAAAGGGTTGATCCCCCAAAAATAACAATTGAAGAGATGGTACCTTCCCCCTAAATATATATATATATATATATATATATATATATATATATATATATATATATATATATTATTTAATACCATAGGAAAAAATAAAAATTGTAGAACCATATGGGTAAGTAGATATTGAAAAACCACAAGAATAAATAAATAAATTATATAAGTGAGCCAGTAAATATTAACTCTTACTCTACCAGAAATCCTTATAAGTAATTTGATCAAGAATTGAGAAACAATTCATATTAAAAGAAGGCCTATTGGGGAGAAAAAAAAAAAACACAACAACTTATATGAATGGGGGATGGACACCACCGGAGCTAAGATTAAATCATTTCAGTTGATGTTTAGTAGAGTTATTTCAGACTTTCCTGTGTTTGACTCAGGGCCGGCCTTTGCGTTGTGCGGGAAGTGCGGTCGCACAGGGCGCCATAGCAACATGGGCGCCTTGCGACCGACACAGATTCTTCAATAATTCATACTTATTAGTGGGCAGGGGGGGGGGTTGCGCGCCACCGGCGCCCCCCCCCCCCCGCGCGCGCGACTGCAGAGTACTTTGGCGGGTGACAATGGCATGGCACGGTACCGGATGCCTAGCTTTGCTGCGGCGGCGGCGGCGGCGGGGGGGGGGGGGGGCGAGCCGTCGGCACACCCGGGACCTGGCCGCAGCGATCCCCCCACTCTGTGGCAGCTTTGCACGTCTGAGGAGTCTCGACTCTCGGCTGCCTGTGCCTGTCTCAGTCACAAGCAGCCGAGCAGTGAAGCCGCCTCCCCCTTGTCTGCACTGTGCTGTGTGTGCAGCACGCAGCAAGTACATAATTTATCTGTGCCTGCTTTACAGGTCTGAAGGGGGGGGGGGGTGTTCTGTATTTTAGGGGGTTCTTTATTGGGGGGGTGTTCTGTATTGTGGGGGTTCTGTATTTTTGGGGTGGAGTTCTGTATTTTAGGGGGGTCTGTATTGTAGGACGGGGGATCTGTATTTTAGGGATGGGGTTCTGTATTGAAGGGGGATGGGGGGTTCTGTATTGTGGGGGAAGGTTCTTTATTGTAGGGGGATCTGCACTGTAGGGGGGTACTGTATTGTAGGGGGGGTTATGTATTGTAAGGAGGGGTCTGTATTGTAGGGGGATGGGTCTGCACTGTAGGGGGGTCTGCGTAACATGCAGGGGGTCCAGAACTGTTAGGGGGGCGTCTGTGTAACATACAGGTGTCTGGGGCTGTGTAATGTAAAGGGGTGCAGAGGTGCAGGGTGCTGTGTAATGTAAAGGGGTCCAGAGCTGTGGGGTGCTGTGTAATGTAAGGGGCCCAGTGGTGCAGGGTGCTGTGTAGTGTAAAGAGGTCCAGAGGTGCTGTGTAATGTGCAGGGTGCTGTGTAATGTAACGGGGCCCAGAGGTGCAGGGTGCTGTGTGTAATGTAAAGGGGTCCAGAGGTGCAGGGTGCTGTGTAATGTAAAGGGGCCCATAGGTGCAGGGTGCTGTGTAATGTAAGGGGTACAGAGGTGCAGGGTGCTGTGTGTAATGTAAAGGGGTCCAGAGGTGCAGGGTGCTGTGTAATGTAAAGAGGCCCATAGGTGCAGGGTGCTGTGTAATGTAAGGGGTACAGAGGTGCAGGGTGCTGTGTAATGTAAAGGGGTCCAGAGGTGCAGGGTGCTGTGTAATGTGAAGGGGCCCAGTGATGCAAGGTGCTGTGTGGTGTAAAGGGGTCCAGAGGTGCAGGGTGCAGTGTAATGTAAAGGGGCCCAGAGGTGCAGGGTGCTGTGTAATGTAAAGGGGCCCAGTGGTGCAGGCTGTTGTGTAATGTAAGGGGGGGTCCAGTGATGCAGGGTGATGTGTAATGTAAAGGGGCCCAGAGGTGCAGTGTAATGTGAAGGGGTCCAAATGTGCAGGGTGTTGTGTAATGTTTAGGGGTCCAAAGGTGCAGGGTGCTGTGTAATGTAAGGGGCCCAGTGATGCAAGGTGCTGTGTAATGTAAAGGGGTCCAGAGATGCAGGGTGATGTGTAATTTAAAGGGGCCCATAGGTGCAGGGTGCTGTGTAATGTAAAGGGGGGTACAGTGATGCATGGTGATGTGTAATTTAAAGGGGGCCAAAGGTGCATGATGCTGTGTAATGTAAAGGGGTCCAGAGATGCAGGGTGATGTGTAATGTAAAGGGGACCAGAGGTGCAGGGTGCTGTGTAATGTAAGGGGGTACAGTGATGCAGGGTGCTGTGTAATGTAAAGGGGTCCAGAGCTGTGGGGTGCTGTGTAATGTAAGGGGCCCAGTGGTGCAGGGTGCTGTGTAGTGTAAAGAGGTCCAGAGGTGCAGGGTGCTGTGTAACGTGCAGGGTGCTGTGTAATGTAACGGGGCCCAGAGGTGCAGGGTGCAGTGTAATGTAAAGGGGTCCAGAGGTGCAGGGTGCTGTGTAATGTAAGGGGCCCAGTGATGCAAGGTGCTGTGTAATGTAAAGGGGCCCATAGGTGTAGGGTGCTGTGTTATGTAAAGAGGTCCAAAGGTGCAGGGTGCTGTGTTATGTAAGGGGGTACAGTGATGCAGGGTGCTGTGTAATGTAAAGGGGACCAGAGGTGCAGGGTGCTGTGTAATGTAGAGGGGTCCAATGGTGCAGGGTGCTCTGTATTGTAAATGGGTGAAGGGTGCTGTGTAATGTAGAGGGGACCAGAGGTGCAGGGGGCTGTGTAATGTAGAGGGGTCCAGAGGTGCAGGGTGCTGTGTAATGTAGAGGGGACCAGAAATGCAGTTGTGGAGAGGGGTACACAGTAGTGACAGCGATACTGAAGGATGCAGGGGGCACAGTGGGGTGTTTTTTTTTCATTTTACCGTGGGGGGGCAGATATAGGATCCGCCCCGGGTACCAAATGCTCTAGGTACGCCTGGCAAGCCACAGGCGGATTCTGCCGGAAAGCCGGCGTGGGCGGCTGTCCTTGCCTTGCTATGAGGAACAGGGATGAGGAGCTCATATGCCATGCGCACTGAGAAGACAAAGGAGGGCATGAATCCACAGACGCAGGCAGCAAATGTAAAAACCTTTTTCTGTAAGTAAATTCTTTTTTTTATAAATGCCGTGTACTGCTTAATGTCTGTTTTGTATTTTCTTATTTAAATAGGGTGTTTCTTAAAGGAACAGTAAATTCAAAAGTTACATTTTTTTTTATTGTAATTATGTTTGATATTTGATTGTAAATTTACAGGTAGTGTTATTATACAGTGTGATATACAGTATATGTGGCGTTATTTTAGCGTGTGATTTGCAGTATATGTGGCGTTATTTTAGCGTGTGATTTGCAGTATATGTGGCGTTATTTTAGCGTGTGATTTGCAGTATAGGTGGCGTTATTATACCATGTGAATAAAAGTTGTATTTTTATCATAGCTTGTAATCTGGTTTTTGGGAACTTAACAGAATGAAAGGCTTTAAATGGAGCCAGTATTGGAGAAATGGGTGTGGACACTGAAAGGGTGTGGTTACTGAGGGGTGTGGTTATTAATGGGCGTGGTTACTGAGGGGCATGGTTACTGTGGGGCGTGGTCACTAGGGGGCGCTGTAAAGCTTTCTCGCACAGGGCGCCTAAAGGCCTAAGGCCGGCCCTGGTTTGACTCTATTCCAGGGATTTGAGGTTGGACTTTTGGGTGTATTTCTTTTAGCTGAGGTTTGTTGCTGTGGTAAAGTGTCCATGGCTGGTTCATGTGAAATAATTTTCAGGTCTAGTAATAGTCTTTCACCTTCTTGAAAGTTGTGTACTACGTGGAGTCTGCCGTTATATTTGAATTTTAAGGCGAATGGGAAGGCCCATTTGTATTTAATGTCTTTTTTCATGAGGGCAGAAAGTAGTGGTTTCATCGCTCTCCTCTTCTGAATGGTGTAGGGAGATATGTCTGAAAATATTTGAATCGTTGCACCTTGATATTGAAGGTTTTCTTGTTGTCGAGATTTTTTCATCACCTCGTCTTTGGTGGAGTAATAGTGAGGCTTTACTATCACATCTCTCGGTAAGCCGTCTTTTCTTGGTGGGCCTAGGGATCTATGTGCTCTGTCTAATTCCATTTTGTGAATAGGTATGGATGGGATCAGGATTTTTATGATGTCCTGTATAGCTGAGTGTACATCTGTGATGGACTCAGGTAGCCCCCTGAGCCTGAAATTATCCCTCCTTGATCTGTTCTCCAAATCATCTATTCTGGCCTGGGCCACCTCCAGTTGTTCTTGCAGGTGTTGTATGTGGTCAGTATTTTGTTAGATTCTAGAGACATTAATATCCAGTTTCCGTTCTATGGATTCGATCCTGTTTCCAAGACTTTGGAAGTCGGCTCTGATGTCCTTAGTGATTTTTTCAGCGTTCTGGGCAAGGCCCCTATCTAGAATTTCCGATATCCTGTTGAATAAGTCAGTAACATTGAAGGGGGCTTCAGGGGAGCGTTCAGTATTAGAATGGATGTAGATAGGGTTTTGAGAAGGGGCCTCAGAAGGGGTTAATTGACCCGACATTGTGGATATTATTCCTTCTTTAACAACAGACGAGTATAGCGCTGTATGTGATATAGAGTCTGATGAAGGGGGTGGTGAGATGGCTAACAGGTGAGATGAGATTTGTTTGACAGACATAGAATTTTCGGTAATTTCCAGCGTATGTGTCTGGAGTTTGGAGTCCATGTTTTTAAGAGATTCCTTGACGGCTAAAGTTTTTAATAGTATTCTTGTTCTTCTTGATTCGCTTTCCCTTCATGTATTGAATGTGTAGCAGAATATTTGCACCCACATGAGTCAAAGCTAAGTGAATATTAGGGTCGGCAGATTTATTAAGTATCCTGAATCAACTATTGGGAGGAGCATGATATTTCTTTATCGTACATCACGGGACACAGAGCGCATAGCCATTACACATGGGTTATATGGGTACCTTCAGGTGATGGACACTGGTGTAATCAATTTCACAGGAAGTTTCCTCCCTATATAACCCCCTCCCACTGGGAGTGCTTCAGTTTTTTCGCCAGTGTCTTAGGTGTTGGTCACGTCTAGCTGTCCCTCGGAGGTCTCGGGACCCAGGATAGCTAGCCGGATCCGTCCGAAGTGCTTCAAAGCCAAGGTGTACGGTACCCGGGCCCTGCTTGCGTGGGGTTTTGGCTATAATGCCTCTCCTTGGAGGGCTGGATTCTGGGCTCCAGTGCCTTAGTCTCTTCCAAGAACTAAACGCTACTGATGCCAGGATGCTATATAGGTCCAGGTGTGTGGGTTCCTTAACACAGGACCCCGGTCCCTGAAGGTCCAAGACAATACCCACGGAGATGGGGGAAGATTGGGCCTCTTGCATTTTGCAATACCCTGCGGCGTGGAGCAGGTAAGAGGGAGCCTGCGGGACTTGGTTCGACAGTAGGTATCCCCCTGGGGGTTCTGGGTCGGCTAATGGTATGCTTGTGCATCAGCCACTATCTCCACTATGTCTTTTGAGGCAGGATGGGATGTACTAATGTTTACCCAGATAACATGTAGGTATATGTATGCTTTTAATGATATGTATTTGCTACTCCCCCCAGATCTGCCTGTTAGCATGATACTGCAGCCCCACGTGCTATAAGGAGGAAATGCTGGCAAAACTCCTGTTTCTTAGGAAGCCTATGGGGACAGCCTCCTCTATGTGTGCACTACAATAAGATTAGTGTCTTGCCTGGTGTCTGTTGGGTTGCTAGCGCTGGTCCATGCTTCTCCTCTGCTTTCTGCTTCCTCCATGTTGGTTTCAGCGTGGGGGGGGGGGGGGGGGCGCGCGTGCACGCCGCCTTTTACAGCGTCGGCGTGCGTGGGGGGGGCGGGCCAGCAGCGTCAGGTCTCAGTTAAAGCAGCAAAGCATTTCCTGGCTGGTCATTCCCTCCTGAGAGCAGAGGAGGCTGAGGACACAGAGCGCGCAGCTGAGCCATTTCTGGCTATACAGTGACACCTAGTGGTGGTTTGTGGATCTTCAGGTCTGGACTTAGCTCCATACTGACCAGAAAAAAAAAAAAGGGTTTTTTTTTTCTTAAAGGGACTCAGCCTTAGATCTGGCAGTATCTGAGTCGGTGCAACCTTGGGCTCCAGCTAACGGGCATTGGTGTGGCAATACTCACAGGACTTCCTCGGTATTGCCGCCTTCTCGGGCGTATGGAAATTTGGATTTTTTTTACCATAGCCTGTTCTTATTAATGGTTCACTTCTAGCTACAACAGTTGGGTGTTGGCTTTAGGGGTGTCTCAAGGTTGTGCAATGGCTCCCAAGGGATCAGGACCAGCTAAGGCTGCAAAAGGTACCAAAAAACTAAAAGGGTCTCCGTCGGGGTCAGAGGATTTGGGCCAGGCTCCAGCGGTCTCACCCTCACCAGATAGACCACCGAACAGCATGTTGCAGGAGCCATTGAGGGTGCTAGGGGCAGAGGCGGCCCCCAATCAACCCATTCCCGTTTACGTTACGGAAGAAATGCTAGCGACCACCCTGGGTGGGCTAGAGGAAAGGTTAACTGCTTTAATTGCCCGCTCTTTGCCAGGTGGCAAGCGGGCTAGATCCCCGTCACCTAGATTGGTGTTTTCAGATGCAGAGGTCCTCTCTTCGGAGGAATTGGACCCACAGGGGGATCAAGCGGACCCGAGTCCCGACGGTTCAGACATTGAGGGTTCCACTGTAGATGAATTTTTTTCAGCTTCTCAAGCGGAGAGCCTGTGGATCCAGTCTCTGACAGATATGGTTCGCACTGCTTTTAAACTTCCAGTATCAGAACAATTAGCCCCCGCGGTATCCTCTTTAGGTTCCTTGAAGGCACCGTTGAGTTGTGCGTCTTTTCCGGTTCACCCCCTTCTGGAGAGCGTGATTTTTCAGGATTGGGCTCGACCTGATAGGATTTTTATCCCTCCTAAAAGGTTCACTATTCTCTATCCTATGGAAGAGGAATTTGCAAAGAAATGGGCACTCCCTACCGTGGACGCAGCCATTTCCTGCGTGAATAAATCCCTGACCTGTCCGGTTGAAAATGTCCAGATGTTTAAAGATCCGGTCGACAAAAAGTTGGAGACCCTACTGAAGGCTTCTTTTACCACAGTAGGTGCCGTGTTTCAGCCAGCGGTGGCAGCCATTGGCGTTTGTCAGGCTTTAAAGGATCAGACTAAACAAATATTAAGGGACATACCGGCTCAGCAAGCTCGTGAATTGGCTGACCTCCCAAGGGCTCTCTGCTTTGCAGTAGATGCTATTAAGGACTCCATTCAACAGGCATCCCGTTTATCTCTGCTATTGGTTCATATGCGTCGCCTTTTGTGGCTGAAGAACTGGTCAGCAGAGGCACCCTGCAAAAGGCTTTTAGCAGGATTTCCCTTTCATGGTGGGAGACTATTCGGTGAAGACCTAGATAAATATATCCAGACCATATCAAGTGGTAAAAGTTCTTTCTTACCTGTCAAGAAAAGACCGCGTGGGCCCGCGTTTAAGCGACAGGCCTTTGCAGGCTCGGCCCCTTCAACTTCCTGTCAGTATCGACGGCCTCCCGGGCGTTCAGCATTTAATAGCCGCCCACAAGGACAAGCCACGGCAGGCAAGAGGCCATGGTCTCGCAAGCCGGTTAAACCAGTCATCAAGTCGGATTCATGAAGGGGCGCCCCCACTCTCTTGGGTGGGGGGAAGGCTTCTGTTTTTCTCCGAAGTGTGGGAGGCCAGAATTCCCGACTCTTGGGTACTGTCCGTGGTAGCCACGGGCTACAAGCTAGAGTTTCGGGAAGTCCCCCCTCCTCATTTTCAGGGGACAAGTCTTCCAAGCGACACATTAAAGAGGGCCTCTCTTGTAAAAGCATTGGATCGTCTCTTGCTCCAAGGAGTAATTGTAGAAGTACCAACCCAGGAATGGGGTCTGGGATTCTACTCCAACCTTTTCATAATACCAAAACCCAATGGCGACGTCAGGCCTATCTTAGACCTCAAACGCCTAAATCGCTTTCTAAAGATTCAGACCTTTCGTATGGAGTCCATACGTTCGGTGGCAGCCAGCCTACATCAAGACGACTTTCTAGCATCTATAGACATAAAGGATGCGTATCTGCACGTGCCGATCTACCCGGCACATCACAAGTTTCTTCGTTTTATGATAGATCACCGTCATTACCAGTTCGTAGCCCTCCCTTTTCGGGTTGGCAACAGCTCCGCGGGTATTCACAAAGGTGTTAGCCCAGGTGCTAGCCGTCCTAAGGACAGAAGGCATTTTGGTCCTGGCATACCTGGACGATCTTCTGGTTATCGACAGATCAGCTTCCAACCTCAATCGTGCAGTAGTTCGCACAGTTCGGCATCTAGAGGAATTCGGGTGGATTGTGAACCAAGAAAAATCGATATTGCAACCCACAAAGCAGTTGGAATATCTAGGCCTTCGGCTAGATATAGACTGCCAGAGGATATTTTTACCTCAAGCAAAGGTCAGATCAATAACTCAAGCAGTTCAAGTGGTCTTAGGCAAGACGAGGCCGACTATTCGCCTATGTATGCGACTGCTGGGGAAGATGGTGGCTGCCTTCGAGGCAGTGCCCTACGCCCAGATCCATACCAGATATCTCCAGGCAGCCATTCTTTCTGCTTGGAACAAGTCCATTCAGGCGTTAGATCGTCCGTTAGTTCTCTCCCCAGGGGTCTGGCGCAGCCTGTTCTGGTGGCTGGTCCCTCAAAATTTGTCAAAGGGGAAATCCTTTTGCCCCATCACGTGGAATATAGTAGCCACGGATGCCAGCCTGTCAGGTTGGGGGGCAGTTCTAGAAGGACAGACCCAGCAAGGGCAGAGGTTGGAGGCAGAAAAACTGCTTCCCATCAATATCCTAGAGATCAGAGCTGCTCGGCTGGCCCTGGTCGCCTGGACTCTTCCCCTTCAGGGTCTGCCAGTAAGGATACAGTCCGACAATGCCACTGCGGTGGCATACATAAACCACCAGGGGGGCACGAGGAGCCTAGCGGCCCAAAGGGAAGTAAACCTGATTTTCTCATGGGCCGAAGCCCATGTACCCTGCATCTCGGCGGTGTTCATCCCAGGGATAGACAATTCTCAAGCAGATTTTTTGAGTCGTCAACAGTTGCTCCCGGGGGAGTGGTCTCTTCACCCCCAGGTATTCCAAGAGATTTGCCAAAGATTCGGAGTTCCAGATGTGGACATTATGGCAACGAGATCCAACAAAAAGTTGGACAAATTCATATCCCGAGCCAGGGATCCCACGGCCTACGGGACCGATGCGTTGGTTTTCCCCTGGCACCAGTTTTCTCTCCTGTATGCGTTCCCTCCACTGCAGATGATTCCCCGCCTTCTACGGAGGATCAGGGTGGAGCGCAGGCCTGTGATCCTGGTGGCCCCAGCCTGGCCCAGGAGGGCTTGGTACGCACTCATCGTGAGGATGTCAGTCAGGGCGCCGTGGCCGCTCCCCCTGCGCCCAGATCTGCTGTCTCAGGGCCCAATCTGCCACCCTGCTTCACAGCAGCTAAATTTGACGGCTTGGCGGCTGAATCCCTAATTCTTAAGGGCAGAGGCCTCTCAGCTCAGGTCATATCTACGTTGATTCAGGCTAGGAAACCAGTCTCTAGAAATATTTATTACAGAGTCTGGAGGACCTATGTGGAGTGGTGCGAGTCTCAAAAATGGCATCCTCAAAAGTTTTTTATTGACAGGATCTTGCGATTCCTCCAGGTTGGCGTTGACAAAGGGTTGGCTCTTAGTACTCTAAAGGGGCAGGTGTCGGCTTTATCGATATGGTTTCAAAGACCCTTGGCCACCCATTCGCTTATGAAAACCTTCTTGCAGGGGGTCTTGCATGTGAATCCCCCTATTAGAGCTCCCCTCTGCCCCTGGAATTTAAATCTGGTCTTGTCAGCTTTACAAAGGCAGCCGTTTGAACCTCTGACAGAAATCCCTCTTGTGCTACTAACCCGAAAGTTGGTTTTCTTGGTGGCTATGGCTTCGGCCAGAAGGGTTTCCGAGCTGGCAGCCTTGTCATGCAGGGAGCCATACCTTATTCTGCATAAGGACAGAGTGGTTCTGCGGCCTCAACCTTATTTCTTTCCTAAGGTCATATCCAGTTTTCACTTGAATCAGGACCTAGTCCTACCATCCTTCTTTCCTACTCCCCAGTCCAGAGAGGAAAGACTGCTTCATACTTTGGACGTGGTTTGAGCCATGAGGGTCTATCTCAAGGCTACAGAGAAGATTCGGAAAACAGATGTGCTTTTTGTTCTTCCGGATGGCCCCAAGAAGGGTCAGCCGGCTGCCAAGTCTTCCTTGGCTAGGTGGATTAAGCAGCTGATTTTTCAGGCCTATGGGCTGAAGCGCGTTCCACCTCCCTTATCAGTTAAAGCCCATTCTACGAGGGCCATGAGTGCCTCCTGGGCGGCACACCATCAGATCTCTATGGCACAGGTTTGCAAGGCGGCAACCTGGTCTTCCGTACATACGTTTACTAAATTTTATAAGTTGGACGTCGCAAAGGGTACGGACGCAGCTTTTGGGCAGGCGGTCCTATGGGCAGCAGTATAGAAGCCTCTGGCCCGGGTCACGCCCCCTTTTTTCTGTTGGTGGAGCTACTTTACTTCCTGATAATTTTTTTGTTTGGCTATTCTTGGCCTTACGGTCTCCCTCCCTTCATAGAGCATTGCTTTAGGACATCCCATGTGTAATGGCTATGCGCTCTGTGTCCCGTGATGTACGATAAAGAAAAAAGGATTTTTAATAAACAGCTTACCTGTAAAATCCTTTTCTTGAAGTACATCACGGGACACAGAGCTCCCACCCCTCTTTTGGGGAACATTGTGTAACCTCGGAGGAATTGCTTGCTACAAAACTGAAGCACTCCCAGTGGGAGGGGGTTATATAGGGAGGAAACTTCCTGTGAAATTGATTACACCAGTGTCCATCACCTGAAGGTACCCATATAACCCATGTGTAATGGCTATGCGCTCTGTGTCCCGTGATGTACTTCAAGAAAAGGATTTTACAGGTAAGCTGTTTATTAAAAATCCTTTTTTTAGTGTTCAGTTCATACCTGGGTACCAGGGCTTGTAGTCAAACTGTGAAAACTGACAAAATCTGTTATAGGTGGAGTCCCTGTTTAATATAATAAGTGGGTGTCATTACTGTAGATGGGGGGGGGGGGGGGGAGATCTAAGATCTTCAAAAAATGTTGTCATCAGACACCCGACGGTTAGTGGTGGGTCTTCCCTAAGTCGCCACCTTAAAAGTATCCCTGAAATGAATTATAGTAAATGACTTGCGATTATTGCAGATTAAGTAAGATATTGTTGAATGAAAGTTTTCCTCTTAAGGTTGCAGCCTTAAAATTATCTGGTGTATATTTCTTCAGGTGGTAGCCTTAATCTGAGAGGCTGTAATGTACTCTGACAGGGGGGGGAATATGGACTGAGGGTCTTGAGGAGCGATGCTGAGGTAACCACTAGTCCCCTGTCTCTGTGTATTGTATCCACTCAGATTGAATTGCTGGGGAGGCCTCAGACAAGGAATGAATCCTATTGTGTAAAGTCTATTGATGAAAGATAAAATATCAGATGATATTAATCCTTTATGCTGTCACCTTAATCTAGCCAGGTGTGAGGGCTAGTCAGGGGTTCTCAGTGTGGAAGAGTGTCCTGAGGAGATTTGACAGAGACTAGTGATATCCCCCCTGGTAGGGATCTGCAGTATGTGGTTATCTCCAGTGGAAATTACCTCACATATGAGCTGCTGTATTTGCAGATACCTCAGAGTCTTTTTCCCTTTTTTTTCCCTTTTTTTCTTTCCCCTTCTTCCTCTCCCCTCTTAGGTTAGTTATTAAATAGTACTGTCTAGGTCACTTGCTGTGCTGACAGGGTGAGACAGAAATGACAATGACGCTTACAATTTTCCTCAGGAGGTGTGAGTGTAGGAGGGATTGTCCTGTCCCGATCTGGATTTTCTTACCCTCCAGGGTAATATTGGGGGTATTTCTTGATGCACGCATTATTTCTTCTTTTGTCAGAAAGTCTTTCATGCACATAATGATGTCTCTGGGGGGGGGTTGTCAGGGGGGGGTTTGGACGAAGAGCCCTATGTATAATATCACAAGTGAAATCAGATAGATTTGTTAGGTAGGAGATCATGGAATATTCTGGAAACAGCAGGTGTCAGGTCTGTGATGGATTCTGGGACCCAGCCCATCCTGATATTATGGCGGCGGTTTCTGTTGTCCAGGTCCTCGACCTGTGCCTGCATAAAAGCGAAATTATCGGCTAAATTTTCGTAATCTCTTTTAAGGTCATTATGGGCTCTGGAAAGTTTGTCATATTTAGTTTCCAAGACATCTGTACAATTGCCAATATTGGCGATTTCGTGAGAGAGGGCCGCTGTAGAATGATGAATTTCTTTTTCTATTTTGTCAACCAGTTTTTCATATATAGATGCTAGACTGGCGTCCTTGATCAGATTGGGATAAGGGGAGACCGAACTCACTGTTTTGTTGGTTTGGATGAGGGTGAGGAGAGGTTCTGTTTGTGGAATTTCCCATTACCTCACAGAAGCCAGCGCCATTTTGTGACATCTTGCCGTTTCTCTGCTCTGCGTCTAGCAGGAAGGTGGTGAGGGTGTGCTTGGTATGACGATTCCGTTTCTTCTTAGTGGAAAACATACACCAGGTGTTCCCACAGGGGTGAATGTAAAAATGGGCTAAAATAAAGCTGAATAACCCTGGGTAATCCGCTGTGAAGGACCGAGTCCGACATAGCTGTATTCAGTCAAGTCTCCTCAGCATCGCGCCGTGCAGCAACTATATATATATATATATATATATATATATATATATATATATTATAATGTGTGTATGTCAATTTAGACAGGATCCAATTAACCTACCAGCATGTTTTTGGAGTGTTGGAGGAAACCCACACTGGGAGAACATGCAAACTTCAAGCAGGTAGTGCTGTGGTTGGGATTCTAACCAACGACCCTATTGCGGCTTGGTAGAAGTGCTAACCACTTAGCCACTGTGCTGCCCATATAGACACAATTTAAATACCTGTTGAATATGTTTTTATATTTTGTTGACACAAATCCTTTAATAATTGTAATATTGATGCTAGGTACCTAAACTTTCGAAAGAGAGTGTTTGTTTTTTATTTTTTGTCCTCTTCAATATTTTTTGCCTGCTACGAAAACCTCTGTGAAGAGCTGTGGTTGTCTGTGCTAGCTTATTTTTAGCACAACGGTTGAAGCATGGTTTATTCTGCAAATTAGACCTTGGACCTTAGACCTTTTTTAAACCCATATCATATATCACATCGTTAAAGTTTATCTGTGGCAGGAAGCCACAAGCGGCATCTAAAACATTTTATTATCAATGTGACATTTTGACATGTACATTTTATCTGTAGAAATAGTTTAACTCAGCGAGTAGCACTGATAGCACAGATAGCAATTGCAAGTAACTAATAGTAAAATTTAACTAATAGTAAAATTCAAAGCCTATAGGAGATATAAAATGGTAAAGGTAAATTAGCCGGCTATACAATTTACCAGTGTCCAACACCAGCAGTCCCCAGAAGCTCCTCTGTAAAGTCTGGGAATACCTCATGAACATGCAAAAGGAAATACATGAAAACAGATAAGGGGAGACCCATTCGTATGGCTATGGATAGCCTCACAGTGTTAGTGTTTCAGTTAAAGTGGAGTTCCACTCCTTTGTAAGTTTATTAAAAGTCAGAAGCTGCAAAAAGTGGATCTGCTGACTTTTAATAAACAGACACTCGCCTATCCCACGGTCCAGCGATGCGGCTGCCCGAAGCCTCGCTCCTCACCCCCTCCTCTCCACGATGCGGTCGCTGCATGTGTGGGCACCTGGCTGTGACAGCTTGTGGCTGCACAGCCAGATGTGCACTGCGCATGGTGAGTCGCGCTGCACTTTTAGTGGCCAGGCAGTCTTCTGGGACCTGTGACGTGTCCCAGAACGTTGCAGAGGGGGAAGAGGAGGAGTCACCTAGGTGGCGAGGAAGCAGGAATAACCTGTCAAAACTAGGTACCCCCCCCCCCCAAAAAAAAAACATTACATGCCAAAAATGGCATGTAAGGGGGCGAGAAGTGCTTAAAGCGGAAGTTTGTAAACTTACTTTGTGACGATCCCCACGCATCTACTCCCTTGAATTCTGTAACACATATTCACTTCCTATGAGTAGGCACTACTGTGTCACTTATTTCAGAGCCTTCTGAACTACAGATGTGTTGAGAGGAAGATTTTCAGGAGTGGAAATCAGTACATGAACAGCAGAACTAGTGCCCCCATTAGAAAATATCCCCTCTATTACTGTTCTGTGAACAATTGAAAATTTGGGATTTTTTAACTTTAACTTTCGATGATAACCGCATTGTTGCCAACGTTCTGAAAACAATTATAGGGACACTTATTTCGATGTAGGCAGAGTATGATTGTAATTAGGGGCGGAGCGTGGCCCAGCTGAAGATTGAAAAGTGCAGCAAAAATGGGTGAGGTTTAAAGTATGCTAAATATTGGGCGTGGCCTGAATGTGGTGTGGTTATATAGAGTCTGCGATGCACATAGTGGAGAAAGAGGGATAGAGAGAGAGACGCTATCAATTACTGTTTGGAACATGAGCACTGCAGCTTCTACTGCTCACAGATCTTACATTAGAAGGCTGTCGTCCAGTTTTACAGATCCTGGGGATAGATCTCTCTCTCTCGCACCAGACCTGTACAGGTGGTTGGGCTGGGGACACTGAGCAGAGGTGATTTGGGGTTTGTAGACATGTTGGTGTACTCGCCATGCTGGCAGCTCTCCTCTTCTCAGACTTTGGATTTCCCAGCTTTAGGCTCTGCTTCTGGTGAGTGCAGCACTGATTCAGCTCCAGACAGAAACAGTGAAAAGTAGAGGATGGTTTCGCCCTTTACCACAGCACATAGCCGGACTCATCGCCCTCTGGCGGCCACGCCTGCTCACTTTACTGATCAATCTGCAAACAGCCAGGCAGCACCTGACTTCCCAGGGGTGGAGAAGATAGGGATATCCCTGATTTGTCTGTGAAAGAGGGAAATAATTAAGCACTTTCCAGGACAAGAGTCGGATTTTCGGCGGTCAGATGTAACCGATTTACACCCAACTGCTATCCGATCTGCCATATGGATGGGTAACGATCCCTCTCTGTCTGTTTTAAGATGATTGGATCACAATGTCGGCGTGTGTCAATGGACACATGTACATTGACACCTGCCACTCCATAGAGGAGACTGGCGGGTCCGATTGTGTCCACCTGAAACTTGACAGGTAGACCCGATTGGTCGGTTTGTGTGAAAGGGGCCTAACGCTAAAAGGTATTTGGCAGGGAATAAAACTTCTGGTCTGCTTCTGGATGGTTGTTCTGTTCTTAAATTAGTCAGTCCTTGAACAGGCATGCTGACTGTACTGTCTGCTGTACAATTTGTCACTAGCAGAAGAATCTTTAAAATGAGGGCATGGAATATGACCATGAAAGTATGGCAGAGCAATCTGATGATATGTAGAAAGTCTACCCCCTGGCCTGCAGTGCTAGAAACTATGTACTGTATGTTTTAAAATAGACTTTACCACAAGAATACCTAATACATAAACTACGAATATGTGTGCAATTTGGCATTGAATAGGAATTGCATGTCACCTGCTGAAACATTGCCCCCTTCCTCAACACCCTTCCTGAGGCTATGTACCTGTACCACTTTGATAAGCAACACACACGGAACATTTGCCTATGTTTGCATGGAAACCCTGTTGGTTTGCGCATGCAAATATGGGAACATTTAGTAATTTTCCTGAAAGCAGTCGTATAATATAAAACTGGCATCATGTGCCTCAGCCGTTTTAACTACAGATAGTGAGAACTGTTGTTTTTCTGATATAGAAATGACATTTTAATTTTAGAAGCCACTAGAAGGGGCCAGGAGGTGGATGAGACCTACTCCTCCGGATATCTCGCAATGGATTGCGGAGGTCAACGCAGTCTTACCATACAAAAAAATGATGTACTCTCACAGGGGTTGTCCCACTAAATTCGAAAAAGTGTGGGATAGGTGGCTCAAGGCCGCGGATACATGTATATAGTCAAAAGAGCAGTGATCCATTTCTCTTGCTCTGTCCCCTGGGTGGGGGGAGTTGTGTGTAGCAGATAGAGGTGGGACCCCAAGAGTTATGTATTGTCGCTACCTCATGGTTACTGAATGTTTTTGGCACTGAACAGGCTGTCTTAAACTCCTATTTGTTCTGTTAAGATCTGTTATTGTATATTGTCGTCTGGAAAATACTGTAAGATGCACTCATTGACTGTCTCAATTTTCTCCTGTATGTACTATTTCTTCTTTTTGATTAATAAACAGATCTCTTATAAAAAAAGAAGCCACTAGAAGCGTTTCCAATGTAAATTTTATATTTTGTAAATTATGTTGCTGTCATTTCTTGGTATTGTAGTGTACAAAAGTAGTAGAAAAAACATCAAGTCAAAAAGTAAAGATGTTCTATGGAACATTTAGAAATGTTAATTGTGTCTAAACAGTACCTTAAAGATTTAAGGTTTTGTCTTGGTTCATTAAATAGGAGCCGAGACGATGGCACTTCTATGACAGCCATGCACAGCCTTTTGGTCCTCATGCACGCACAGTAACAGAGGTTGACATAAAGTAATACGGTGGAAAGTTTTTTGGGCAATGCACATTAGTGCCTGTATATACCATTCTCTCATCACCACTGTTCCGACATGCACTTATCTCATTACCATGACATGGACGCGCACACACGCATTTCATATTCATCTCTTGTAATGCATGGGAACATTTTTGCTAATATATTTTAAATATTCTGTAGCAGAGATCCCATTTCTTTTTTTTCTTTTTTTTTTCTTTTCCTTTTTTTTTTATCTTACCCTTTACAATTTTGAGACATCTCCCTAAATTATTTAGTAATACATGAGCTACAGAATAATGTCCTTTTTAGATAATCTACTGAGAACATATTGTGCTGTCCAATGCTGATAACCGTACAATACCTTCAGTTTTGTTCAGAACACTAACACAATAAAGGTTACAATAGAGGTTACAGAAAACATTTACTTTGCCAGAGATATGCAAGGCCACCATGGAGCTGATTTATAAACACATCAGAGTCTCTAAGCCCCCACACATCCAGACCCAGGACAGTTCTATTCTAGGTTTTAGGAGATGACAGAATGATGACTGTAGGAGACAAGCTTTCTCTCACCACATGTTTACACACGTGTTAAGTTTAACACTTTTGAATGACCCCCCCCCCATTCAAATCGCTTACCTAGTAAAATTAGGTCAGCACACCAAACCGTATGTAGGACTCTTTCACAACGCACTCTTTGCTGGGAACAGACTCTGTTAAAAATATATGTCCAAACCTGCACTGTAAAATGAACTTAAATTATGCTTTTTGTGAGAATGAATACCATATTTGTAAGGTGCTTGCATCTGATTGATTTATTATTTCGGTAGTGTATTTTGGATTTATCATATTGTGTGCCTCATGCCGTTTGCTGTAAAAGATTGAAATGAGGCCGACACGGTTGATCAGAGGTTCAAAACATTGCTGTAGGTTACAGAAAACATCCACAAACTACCATCTTGTTTTAGTTATCGAGCTGAAGAAAAGGGGGGCTATGTAGTATACAAGTCACCTAATTGGTGTGTGTGTTTTTTTTTTTGAATATATTTTTGTACATATACTGTTTTTTTATATTTGATGTCATACTGTAATTGTGTTCTCACAGAGCACGTATGGGTTTTGGAGGAAGCCTGCAATGAACTTGATCTATAAACCTCATCAGCTGAGAGTCCTCAACCCTTTCATCCTTCGCCAGGTTTCACAGAATCTACTGAATTTTCCCAGTAACTTTCCAAAGACAGAAGTAAGTTAATTTGTTTTGTGGCTGGTTCCTCTATAAATGTAACTGGGTAGCACAGTGTTGTCTGTATGTCTTGATAAAATTGTATGGAGAGAGATGCGGTCATTTAACCTCCCTGGCGGTATGATTATGTCAGGTTTTGCTGAAAGCGGTACAATTGTTTTGCATGGAAATTTGGCATTTTATACTGTAGGCCTGTAATTCTTAGAAATAACAACTCACTTAAATCTGTCCAAACCAGAGTCTAGTAGATATCCCGGGTATGATAAAATTTTAAACACAAAATCATTAATTATAATATAATAAATAACTATGAATAATTATAACACATATAATAATAAAAATTATTTAATAATGTAATCAAATCAAAATCTGAAATTTGCTCAGTTGCAGAACTGTCACTGTCATTACTTTCAGTGTTTGAAGATGAATTTCCCCACAAATCGCTATCGCTCAATTCTGCAAGTGATTTTAATTTATTATCGCTGTTTTCTAGCTGGTCTAAAACCACTTTTGACATAAAGGGACACTTTTTGGTTGCTATGGACAATCTACAGTTTCCAAGCAGAAAGAACAGTTTTTATTATTATATAAAAGTGCATGCAGGGCACTGGACAGACCACTAGGGACACATGGGATGTGTAATTATTTTATGCAGTACTGTAATCTGCAATACTGTCTTTTTTTTTATTTTATTTGGCACCGACCTCCGCCCTGTGCGTTGTAACATTGCAGGGAATGGAGCTTCAACCCGAGCCAAACTCTGGAATACCGCCTGGGAGGTTAAAAAAATGTTATGGTCCTTTTAAGTTTGTTGCAAATGTAAAAGAAAAAAAATTGGGGTAAAAAAAAATGAAAATTA
The DNA here is from genome assembly GCA_029574335.1 of Rana kukunoris. Classification (NCBI taxonomy): domain Eukaryota; kingdom Metazoa; phylum Chordata; class Amphibia; order Anura; family Ranidae; genus Rana; species Rana kukunoris. The sequence continues at coordinate 542,217,871 of CM056050.1, read as the reverse complement.
TTCATAGACTCCTATTTCTGGTGTTAACATCTCCTCGTGTTCCTTTGCATTGAAGCTTCCACAGCTATACAAGCAGCTGTAGACATCAGGGGATGGTCAGATATACACTGGTAGTCTTGCTGTTGCATGTCATGTCCTAAAAGTACACAAATAAATGCTTCTGTCTCTTTAACCACTTCAGCCCCAGAAGGTTTTACCCACTTCCTGACATGGCCGTTTTTTGCCTTACGGCACTGTGTCGCTTTCACTGACAATTGTGCGGTCGTGTGACACTGTACCCAAATAAAATTGATGTCCTTTTTATTTCCCCACAAATGGAACTTTCTTTTAGTGGTATTTAATCACCTCTGCAGTTTTTTTTATTTTTTGCACTATAAGCAAAAAAAGTCAATTTTGAAAAACAAAACAATATTTTTTACTTTCTGCTATAATACGTATCCAAAAATTTTAACAGTATTATATTTATGGAAGTATGCAAAAATCTATGGTTAAGTAGATTTTCACGTCTTTCCACAAATTAACAAAATAATTTAGCTTATCCATGCTAGTTTGAAGACAAAAATTATTACATTTTTAGTGAATGAAGCCTTTTGTGTTCTATCCATGCACAGGCCTGTGAAGTAAATACAGGGTAGTATTATATATTATACAAATATGGAAAAGTATTCTTTGTACCATGAATAGCTTTTTATTGTACCCTTTTCAGATAACATTTAGTTGCCCATTATTTTCTAGCTGTAATATTCAGCTTAGCAGTCCTTGGCAGAGGCTGGAAGGACAAGTTGGCACATGTACATCCCCACTGGCAGGCTGCTGTTCCTAATGTAGGCATTAATGGTAGGGACTCCTTATGATTACCTCTTTTGTGTTTCAGCAGACGTTTGTAATGTTCTCAATTTACATGTGCAGTTTGAAGTCATCATTAATAATCGTATTTGTATATTTTACACTCAACAGTTTAGTTACACATTGAACATAGCATTATGATTGTTAGTCTTATAATGTTTTTTTTTTTTTTCTTAATTTCCATGGGTACCTTTTATGCATACTGTATTTATTAGCACAGCCGAGGTAAAGAAGAAAGAGCAATGGAGATGAAATTAAAGCAGGTTTTTTTTTCCTTCTAAAATAAAACATGTTATACTTGTCTGCTCTGTGTAATGGTTTTGCACGGAGCTGCCCTGAACCTCCTCTTCTTGAGTCCCCCACCGGTGCTCTCCACTCCATGGGAAGCTCCTTTCTATGGTGGCACATGTGCAGGCTTGCTCTGAGCCAGGCTGTTTGTGTATGGCTCTGCCTCACACCCCACTCTCTCCTCACTATATTTCAATGATTGACAGGAGCCAGCTGCTGGAAGACTTTTTACATTAAAGGGGTTGTAAAGGAAATTTTATTTTTTCATAATAAGCATCCTTTACCTGCAGACGTTCCTCTTTTCACTTTCTCATTGTTCGTTTTTGCTCAGAAGTTGCTCTATTTCTTCTCTTTTCTGTTCACTTCCTGCTTGTCTGATTTTACTGACCACGGTGAAGGGAGGCTTTACTGCGGTGGTCAGTAACGTGCTCGTTGCCTCCTGGGAACTACATCTGTGTGGCAGGACGCTCTCTACATGTTAGAGACTTCAAGGAGGTGTGAATTACTGGGCTTGCCGCAATTCATACTGGGAAATGTAGTTCTTGCATAAACAAGAGTTGCAAACCAGGAAGTGAATGAGAGAACAGAAACTAGAACGCCAGAGGTGATATAGATGAAGGAATTTAATAGGTATTGTTTTTTACACTATTCTGTCTGTCTACCTTGCAAACATTAATTTTAGGCAAAATAAAAATTCCTTTACAACTCCTTTAATGCATGGTGTGCATAAAGGTAAAAAGCATTCTGACTTTGGAACCACTTCAACTATTTTGGGAGTGGGTTATGCCCAGCTGACATCTTCCCCTTTTTTCTTTGAACTGCATGAGTGGTAATCATTCTGTAAAAACAAAGAGCTGTGAGGCTGGTGCATCTAGGTTAAGCTTCTGAATCTTCTGTCTCAGAATCGTTCATTTGATCTTCTAATTGTTAGTGGGGCCTAATTGACAGTCATGTTCAACCGCAGTGATGAGAACATTCAAATAAACACGTGGAATTTTATTTATTTTTATTTTTAAATCAACACTATTCTATATGCGTTTTTTGTTCAGGAAATTAGTCATTCAGAATCCAATGTTAAAAGCAAATTGAATTTTGAAGTACTTTTGAAAGTCGAATGTACTGATGAGAATTTTCATATAAATGTTCATAAATCTACCAGTGTATAGCAAGCTTTACAGATCATGAACTGAGGATGCACGTGTAGTTGTGTTAAACCACTTGTTGGCCACACACTGTGCATATACTGTAATAGTGTGGTCTGGCCGAGCAGAATCACACACGCGTGTGTGTATGTGTGATTCTGCATTTCCAGGTAGGGTTCTGGTGCGCCCGCCCACACAGCTGTGCTATGATTCGTTGCATTCATACATGCCGATCATTAGGTCCTGGCCAGTGGTTGACTGCCGGCATCTGGCAATCAGCTCTCGGTCTCGCAGAACACAGCTCTGTGCGTGTAAACATAAGAGAGCTGTGTTCAGTGACAGTGGGTCTAGTTGTTTGCTAAGCAGGGAATGAAAACCACAAGATCCCCCAGTAAAAGCAGCACACTGTACACAAACACTTGTTAGGCACACATTTAACACCTTGATCACCCTAGATGTTAACCCCTTCCTGCCCAGTGTCATTAGTACAGTTACAGTGCACATTATTGGCACTGATCACTAAAATAATGGCAACTGGAGATGTCGGTGGCAGTTGAGTTCCCCCCAGTGTCGGTGTCCGACGGCCCGCTGCAATATCGCAGTCCCATTTTAAGTCACCGGTCGCCGCCATTACTAGTATGAAAAATATAATGATCCCAGTATATATGTCATAGTTTGTAGAAACGCGTTCACACACAACCAATCGATATACACATTCTTGAGTTTTTTTCATTATTTTATTTTTTTAAGAAAAGACATGTAGGAGAATACATTTTGGGCAAAATGTATTAGATTTTATTTCTTTTTTCTTTTTTCTTTTAAAATTGTTTTTTTTATTGTTTATAAAATAAAAAACCCAGAGGTGATCAAATACGACCAAAATAAAGCTCTTTTTATGTTTGGGTACAGCTTTGCTTGACTGCACAATTGTTAGTTAAAGTAGTGCAGTGCCGCATAGCAAAAAATGACCTGGGCATGAAGGGGGTAAAACCTTCTGGAGCTGAATTGGTTAATATTACTACTGCTTTATTAGGATTTATTGATGGGTTACTGCCCATAGGCCAGGAGGTAACCAGAACATTTGTCCATAGCAAAAAATGAGTTCTCAAACATATATTCAGAATCACTAGAATAGATATTAATGTGACTTTTTTATGTAGAAATACATCTTTATGGGTCCATAAAATAGAAACGTTCATATAGGTGAACCCTAAGGAACTTAATGGATTTTACAGTTTACAATGTGTAAAAAAAAATGTATATCGTTGACCCAAAACCATTAATTTAACTGAAAAATTAAGTGCATTTTAAAGGGACACTAAAGTCAGGGCTTTTAAAAAAATAAATAAAAAAAAAACATGTTATACTTACCTCCACTGTGCAGTTCGTTTTGCACAGAGTGGCCCGAAAAGCTGTCTTCTGGGGTCCCTTGGCGGCTGTCTGGGCTCCTCCTCGCAAAAGCTTTCCCTCTTCATGCGAGGGCACTCGCACGGAGGAAAGCTTTTGCGAGCGCGCTCCCGTGATACAGCGGCGGCCATAGCCGCCGACTGTATCACTCGGCTCCGCCCTCCGCTCTGATTGACAGCAGCGCTAGCCAATGGCTGCGCTGCTATCAATCCGCCCAGCCTAGCCAATCAACGGCCAGGCTGGGAACCGAAGAGGACGACGTGGACGCGCCCGGGAGATTCGAACGGTCAGGTAAGTACAACGGGGGGGGGGGCGGTGCTGTGAGATGTTTTTTTACCTTAATGCATAGGATGCATTAAGGTAAAAAAACTTGTACCTTTACAACCCCTTTAAGTATATCTAAACCCAAAAAGAAAAATGTGCAGCTTACCAGTCCTTTGTTGTGGATGCATTAGTCCTTTTTTTTTTTCTGGCAAAGTACCTTTTTGCAAGTATTAATAAATGACTGTTGATCCTGCCAAACATCTTGTGTGCTTTGTACCTTCCTCTGCAGCAAACTGAAATATTAGACAATGTTATCTGCTTTGCCCGTATATTGTCTATGAACAATGGGGCCCTTTCCCCGTAATAAAGCTGAGAATAGAGGGAGATGTTTGTATTCCAAATCAGGACAGCAGCTTAGGGTAATAATGCTGCTCCTCTATAGATACAGTAAAGTGAGAGAGCATTGTTAGTTAGCATTGAAGTGTGTTACTGACAGGATCATCAAATAAAAAAAAGGAAAATACAGAGAAAAAAAACGGTGTCCTCCAAGGACTGATAATTTCCATATCAGTATGACATAGTAATAGTAGGAAATCTACAGGTAAATTTTAATATATATTTACCATTTTGTGCCTTTTTTCCATTGTTGAAAAAAAATTAGTTTTTTTTTTTTGTTTTTGAATCCTACCTAAAATATGCTAACCCTACTTGACCTTACTCCCAGTATTCTCCCCACTATAACCCCCTCCTTCCTCATTTATACTTTTTTTGTATTACCTTCTCTCATCTTTTAGGCCTCATGCACAATGGACGTTAAAATAATGTGTAGCGCTACCCAATTCAGGAGCCGCTGGTTGTTTTTGGGACCGGCATATTAAGTTACCTTGTAGTATGTCTAGGGGTAGTAGTAGTGAGCGAATGTTCAGTCATCCAATGGGTTCTTTATTCCAAGGCACAACATGGCCAACATCAACATGTAGCAGGACAGGAAAGGTTGATGAAGCAGAAGAACAAGTGCGGTATTAGGCCCTGGATGATGATGAAAGCAAGCCTGCTTTCAGTAGCAATGTAACAAACGTCGCAAATCCTTGAGCAAATCCTCCCAGTAAATGCAATGAAAGGGTCACCGGTTGACAGCTGCCATGTACCTGTTAAGGCCTTGGTGACCGGATCCCCGATGGTTTGTTCAAGTCTCCTGGACAACCTGCTTTTGGGTTCTCCCTGAGCCGATCCCCCACCATTCAGCCCTCAGCTTAGGATCCTCTCAATAAAGTTGGACGCAGTAAGTCACTGGGGTCCCTCTCAACATCAGGATGGAACTCCGCACAGCATGTAATTTCAGCCGGATGGGCCATGCCGGCAGGGTCCATGGATGTGCACACCCTGAAGAAGAGAGCCCCCGCCACCCAGAATCATGGCGTCGGTCACAAATATACCCCTCCCCAGCATGCCCTGCGAGGTCCCAATCCTCTAATTGGCTGCTGGGAAACCCCTTTAGGGCCACCTGCCGCCCAGGGATGGGATCACATCCCTGGAACGCAGTCTGACCCACAGGATAGTTCTGGAAGATAGCAGCCTGAAATTTGACAAATTATGAATGGAAGCTAAATAACTTTCCCATTCACCAACTAACTTTAGCGTAGTGCCCGTACTGAAAGTAAGGGGGTGCTACAAATGTTATAAAAACATCAGTAGTTTTGCAGTGAGTTTTTCAACTTTTTTTCAAAGTTTTTGCAATAGCGTTTTTCATCCAAAGGATCAAAAAACGTTAACCGCTGGTGAGCGATGTTTTTGAGCGTTTATCACCATTGGAGCATTTTTACAGCTGAAAAACTTCTCTCAGAACCCACTAGTTTTTCTATTTATTTTTGTTGTTTTTTACTGCCCAAAACTGCTGATAGCAGCCTATGTATGCATGGACACATAGGATAACATGGAGAGTTTAATGACTTTAGAAAAAAAGTCTACAGCCAAAAACAGCTGTTGTAAAAACGTCAAAAAATTTCAAAAGTGCATGAGGCCTAATTTTTCTTAAAAGTTGGTATGCCCAGAATTTGGTTAGATGCCCTGTATTAGTCTTCACCTCGTGTACCACTACATGTATGTCTGAGGGGAATCTGAACATGGCCTACTTGTTAGTATGAGACCCAGAGTGCTGTCGGCACACACAAACGTATGCACATATGTAGCCTCACGGAAGAAGACCCACCTCCGTGAGGCCGCATATTTTGTACAAGCGGTGACAAGGGGTTAAACAGGATTTCTGTGTGTAGATATAAACAAAACGTGCAGGGGTCATTAACTGCAGTAACAGAGACCCTGGCTAAGTTAATTTAGCCTAGTTTGGAACTGATAACTTGTTGCAGTTAAGTGTTTGATAATGCTGCCACCTGCAGGTGTCACCTAGTATTGAATTCTGTTTTTTATTTTTTTTCTTAATATTTTCTAGAAACCAAAACATCCCACCACTGGAATTATTGCCATTACATTGGCATTTCATATATGTAATGAAGTCCATATAGCAGGATTTAAATACAACTTGACATCTTTAAATAGTTCACTTCACTATTATGGAAACGAAACAATGTCTGTAATGGCTCAGGTAAGAACTGCAATCCATAATTTGTTTGTTCGTCAAGCTGTTTAATGCTGTTTTGTTGTAATTTTTTGTCTCAATTCTTATGTGGCATTTACATTTCTTTTGGCACTCAGAGAATTGTAGGAGAGATACTTAAAAAATGTTTAATATTCAGATAACTTTCACTTTAGTGTCTACCATCTTCCTCCCTGACATGTTATATACACTCTTATGACATTCTGTGGCATCGGGCAGCCACTGATGATGTGACTGCTGCACATTCTTTGTTGGAGCTGTATTATTCTGACACCCAGCTCCATGTAAGATGCCTAAAGTGTCAAGTACAGGTACGCCACAGGCAGTACGTATAGAAGACAATTTGCTCTGAGAAAGAGGAAGATGTGCAAAAAGTGTTGTGGCTGCCTAAATACAATAAAATAAAAGTGTAGCACTAAATAAGGAACAAATTAAACATTGTATTGACCCAAAATTATAAAGCGAAAACAGAATCTGCAATAGGCAAATGTGGATAATTGAAAATCTTCAAAAAACATTGAAAAAATATAGTGATGTGAATAAATTAAAATAAAAAAAACTATCCAGAATGGCTTGAAGGTGAATGAAAAAACATCCTAAAAGTCCATATAAAATTCAAATAAATATTAGCAAATACGTGAAAGTCTCTCTTGTGCTATTCCACTTGACCTTAAAGGCGCAATCAAAGTGATGAGGTTGGCACGCTTACCTGACTCTGTGGACATGTACTGTATAGCACGTGGGTCAAACGGGTGTTTTGTCTTCCTCCAGACTAATTCAATTGCAGATATAACCAGCTTCGGTGCCACATTTGGCACTTTTCAGGGGGGAGCAGGTACTTGTTTTTTACAGGTACCTTGTTCCCGCTTCTGGGAGACTGAGCCACGGCGAATTACGTCAGCAGCTTAGCCAGTGAGAGAGCGCAGCACATGTCGCACATGCGCAGTAGGGACCCGGCTGTGAACATCGGATGCGGTGCCGACATCGCTGGACTCCAGGACAGGTAAGTGTCCTAATATTAAAAGTCAGCAGCTACAGTATGTATTTACCCAGATGAGGGTGTTTCTCCTGCATGCAGTCTAGCACTCCTTCCTTCAGTTCACCCAGCCGACCACACCTCCCCCAGTAGTCTGCTGACTGTGAGTATATATAGGAGGCCTGCCCCCTGCCCCCCTGGGATTGGTCAGGGCTCCTCACATGCACTCTATGCCACGTTAACTCTCAACCCTGGCTCTCTTCCAGAACATTCTCACTGAAAGCAGGGAAGGCGCCCAAATGCTGAGGTACATGTCAGTCACAGCCACTGCTACACTAAACTCTCTCTGTCCCCAGATCAAAAACAAACAGGCCTGCTTAAATTTTCCTGCACTGACAGAACCTACAAACACTACATCATTGCCACCTACCTATGGTAGAGGGTTCTACATCTGAATTGGAACTAGCCTTGTATTGAGCTTAGTGATGCGCATTTTAATGCTTCTTTACGTGTTGTGTAAAAATGTAGACGTTCTGCATTTTTATTTCGAGCCTAGTAATGCACTTGTGAAGAGGGCACATGGAGAACATTTGTTTTCCCAGTATCTTTCCAGTGAGTTTGTATTTAACAACGCAGCTCAATGCACCTGGTGTGAATAAGGCCTAAAATTTTAAATTCAAGCTCCATGTAGATTTTCTGAATAGCCAGAGAAATTTGAATTTTTACATGCTTTGTGCACACACAAATATGTTAACTTTCTGGCATTTAGAAAACTTTATGGTTGCCGACATGATACAAAATAAAGCATATGAGAAGAAATTTGTAGGCAGATGTACCTTTAATGAAAACATCATGGCAAAACTGCAGGCAGGCAGGCTTTTCCTGTAAGCCTGGGTTCACGCTATAGTGAACACAGACATTGCATGTGATTCTCACCAACACTGCTGTGCAGATCACATGCAATGTCTGTGCAATGCGAGTTCCGCCATACAGTTGAATGGCTGGATTCGCAGAAAAAATATGCAGGCACTTTTTTCCCCCCGCTCTGGAATCGGATGGCATGGGTGTTCTCTGATTCAAACCTCTTCAGTGTGCTTTATCTCCCTGGATGCAGTAGCGCTGACGTCCGAGTTTGAGAGCTCACTCCTTAGATGGTGAAGATGAACAGTAAAAGCTGGACCTCCCTTTGCAATGTCCTGGGAGCGTTCAGGCCAGGCTTTGAGGTACATACATCGCCTACCCATATAGCAAGGGCATTATTCCACTTTAGTCAAAGCTGCACAGTTTTATTTATTTCTAATTCTATAAAAGTTTTATTGTATGTAACATTGGAAAAATACAACATCAAAGTGACCTAGTTCCAGTCTACTGAATCTCAACTACGGTTGGTAATTATGGATAAAATATTACAGCTAGTAAAATGCACATAAACAAGTTGTGATACAGGTGATGTATGGAAAGCAGTCCTATAAAATCGACAATCAGGGAAAACGGGACGAAATGAATATAGAAAAGAGCATACCTAGTCAAGGGGATCTAGACATTGCACAAGCTAGATTGCCAGCTTCAGGAGTTTTGTTGATTCAACCCAGTGGCTCTCTGGTGACCTAGTGAGAATGGGGATTACTAAAGAAGGGTGCAGGTCAGTTCAGCAGACCTGGCTGAAATGCTTTCTGGGCTAGCCAAAAATAAGGAGGGAGGAGGGGATTGGAGGTGCTGTGTTGGGAAGTGCAGTACCACAGTCCCTGTACTCTCCCCTCCTAAGCCACTATTTCAAGCATCGTGGGCAGACCTGGGAGGACATAGCAGGTCCACTCCGAGATGGGAAGTTACCTTGTATACAGTGTAGTATTGTTCTTGTTATACAAAGGAGAGAATGTTTTGGTAGGCCGAGATAATCTAAAAATGAGTTCAGCATTCCCATGTAGCTGTAATTTTAGAGAGTTTGTCTTGTGATTTATGGATCAGTTCTTCCATCTCAGCAATACTTTAAATTTTATGGAGCCATTCTAATATGGAAAGAATACATTTTGATCTCCGTGCATTGTCGCACAAAGGTGTCCATTTAATAAACTGTGAAGTTTTTTCTCCGTTCAGTTCACAGCAGTTCACGGCAGTTCTCAGGAGGAAAATTATCTCCTCTGCAGCCGGTTTAATAAACTGAGAACTTCAGCTCTCAGATGGTGAACAGAGGTGAAGTTTTTTCTCTGAAAACAGCCGAGATCTGTGTAAAGGTGGGTGGACTGCCTGTTATCTCGTGAGATATTGTGAGATTATGGTGCAGCCGAGTTCAAAAAGTGAAACTAAAGTTTAGCTGGGTCATTTTGCACTGGCAGCCTTCCCAAAATAAAAGGGCCATCTTAAAAGTAATTGTTTTCAGACATACTGTATATATATATATATATGTGTGTGTGTGTGTGTGTGTGTATGTATATGTATGTGTGTATATAGTTATATATATATATATATATATATATATATATACACACACCGTATTTATCGGCCTATTGTGCGCACCCGCGTTAAGCGCGCACCCCTACTCCTGATTTTTTTTTTTTTATTATTACTTATGCCACGTACACACGGTCGTTTTTTGTGATGAAATAAAACAACGTTTTAAAAAACATCATTTAAAATGATCATGTGTGGGCAAAACGTTGTTTTATGTCTTCTGAAAAACGTAAAAAAAAAATCGAACACGCTTACGTTTTTTATGTCGTTTTTCAGAATGTCGTTTTTTGTGTCATAAAAAATGATCATGTGTATGCTAAAACGACATTTAAAACAACGTTTTTAAACCCGCGCATGCTCAGAAGCAAGTTATGACGCGAGCTTGAATGGAACAGAGTGCCGTCGTACATGTTGTACGTAACCGCGCTTTGCAAGACCATTTTCAGAAAACGATGGTGTGTAGGCAACATAGTTCTTTAAAACGAAGTTTGAAAAATGACGTTTTTTTTACAAGACCTTGTCCGGTCCGGCGTCCGTCTGCGGCCTTCGTGGTGTCCTCGCCGCTGCTCCCGCGCTGTCTCTGAGCCGATCCCTGCTTCTCGCCCTGTGTTTGATCGCCGCCGCCGACATATAACGAGCGCAGTACACTCGGCCACGCTCGGCTCCTCTCGCATAACCGCGAGGGGAGCCAAGCCTGGCTGACTGTACCCGAGTGTACTGCGCTCGGTATATGTCGGCGGCGGCGTTTAAATACAGCGTGGGAAGCAGGCATCGGCAGCAAAGTTCAGACAGCGCAGAAAGCGAGTATCGGCGTATATCGCGCCCCCGCGATTTTGCCCGATTTTAAGGACAAAAAAGTGTGCGGTATACGCCAATAAATATGGTGTGTGTGTGTGTATACACACACACACACACACACACACACATTGTGTGTATATATATATATATATATATATATATATATATATACACATATACACACAGTATCTATATACACACACGTGTATATTGTTGTTAATATTCATTTTTAACCCACTGGTGCTGATATTAGGAAGAAATAAGCCTTCTTCCTCTTATCACACCAGCTTCTCTCCCAGATTCTCCACCTCTGAGCTGGTGAATCTGGAAGGGAGATATTTCAGTGGAAGAGCTGTGAAATCTTCAGATCACGGTTTATTAAACTGGCCGTTTGTGACAAAACATCCACGTGCTGTGATGTGAAGTGGAGAATGTGTTCTATGCTCCTTATCACAGTTTATTAAACCGGCAATGCTATGTGATAACCCGTGATCAGCCGTGATCATCATGATCTCGGCTTATCACGGTTTATTAAACGTACACCAAAGCTTGGCTACATTTATCTTTGCATGACTAGGGATTTATGATGAAGCCTGTCTAATACTGTTGTGTGATGGAGAAGGAATATTCCAATGAAAGAGGGACACTGACCTAACACTGTCAAAAAGATTGGATCTTCGGGTAGGACCACCATTTAGAGATCAGGGGACCCTCTTTCTTTTCACATCTCCAACACATGCGATGAGGAGCAAGGTGAGTGTTCTGTACCATCTTTCCTAAGCTGCACAGATTTTTTATATCTACAGACACCCTTTCTCGGTATAGGCAGTTTTTGGTAAAGGTGAACTAACTCTTTATGTTGTCTACATTTATGTTTGGTTAGGTTTATTGATGCTAATAAAGGCTTTTTGCAGAAATTGCAAAATATATGGTATAAATTTAATCGTTAGTTTCCCTTTCAAGTGAAGCATACGGTGTCTCTGTTTTAATTAGTATTTAATGTTTGCTGTCTTTTCTTCTCTTGACAGAATGAATATCACAACATCTCAGCAGAACAGATGTTTCTTAGGGACCTTATTGAACAGAAAACTGTTACAAACTTGACGTAAACCAAGGAGAATCCTGGGAGTTTGCAGCTGCCAAAAATAAATTCCTATTGTACAGTATTCATATTTTTATATATATATGGATTTTTTATAAAACCATGGAAGTATTTTGCCTTTATTGAAAAGTATTGTGTTGACCCTGGAGGACCTCTACCCACTGGATCATTGGCCATCACTTGACAAGTCCAAAGATTACACGTGTGCCTCTGTTGTAAAGAGAAACCTTGGACTACGTTGGGTGAATCTTAAGTGGATGTGGAGTTCTAGCCATCGGCGTGACAGTTTTTGGGGCCGTTCTGCAAGATGTTTTGGTTAGACTGAGACTATGAAGCACAAAGAGATGCAGTGTGTTACTATGTAAATGTATAGTGTCCTTTTTTGTGTGCAATGTGATCATTGTTAATTGTTGTTCTGTTTTGATCTAATTGTTTTGAGGCAGTTTTGCTTTATAAAGGTCAGTCTAATATTGATCCTTTGTATTAAATAGGTAAGTTTTCAAGCTCTTATAAGTCACGGAACAAGCCAGGCGGCCAACAGACCTTCAGCCATAACTGCTCACAGCTCACTGTGAGAATTGATAAATTACATGTGAAGAATTGTAGGTTTTCTTGTACTTGTGTGCACAGTTTTTTTTTTTACCTTTTTGTTTTATTGCACTTTTTATTTCCTTGTGTTTATACATTTACTTTAGGTTGCATACTTAAAGTCTAACTAAAATATTTTTTTTCTTTTTTAAGTTGTAGTAGTGAGGGGTTAGAACTAGTGCCACGTTTTTAGTGCGGTGGGGGAGCTTCACTCTCTCCAATTGTCCTGATTACTAGTCTAAGAAAATGAAAATCTAACATTTTGAATTGCCTCCAGACCCGTAGAGGGGAAACCTTCCAGTGGAGATTTCCCCCACATTGGAAAGATATCCTCTTATTTCCTGTTGCGCCTACAGGATCTTACCCATCTCCATCCAAAATTAAAGTATTTTGCTTTCAGGTATACTTTAAACTACACTCTAGAGTCCTTTTCACCAGAGTTCTTGCCCCCCAACCATCGGGTTGCTGTAGGTGCATAGTTACAGGGGAATTCTAAGTAGGGACAGTTTCCATGTAATAACACTGAGATGGGTCCCTTCTGCTTTAGGTCCTGCGGGTTTGCACCACAGTGTCACCTGCTGGATCAGTATGCTATTGCAGTGCAAACTTACGAGTGGACCTTACATCAGAATTATTTTTTAATGTTAAGTGTATACAAGTAATATGTCAAATGGGTATTTATTCAATTTAAAGGGGTTGTAAAGGTAAAAGTTTTTTTACCTTAATGCATCCTAAGCATTAAAGTAAAAAAACATCTCACAGCACCGGCCCCCCCTCGAGTCCCCGTTTTACTTACCTTACCGTTCGAAACTCCCGGGCGCGTCCACGTCATCCTCTTCAGTTCCCAGCCTGGCCGTTGATTGGCTAGGCTGGGCGGATTGATAGCAGCGCAGCCATTGGCTGGCGCTGCTGTCAATCACAGCGGATGACGCGGCCCGCCGGGGGGCGGAGCCGAGTGATACAGTTGGCGGCTATGGCCGCCTCTGTATCACGGGAGCGCGCTCGCAAAAGCTTTCCACCGTGCGAGCGCCCTCGCATGAAGATGGAAAGCTTTTGCGAGGAGGAGCCCAGACAGCCACCGAGTGAGACCCCAGAAGACAGCTTTCTGGGCCACTCTGTGCAAAATTAACTGCACAGTGGAGGTAAGTATAACATGTTTGTTATTTTTTTTTTTTTTTAAAGTCCTGACTTTAGTGTCGCTTTAACTCTAATAACCAAATTCAAATAAGTAGTGAATATGGTAAGATCAAAAGATTATTGTATCTTGCTGGAGTGCATAATTTACATGGGAATAGAGCGCAACAATGAACTCAACTGGATTGTTTAGAAATTGCCTTGGTGAACAGTGTATAGAGATGCTTGTGAACTACATGCAGTCATTGTCCGCCCATAGTTCTGGTCATAGGCCTATTGTTCTTTATTATTGGCTCAAAGCGAAGAACACATAGCCTTCTCATTTCCAAAATATTACATTTTTTTTAATAAAAATAGTAATGCACAAACATATTATGACATTGCAGTTAAAATCACTTAAACAAATTCCCTGTAGGACATGTCTAGTTGGATTTTAAAGCACTTCTATTGTTTTGTTATCAATAATAGCGATAAAGAACATGCATTTTTTTTGGTGTTTCCACAAGTTACTTTGGTTTATATCATATATATGCAAAATGTCTATTTCAAGTCAATCCAAGTCAGGTTCAAACACAAACAGTTGTGCTATACCCAGTGCTAAACCCAGTGCTAGAAACTGCATATACTTGCAGCAAACTTGAAGTGCAATATTCGCCACATATGCATGGCCTGTAGGGAGTAATGTCTGTCGTATTATCTTTGTGTATTAATATATGTTTATTATATTGATATTATTATTATTCCGGATTTATATAGCGCCAACAGTGTGCGCAGCGCTTTACATCAGGGTATATAATTTATATTTCTGGACATTTTTTAAATGAGAAGGCTATATTAAAAAAAAAATGATAGACATCTTTGCAATGTTTGGTGTCCAATATGTATACAGTATAAGCACACAGAGGCCACTGAAGAAAAGAAAATTGCAACGACTGAGAACCGGTCAGTTTATAACGATCATTTTGTAGAGCATTTGTTCTCAAAATTTCCTAATTCCCTAATTTTTAGATGGGCCTTGTTTTACTTCTTAAGGCCCCTTACACACAAGGTGGACTCCATTGGAGTCTGCCTGCTCAGAGGGGAATCTGTCCGCTGATCCCCCACTGTGCAAGCAGGTGGCTGGTCCATTCCTGCTTATGCATAGCCCGCTCTCTTCTATGGGAGGTCAGATGTAAACAAACTGCCTGTCCGTTTACACCTGACTGCCATCCGATCCACCAGATGGATGGGGAATGTTTGTTTTTAGCAGATTGGATCGTATGTTGGTGGCCATCTCTATTCCCATGCTTTTTTCACAAGAATTCACACCTTTAGTCATGTAACCTGGTACCGAGGAATATGGTGATTTATTTAGAAGAGGGGGGTGTCACAAACTTTCCCCATCCTGTTCTTGGATATCCAACATCTGCATTTACTCATTTTTTGATGATTAGAATAAAGTACCTGTGTTACCCTTGTGGCTGTAAGTGTTAAGCAAAATGTCTAAAAAAAATTACAGAAAAAGTTGAATGTCCGTAACTACTATTGGATATAGCCTATGAACTGTAAACAGAATCTGTCTGGTGTAAATACATTGTTGTAAACCCAAAAGAAAAGTGCATGAAACAATGGCAACACCCTTCACTGATCAGTTTATTATAAACACAGTGCAGCAGTGACTCCTGATAACATATGCTGTCGCACACATTGGTTAAACACGCCTGTCATGTGACCTTAAGCTTGTTGCTGCATAGAAAGCTCCATTCAGTACTACGGTTTACTTTTTAGTTTGCCTGTTAATTCCCCTCTGCTTTGATGTCGTTTTCTGATATATGGTTACAATGTAAATGTGGGTGCTTCATTCTTCACCCCACATTAAAATGCTCAGTGCCAGAACATTCAGTTGCCAGGCCTAGATCCTGCCAAATTTGGGGAATGACTAGTGCTATGCAAATACCAGCTTTTAGAAGGTGGGCACTTCCACTGAGCTTTCGGGGGCCATAGCTTCGCAGAGCTGAGGAGGGCAGGCTAACTAGAGAAAAAGTGTGGCATTGGATGGTGCCCCATATGCATCTAGAAGCGTGTGTTGCATGTCCTATTTACTTGCAAAGTGTGATTTAAAAATAAAATTATTTCCTACGTTTTTGGCCAGACTCCAACTAACAAATGCTAGATAACAGCAGGACAGGGGTGCCCAAGACAAAGCAACATGTCTTCTAGTCTGGTTTGGTCACATTGTACCAGTTTATTTTTTTTATTTTATTTTTTGCAAGCTGCTCTAGTGACAGTTTAGCTCATCAAAATTGACAGTTTTGGTGAACATGTTTTATTAGCTGAGCCAGTGGCTTATTTAATTTATTGTTAATTGAGAAGTTCACCTTTAATAATAATAATAAATGCACATCTTTTGTCAGATAAAAAAAAAATGTGCATTTTATAATTTATTTTTACTTGGAGCCTTTACAGCATCTGCTGATGTCTGGTGCCATGCAGGACTCCTGCAGACTTGTCTGTGTGTCTGTTGGCTTGTACCTCATACAGGTAGATCCTCACTGACAAGAAGAGATCATGAATTACTCAACGGCGCTATGGTAGTTCATTGAGAACTACAAGCCGACAGCTGCAAAGGTTGTTTTCACTTGTAGTTTCCCATTCACAGAGCACTGTGAATGAATGACCTGGCCTGACGGGCTGAGCCCCACACAGCCACGTTATTTTCAAACGGCGACAGTGGGCGTCTGGAGAATATACCAGCTCACTCTCACTGGGGAGAGGCTTCAGTTGCTGGCACATGTAACATGTGCCACCCTAAATATAGGTGGAACATGTTCCAAAAGGTGAACTTATCTATTCACACCAACTGCGTTCAGCTGCTTTGCTAAGCACAGGCCCAATACAATAACAAGCCAAAATCCATTGTTCCCAGTATGTATTGTGTGCTTGGGAAATGGAACATTCTGCAATAAATCACAGCACATCATGTTACAATGCATGCACTGCAGAACATGCCAGGGAAGAAAAGATAATGAATTTTGGCTATTGCTGTGAACAAAAAAAAACCCTCTTAGGTGATCAGTGTGTTAAAAACACCACATGGACACAATATATATCAACTCAACTCAAGTGCAATGCAATAAAAGCCATGTCACTCTAGTCGCATATTAACATTGAGGAAGAAATGAAATCGCAAATGTTAGAGAAGTATGTACTAGGGTAACACAAAAGCTGTTACATATACTGAAAATAAAAGCAGACCTGGAATCGCTGTAGGCAAGCACCTTCACATTTTCATTTCCCCATATTTAGAATGCACCCTCTTTTACAAACACAATGCAAAGGATTGCAGCAACCTCTGAGTTCTGCAGAAGCCATATCACATAAGATTGTCCAAAGTGCCTTAAGGCTCGGTTCACATGAAGCCGTTTCACATATCACCGATGCTGCTCTGGTGTGAATTTGCACAGGAGCCCTATGTGTCTTTTGGTCCATTTTCAAGTCAGAATTCAGCCCAAAATTTGGCCTGGAATCAGACCTAAAATGCTGAACCAGGACACACAGGACCCCTGCTGAGAGATGCATAGGTATTAGCTGTGAACCGAGCCTAAACGTAATAGATCTGGTATCTTTAAATATGTGATCAAATACATGTTAAACATTACTTCCCACACTATTGGTGTGGTAAACTTATTTTCTATTAAGTCAATAGATCATGGGACCAATAAAAAAATCTATAGCACCATTTGTTTGCAAGTGATTGTGAGAGTTGGCTTTATGCCTTTTTTGTGCTAATTTTAAAATAAATCCTGTTACTAAGCTGAGAAATTCATACTGAGCATATGATGGAAAAAACACATAAGTAGAGGTTACCTTCAGCGACGAGCCCTTGTAAAATAATCGGTAGATCCAGAGGTCTAGGCAGATCAGTTTGGATGTACATCCTAAGGAAGATGATTACCCCGCGCTGCCAATTTTGGTTAAATGTTAGCTGCTAACACGGCTCATATGAGAGAAGCAAAAATTATTAAATGTGTAGGAAATGTGTAGCGCTTTAAAGTGACTGTCTGTTAATGACAGTCAGAAGCACAAAAAAAGAATAAACAAATTTTGTGTAAAGTAAAACAAATAAAGGACCCTGGAAAATCCAGGGACAAGCACTGTATAACTCGTGTGTGATGAACAGAGTGAAAATAATCTATTAGTGAGATGACACCCGTTGTTGGATACAATTAATCACATATAGAAACATATATACATTGAAAAACAACAGTGATTGTTCATTTCTTTAGAAAGACATGTGTAAATTATTAGCCACTGACTGACAAGTGCAATAATGTCCCGTGAAAGGAAAATAAAACAAATCCTGATATAAATAAGTAATAGTCAATCTGATGATTGGTGAATAACAAATAATGACTTCTCCACTGTGTTGTTCCCACCACCGAAAGCAATGCAGGCTTACCAGAACCAGTTGACTTCAGATGGCTTACGCCACTGAAAGTCAAATTAGGCTTGTAGTGGCTGATATCACAATGGGCTCCTTGGCAAGGCAATACTTTGAATGGTCAGCAGAACCTCCGTGGGATGGATGGATGAAGCCCAGCTGGGAGTGCGATCCCCAAGTGGATATTCTCATAGAAAATGGTTTGTATAAGAGATAAGAGAAAGAAGTGGCCACATAGCGTAATCCCGTTTAAGTAGAAAAATAAAATATTTATTTACAGCTATCAAACTTACATTTTAGCTGAATAAAAAATGCTTGTATACAAGTAGGGCGGCAGTGGAGTCCTCCTGACGCGTTTCGTGGACAGAGCACTTCGTCTGGAGTCCTCCCTCTCGTTCCTGTCAGCGGGGGAAACGCTGATCCTCCGTTCATACATTGTAAGATCAGTGATTCCCCCTAGTGAGTCCACCCCCCCATACAGTTAGAACACAAATAGGAACACACTTAACCCCTTCCCCGCCCCCTAGTGTTAACCCATTCACTGCCAATGGCATTTTTATAGTAATCCAATGCATTTTTATAGCATTGATCGCTATAAAAATGCCAATGGTCCCAAAAATGTGTCAAAAGTGTCCGATGTGTCCGCCATAATATCGCAGTACCGAAAAAAACGCTGATCGCCGGCATTACTAGTAAAAAAAAAATATTAATAAAAATGCCATAAAACTACCCCCTTTTTTGTAAACGCTATAAATTTTGTGCAAACCAATCAATAAATGCTAATTGCGATTTTTTTTTTTTTTTTACGAAAAATATGTAGAAGAATACGTATCGGCCTAAACTGAGGAAAAAATATGTTTTTTATATGTTTTTTTGGGGATATTTATTATAGCAAAATGTAAAAAATATTGCATTTTTTTCAAAATAGTCGCTCTATTTTTGTTTATAGCGCAAAAAATAAAAACCGCAGAGATGATCAAATACCACCAAAAGAAAGCTCTATTTGTGGGGAAAAAAGGACGCGAATTTTGTTTGGGAGCCACGTCGCACGACCACGCAATTGTCAGTTAAAGCGACGCAGTGCAGAATCACAAAAAGTGCTCTGGTCTTTGGACAGCAATATGGTCCGGGGCTAAAGTGGTTAAAAGATTACAACATTGGGATGTGTGCATGTATTGCAGAGAGATACTGCATATTTTTTTATTCTCATTTTGGCCCGACATGGCCTTTAATGCTGAACTCCTGGCTAAACAAATATTGCCTTAATACAAGGATCATGTGTATTTTTACTTGAATCTTTGTGCTGGTGTGCTTTGTGTATTTCTTCCAGACCTGAGTAATTCAACATGAAATGTTCCATTGTGCAGTCACTGTCTCCTTGTACACAGTGACTGATTTTGTCTCCGCCCCATGTTGTAGTTTTCTGCCGGCAGCCTGTAGTGGGCGGGGCCTGCTGGGTCCATCCTACAGCTTTTCTCTCCGTACAGTGATCTAACCTTTACTTTTACTAGGTAATAATTGAGTTTGCAAAGGCATTTGGTGCACATTAAGTGCATGTATGTCCTTTGTAGCTACCAAGGATTATATTAAAATTAAAGTTTTTGTGCTTGGAGTTCCACTTTTTAAGTTTTCTGATCTCTGGATCTACCGATATATTATTTTTTTTAATCTTTTTTGGCATTTGATATTCATGGGAGGTAATCTCAAATTTATATTTTACTTCAAGCTCAGTTTGAATTCTCAGAATTTTTGAGACGTTTACTTTAATGGTTTAACTGAAAGATTATTTCCAGAGAATATGTCTATAAATTGTTTCATGTAAAGTCTAAATAATTCTAGATTAAAAAAACACTGAAGCACATTGTGTTCTGTACATATGTAAACATGAAAATACCAATAAAGGTACTTCTAAAACCTTACCATCGTTTTGGGAATTATTTATAGAGCATTCAGTGAGAGGTTTGAATTTAAAGGGGTTGTAAAGGTTTGGACGCCGAGTGTATGACACTGAAGCACGCTCACAAGGTAACCTTTACAACAAAAAAAACTGAACCTTTACAACCACTTTTACAAGGCTTTTCTTCAATCCCAACACCTAGAAGGAAGCCATTTTGTCCATGAAGCCAACAGAAAATGTGATGGGAAAAAGCCGGGGCAACCAGAGAGAGAGAGTGAATGTGAGTGCAGGAAATTACCGGTTGTGCTTTGCCACTTGTGATCATCTTCTATGAAAAATGTACCTATTTCTGTGACATTTTTAACCCAAAGAACTCTCTTTTGTAGCCCTGGTGGTATCTATAACCTTATCCTCTGTTGCCGACAGGGGGGGTCCACAGTGGAGAGATGTTTTATTCAGGATCTTGCTGGTTTATTTTAACAGAAGTGCATTTTGAACTACCCTAAAAAGTGGTCAAACACCTCTGGTGAGTTGCCATCTACCTTCTCGGCACTCGTGGTGAAGTTTTTGAGGCATTCTTAAACTGGAAGGATCCATTTATTTCTATGGTGTTGGGATTGTCACATTTGGACTTTGTATATGTTTGCGGTTTCATGATTTTTGCCTATCTTTTTATCTATTAATTTATATGTTTATTTCATCAAACTGATTTATAGCGCCACCACCTTTTACTTTTGTTTACTACTACTGAAAAAATATCACTAAATTGCATTAGCATGCATTTCTGTAATATACACCGATCAGCCATAACATTATGACCACCCACCTAATATTGAGTATGGCCCCCTTTTCTAAAACAGGCCTGACCCATTGAGGCATGGACGCCAAAGTAACATCCACATGAATGGCAGTGCCCAAGGTTTCTCAGCTGAACATTGCCCAAAGCATCACACTGCCTCTGCCAACTTGCTTTCTTATACCACATTTTGGTGCCATCTCTTCCCCAGATGCACCAGGCCACCCACATGATGTAAAAGAAAACATGATTCCTCAGACCAGGCCATCTTCCATTGCACAGCCATTAATGTCTAAACCACTGGCAACAAAAGTAAGTACACCCCTAAGGGGCCCAAAGTGTCAATATTTTGTATGGCCACCATTATTTTCCATTACTTAAAGAGGATGTTTTTTTTTTTTATGTCACAATGTAGAGTATAATATTTCCTATCATTTGTGCCCAGTCTTGCCACACAGAGTTAATCCAGCGCTGAGTAATCCTCTTTTATGTTCAGTGAAAACGAACAGCCTTCCAGATAAAACCCTGCCTAAATCAAAAAGTCCGGAATCTCTCTTCTTGCTTTGAGTAAGAGGTTATTTACAAATATAGCTAGGACATGTTTATCATATGTTATGTTTTGTTTATCATAACATGAGGTGATATAACATCATAACACATCCTAGTAATATACAATGAACTTTGGATCACCTCTTGTTATGATAAACATGTCCACGCTAGATTTGTAAATAACCTGTTACTGAAAGCAAAAACAGAGAAACGGACTTAACCTAATTTGACAGGTTTTTATCTGAAGACCGGTTAATTTGCACTGGACTTTAAAAGAGGATTACTCAGCGCTGGATTAACTCTGTGTGGCAAGACTGGGCACAGATGATAGGAAATCTTATACTCTACATTGTGACATCAAAAAAAAAGTGGGGTTTACATCCACTTTAAACCTCTTGGGAATGGAGTTTACCAGAGCTTTGCAGGTTGCCACTGGAGTCCTCTTCCATTCCTCCATGACGAAATCACAGAGCTGGTGGATGTTAGAGACTTTGCGCTCCTCCACCTTCCGTTTGAGAATGCCCCACAGATGCTCAATCGGGTTTAGGTCTGGAGACATGCTTGACCAGTCCATTACCATTACCCTCAGCTTCTTTAGAAAAACAGTGGTTGTCTTGGAGGTGTGTTTGGGGTCGTTATGTTGGAATACTGTCCTGCGGCCCAGTCTCCGAAGGGAGGCGATCATGCTCTGCTTCAGTATGTCACAGTACAATGTTGGCATTCATGGTTCCCTCAATGAACTGTAGCCCCCCAGTGCCAACAGCACTCATGCAGCCCCAGACCATGATATATGTACAGTGTATGGTCTGAGCACTGACAGGCTGAACCCCCCCCCCCCCCCCCCACACACACACACACACCCCCCTTCAACCTCTGCAGCAATGTTGGCAGCACTCATACATCTATTTACCAAGGACAACCTCTGAATATGACACTGAGCATGTGCACTCAACTTCTTTGGTCGACCATGGCGAGGCCTGTTCTGAGTGGAACCTGTCCTGTTAAACCACTGTATGGTGTTGACCACTGTGCTGCAGCTGAGTTTCAGGTGACCAGTATGAGAGAATAAGAGCAATAACACCAAATTTAACACACCTGCTCCCCATTCACACCTAAGACCTTGTAACACTAAAGAGTCACATGACACCAGGGAGGGAAAATGGCTAATTGGGCCCAATTTGGACATGTTTACTTAGGGGTTTACTCACTTTTGTTGCCAGCGGTTTAGACATTAATGGCTGTGTGAGTTATTTTGAGGGCAGCAAATTTACACTGTTATACAAGCTGTACACTCACTACTTTTACATTGTAGCAAAGTGTATTTCTTTAGTGTTGTCACATGAAAAGGTATAATAAAATATTTACAAAAAATGTGAGGGGTGTATCTTTGATATTTATATTCAAACTATGGGAACTGACCCTTTGGCTCAGATAGAAGTCTGTCATAGTTTCTGGCATTTTCATGTTATTGAACTTTGGGACTGGTTACTGAATAAAAAATAAGTATATAATATAACCTCTACTGTTGTGTAGCCTTGTGATATCTAGTCCTGCATGTATAGCTTTACTGTAAGAGTGCACTAACTTGATTAATAGACCTTGATAGAGGTCTATAAGACTATTATGCCATTTATATTTTGTAGACTCTTAATATTCAAAATTCAAAGTGTATATGTATGTGTGTGTGTATATGTGTGTGTGTGTGTATATGTATGTATGTGTGTGTATATATATATATATACATATACACACACACACAGCCAAAAGACACAATTTGGATTTTGCAGGTAAAATGAATTAATTGCAAAGCAATTTCTGAAAATCTGTTAGCGAAATAAGACAAAAATGTTAATTATTAACATGAACTGAACCCAGATAATGATTTTACCTTCATCTACAAAGAATCCCCTTTTTTTTCTGTTTGCATTTATAGGTATTATATAGATGCACATACATCATATGGTGTTCATAGACATCCTTGTATGTTTCATGTGGGTGCCCTGCCTCATGACTTGGGGCTCCACCTGAATTTGCTCACTATGCTAGGGTGATGGGTTGCCTCGTCCACATGATTGGTTGTTTAGGTAATTCCAGTGGATCCATGTATCGACCAGACTACATGGAAATTTTCTTTGTTTTTTGGTATTGCAAAACAATATTTTATGTGTATTTTTTGTATCCATTGAATATACATGCTCTACCAATGATATCCTGATGAAGTTTTACCCAAGAAACATGTCGAGTTTGTGGAGGGGCTTCCTATATAAACTCAACAATTCATACTGAACAGAATTTTGTACAAAGTATGGTAAAACTGTCTTTTAAAAATGTTTTTTTTTAAATGAATGACATTTTTGAATAAACTTTAACGATGGCTGAACGTCTAAACACGTCCTGGGCTTTGTGGTGGTATATCAGAATGATGCCTGCAGCTACAGGCATCATTCAGATATTGCAGTTTTCAGCCGGTATTACACCATAAGAATTATCATATCGGCTGGTTAGCCACTTGATTGTTCTTACAGGTGGCAAGAGGGGACTCCATCCCTTCCCTCCCGCCGCCCTCTGGTGCTTCTACCAACTCACTGCTGCGATCGGTGAGTCGGAGAACGGATCCGCCAGCCCCGGATGTCCACCATAGAGATTTCCGGGCATGATGATATAATGTCATGCCTGGCCTCTCCATTCAAAAAACTGGAGCCGCCTCGGGTGGGAAGCCGTGATCAATTTTTTTTTTTAGGCTTCCAAGCCTAGAGGTGAGATATGGGGTCTTATTGACCCCACATCTCACTGTAAATAGGGCCTGTCATGTCGTATTCCTATTACAAGGTATTTTTACATTCCTTGTAATAGGATTAAAAGTGATTAAAATTATATTTTTTTTTAAAGTGTCAAATTAAAAATGTTTAAAATTAACAATACATTTTTTATTTTATTTGATAAACGTGACACTGTCCCCGTGTGCTTATATGAAAACAGTGTTGAAACCACACATGTGAGGTGTCACAACGGACATTAGAGCGAGAGCAATATGTCTAGCCCTAGACCTCCTCTGCAACTCAAAACATGTAACCAGTAAAAAGATGTAAAGGATCGCCTATGGGGATTTTTAATTTCCGAAGTTTGGCGTGATTTCACAAGCATGACATGTTAGGCATCGATTTACTTGGCGCAACTTCATCTTTCACATTATGCAAAACAATTGGGCTAACTTTACTGTTTTTTGAAACAATTTTTTCTTCCAAAAAAACATGTTTGAAAAATTCATGTGCAAATATTGTTTGAGATAAAAAGTTGCAAAGACTGCCATTGTATTCTCTAGGGTCTCTGCTAAAAAAACATATATAATGTTTGAGGGTTCTATGTAATTTTTGGCAAAAAAAAAACAACAGATTTTTAAATGTAGAAGAGAAATGTCAGAATTGGCCTGGTTGGCAAGTGGTTAAATATGGTTTTTGGTTGTGTCTTAAAAATCTCACCATAAAAAAGGGTATATACCCTCCATGGTGTTCTGACTCACTGTACTTGGAAGGGGACTCGGCTGTTGTTGGTCGGCAGCATGGCCCTTTATATGTTTTCTATGCCCTGGGGCATCAGTAGGAGGAAAGCAGCCACCACTTATTGACAGGGGCAAAGCTATACTTGCTCACCCCCTGCTGTGTGGCAATTGAATATAATAGCCCTTCATTGTAGCCACATAGCAGGGGGTGAGCGGCGGGCGAGCACGTGAAGCTCCGCCTTGTGATCTGAGTTGCTCGTGAGGAGGTCTGTGCAGTGATTCACTCACTGATGGCGTTTCCATAGGAAAACCTCTCTGGTAATGATCTGTAAATACAGATCATTAGTGAAGATGTTCAACTGCACAGAAATTCCTGTTAAAACCCTATCATTGAGCTGCAACCATATCACCCAGCCCCTATTGCCACCAACCACATATATGTTTTCTATGCCCTGGGGCATCAGTAGGAGGAAAGCAGCCACCACTTATTGACAGGGGCAAAGCTATACTTGCTCACCCCCTGCTGTGTGGCAATTGAATATAATAGCCCTTCATTGTAGCCACATAGCAGGGGGTGAGCGGCGGGTGAGCACGTGAAGCTCTGCCTTGTGATCTGAGTTGCTCGTGAGGAGGTCTGTGCAGTGATTCACTCACTGATGGCGTTTCCATAGGAAAACCTCTCTGGTAATGATCTGTAAATACAGATCATTAGCGAA
Organism: Rana kukunoris; assembly: GCA_029574335.1. Taxonomy (NCBI): domain Eukaryota; kingdom Metazoa; phylum Chordata; class Amphibia; order Anura; family Ranidae; genus Rana; species Rana kukunoris. The sequence goes on along the minus strand of CM056050.1, from coordinate 542,192,384 downwards.
GATGTTCGTCTGCACAGAAATTCCTGTTAAAACCCTATCATTGAGCTGCAACCATATCACCCAGCCCCTATTGCCACCAACCACAACCCCTTAACCCCCCCACCCCCTGCCCCCCCCCCCCCCGCCCGCATGATTACCGGTCTTGGGGACTGCTGCAATAAACCATTACACTTTAATGCTACAAATTTTAACTTTGGAAGTCAATAAACCACCACCAGTGTTCAAGGGGAAAATCTTTATTGCTCACCAACATTCTGTAGAAACAATTTCGTTTTTGCATCTTTTACATTGAAAACATTCTCTCTGTTGCAGCATCTCCACACTGAAATAAACAGCAGTATCCATTTGACATTATGCTCACATATATATCAGTGTAGATTTGTATTGCCTCTGATCCCACAAGGAAACATTTCAAAGAAAAAAAAATGATTTTATCTTTACATTAAGTTAAACATAATTCACTTTATAAGTTTAGCACCATTTTCAACGTACAGTATTAAACAGTCTTCTGTGCATTTCTTTAGATAGTCTGTTGAGGCAAATGTGACTTGCGTGATTTTTTTTTTCCATTTTTTTAAAAACAAAAATAATTTACTGTAATATTTGCTCAAATATGGTCATACTAGGAAACCAACTGCGGTTATGTAAATATATATGTTGAAAACAATCTAGCCTATTGGATGTAAAATTAGAGCCTTGTATCAATAACTTGAAAACACATCTGTATTTTTATATATTAAAGTATAAGTAAAAATATCTGCTTTTTGTTTAAGTTTGTTTTTCTTTTTCCTTTTTTTTTTTTTTCAAGATTTTGTAATGTAATGTGTTCCAAAAAAAGAACGCTTTGATTATTCTATAGATAAGGTGAGTATTAAAAAGATGTTTAAACAAAGGTTCTCTCTTTCTGTATGCCTATTGCATAGTATATGATGATGGGTGGGGTAGCATAGTGATCGTGTTGAATGCTCATTGTCTATAAGAGGTTAGTGATGTTTTGCTAGCAGCAATTCTATAGCATTTCTCTAAAATCTTACCATGTGAAAAAATATATATTTGCAGCATACACAAAGTAGTACAGAAAATGATCACGCACTCCTTACCTTGGCAAATCTCCTGAGCAGTGCACTTTAATTCTAACTTATAATCCTATTAAATATGCTAAAAATGTGAATGTAACCCTTACGTAAAACCAGTACTGTGTTTTATAGACCAGATAACTTTGGTATTGTCTGTGTCTTGTGTCCACGACAAGGCCCTAACCAAAAGGACATGACAATCCAATGACATGGATCCAAGGCTTATGGTAACCCTTAAATCAACTCTGGCACACCACAGGACAGCCTGGCTGTCTTCCTTCACTAACTGGAGTTTAAAAAGTATACAGATAAGGACCTTTGACTTTGATTTGCATACTTGTTGCAGCCACCAGTGACTAAAAAAGTGTTTAGGGAATACGTTACAATAATAAGATGACAAGCATTTTAAAGCCTAGTACACACAGACCAAATGTCAGGCCAGCATGTACTACAAAAACAACATAGAATATCCAAGCACAAACTTATCGACCAATCAGCAACCAACCAAATTCACCTGTCTAACAGTATGACCTCGTACACACGAGCAGACAGATTTGTTCAAATCTGTCTGTCCGACAGATTTGAACAAATCTGTCTGCTGGGATTTTGGTTTGCTCGCGTGTACACACGAGCAAACCAAAATCCCCGCCAGCAGACAGCGTGCTGACGTGTCGGTGACGTGGCAGTGACGTTGACGCCGCCACGTCACCGCACCAGGAAGTAAAACACTTCCGCGCATGCGTCGAAACCATTCGGCGCGTGTGCGAGAAGACATGTCTGCTGGTTAGCGTACTAACCAGCAGACATGTCAGGCGGACGGGTTCCCAGCCGACAGATTTCAAAGCATGCTTTGAAATCTGTCGGGTGGCCAAATCCGTCTGTTAGCCCGTACACACGATCGAATCTGTCTGCTGAAACGGTCTAGCAGACCGTTTCCAGCAGACAGATTTGATCGTGTGTACGAGGCCTTAGCATTAAAAACAGAGGTTTAGTTGCACCCATTAGCAAATGCAACTAAACCTCTGTTTTTAACACATACTGTTAAACAGGTGAATTTGGATGGTTGCTGATTGGTTGGTAAGTTTGAGCTTGGATATTCCAAGTTTTGTATGTATACGCGCCTTTTCCAGTGCTCCTTACTGTATAGACCAGTCATAGGTAGGAGCAGTGACATTTGTTTTCTGCATGTACTGGAGTCGGTCCAAGCTTCTGTTGAATGGGGCATGACCAAAAAAGGTCTGCCAATCGGCTCCCAATCAGCGCTCTCAGCCAATGGCTGAGAGCACTGACTCGATCGTTTTGATAGGGGGAGCTGTCCACCTGACAAAACACAATAAAACGTCAACGGAGATCGCTGTACTAACATCGAATTGCTAAGAACTAAAGTATCATTTATTAATATTTATAAATTATTAGACTATTTCAGTTCAAACTCTTAATAATTGCCTTATAAAATGTAAATATAAAATAGGATATGGAGTTAGAGTCCCTTAAGCCCACATCAATGCATGGTAATTGTTCATTTTTTTAAACACGTAAAGAATTCTAGAACTCCTGTTTAATATTTTCTTGCTTGATTAGCATTTTTCAAGCTTCACTGAGCAGCTGTCAAAAAAAGTACATCAGCATCTGCCCGCTGCACCTGAAAGGTGTCCATGAGTCACCAACTCTGGTGTTTTTGTCTCCGCTCACTTCCTCTGCTTTGCCATTCACAAAGCACAGGCTGTGGTGACTCTGAAGTTATGCTTTAAAAATGACAGAAGGGGCAGGGAAAAAAAACCTTGCACTAGTGTTTGCCACAGGCGCCTTTGTGGTGAGGCTGGGAGCCAGACATATAGCCCCTAATTATTATTAATATAAGGCTCCTTACACACGGAGCGGTCCGTTTTTCGGTCCGCTCCGTGTGTCCGTCAGCTCAGCGGGGGGTCTCCCCACACTGTGCAGGGACCGCCCCGTCTCTCCTCCGCTCTCCCCTATGGGTCCCCAGACGGTCCGTTTCCATCCGATCCGTTTGGCCGGACGGAAGAAAAATAGGACATTCTTCCGTCCGCAAAAACGGATGCGGATCGAGCGGACGTTAGCGGATGCATCATCCGCTAACGGATCCGCTCCCATAGGGAAGCATTACAAGTCCGTAAATGGACTTGTAATGAGCGGACCGTTCGTCCGCTAGTGTGAAAGAACCCTTATACAAGATTTATATATAGCGCCAACAGTTTGTAAATTTTAACAGCTGCTCAGCTTAGGGAGAGATGATCAAATAAGCAAACACCAATTAAACAGAAGTTTTTTAAAATGTTTTTAAAGGCTTTCAAAATTAAAAAAAATCGTGATCCTGGAGTTGGGAATTAGGGTCAGTGTCAAAACATCAGAAGCTGATATATGTATCCATGATGATGTATTATTTTCAAAGGCTGATAGGCAAGTTATTTTTCCTCATTTGGGTATGTTTGATGGTCCATAAAGCACAGTAACATGGGTCTAATAAACAAAAAAGGCTTCTACTTAACAAGTACATATACATTCTGTACAAACATACATTGTGGATCCCCATGTCACATTAACACCTCGGAAGTGTAACAAATGTAGCATTGAAAAGCATAGCAATGTGGTCTATAGCAAACAGTAAGATGCTCGCTTTCATTTCCATTCTATCCACAAAAAAAAATGATCTGTGGAATCTGGTTGTTATGGGCCATGCCTTAAAGTTTTCCTAATAATAAGCTACAAGTTCACATCTAATACCATGATAGAGTACAGACTTTCTTCCTGCTTATATCATTTTATTTTTGACATGTGCACCTTTCAAGAAACAGAAAGCAATTAGAAGGAATGCCTTTTTTATTTAATTTTTTTCATTTTATGTCTAAAAATATATTTAAATGAAAAAGGAAATCAATTTTAGGCATTCCATTGATCGTTTAGGTGCTCTGTGCATTACTAAATATAGAATTGCAAAGCACAATTTACAGTACTACATTCTGACAATATAATGCCAATGACTAGAAGATTATTTGGACTGTGATCATGTCTTCTTTTTTTAAATTTCATAATTGGGAATTATAAGGAAATAACAAAAGCTTCTGTTCTTTATAAAAATATCAGTGCATGGTTTACTCAATAGCTTTTATGAATTTGGTATGTCATTTGAAGATAAGCGAGTAATGAATTGGTTATTAAGAGAAATATCTTCCTCTAAGGCCACGTACACACGAATGGTCCAACCCGATGAAAATGGACTGAAGTCCAGTTTCATCGTACCAAACCGACCGTGTGTATGGACCATCGGTCTGTCGTCCTTCGGACCAAAGTTTTAAAACTTGCTTTAAAATCGGACTGATGGACGCCTGACCATATGTCCAAACCGATCGTTAGTACGCAAAAGCATCGGTTCAAAAACCCCCGCATGCTCAGAAGCATTGAACTTCTTTTTTTCAGCACGTCGTTGTGTTTTACGTCACCGCGTTCTGACACGATCGGTTTTTGAACTGATCGCGTGTACGCACATCAGACCATCAGGCCACTTCAGCGGTGACCCGATGAAAACAGTCTGTCGGACCATTCTCATCGGGTTGGACCGATCGCGTGTACGTGGCCTTAGTCCCCCTTAATAGATATAATAGAGCTGTTCAGCTCATTCTGCTGCTTCAAAGTAGACCTATACTTATCAAGATGGAGCAATTAAGAGTAATGCCGCGTACACACGGTCGTTTTTTGCGATGAAAAAAACGACGTTTTTTGTGAAGTAAAAAACTACGTTTTTGAAACGTCACTTTCAAAGACGATGTTGCATACACACCATCGTTTTTTTCACAAAAAGCGAGGTTACGTTCACCACTCTTTTCCATTGAAGCTCGCTTCATAACTAGCTTCTGGGCATGCGCGGGTTGAAAAACGTCGTTTTAAACGACGTTTTTGCTACACACGGTGACTTTTTGTGAAACAAAAAACGACGTTTTGAAAAACGACACAAAAAATTCAAGCATGTTGGAATTTTTTTTTGGTCGTTTTTTTTAAGACAAAAAACGACGTTTTGCCCACACACGATCAATTTAAATGACGTTTTAAAAAACGACGTTTTTTTTCATCGCAAAAAACGACCGTGTGTACGCGGCATAACAGAATGGCCATAATGCCTTTCCCGGAGAAGGTGCTGCTCCAGATTTTCTTTATTGGTCAAATAACCAAAAGCCTGGACATGTGGCCAATCCTGAGGGGGGGTTTACTTATCAAGATTTACACAACTTTCACACACATTCTAATCAAATCTAATGTGAAACTTGGGTGAAAACATTGATAAATAGATCCAGAAGATCAGCGGAACTAAACTTTTGATCTTACCCTTCAACACAAGTTGAATACTTAGACTTTCCATTGTTAGCACAGCACTAGATGAAGCCTGAAGCAGAACGTATTCAATGAAAGCTAAGTAATCAGGACCTTGAGAAATATAATTAATAATTATTTTACTATGAATTTACTATTCCTACATAAGTTTCATTTTGCATTTGAGAATAGACCTGCTTTAAAACCAGCAAAGTCACTGATGCGGACAAGTATGCAACGCAGGAGTTCTACTTTAGTGACTCTACCAATAGAAAAGTTGTACATTGCACTGACATGGAAGATATCTGAACACCAAGGGTTATAAGCCTGTGGGAAGTTCTTTAAAGAGGAACTCCAGTCAAAAGACAACACTTTGTAATAAATATGCTGTATTAATACCTGGTTGCCTGCGGCTTTTGCATATATTAGCGGGAACAAATACATTTAACAAAAATATGAAAACTTTGATGTTTGTTCTGATTAGAGTTCTGCTTTAACAACAATGTCTTGGTGTATTTTTGAGTCTGGAAATTGTATCAAACATAAGTCCTGGTTTCACAGTTGCTGTTTTTCCCTGTATTCTATGTAGAGTAATTTGAACTGTAGTATTGATTGGATAGTACTGATGTTAACTAGGATCCTTGTGTGCAATATGTGCCAAGACGCTTTTCTGTTAGAGAAGGCAGCACCAGTCCACAATGTCAATAAATTCTTCACTCTGTATATAATGTGCATAGTAGGATAGAAGATGAAGCCTGGGTAAAGTATGGTCCATCTGACAGTCTGTGTTAGTTATCGCCTCAAAGGCCTGGAACATATTTAGCAACATTTTTGCCACTGGTAGCAGAGAGTTTAAGGCAGTTATTACTGATATAAAAAAGTAAAAAGCCAAATTAATTTAAGAGTTTTTATCATTTTTGCCATTCACATTGGATATAATAAATATCCGGAGAATGATGAGTGAACATACTGCCCAGCATAGAGTCCAGATGCTTGATCAGAGGGCATTTGAATATATACTTTATCCCCAAGCATTAGTGGGACCACTGCACTGCCTGAAGCTTGGTCTAGGTAGCCCTTCTTATATTCATCATATGTGTACATTAATGGTTCATTGTTCTTATAGAGTGCCACCCAAACGTTGGCTCCTTTGCAATGGACATGGTAGGAGAAGTAGTAGATACCAGGAATTTCACAAGTAAATATGCCAGTGTGTGGATTGTAGCCTTGTCTACCATTATAGAGCAGTCTTTCAAATTTGATAGGTTCTCCTACTGGGGGGAAGGCCGTGGTCAGTTCAGCTGTAAATGCTGGCATTTCGTGATTGGGCACCGTGCCTCCCTTCTTTCCTGTGTAACCTTGATAGGATTTTACTCCATCAATTGCAGGCCCCATGTTTGGTAAATACTGTCCCATGCCTGGTGGTGTGGGTGGGATTTCTGCAGGAAGTCCGGGTGCACCTGGTGGCCCAGGAGGACCTGGCAATCCACGCTGCCCTGTAGGCCCTATTGGCCCTGGTTGTCCTGCAGGACCTTGGGGTCCTTGTATACCATTCTTCCCCACGCCAGGTAGACCAGGTGCCCCAGTTGTTCCTGGTTCTCCTTTTGGTCCTGGAAGTCCTGGAGGTCCAATTGGGCCACTTGGTCCTGCAAGACCAGGAATCCCAGTTGGTCCTTGGAGACCTTGATCACCGGGTATTCCACCTTCTCCTTTGGGTCCAGGCAATCCAGGTTGACCAGGCGATCCAGTTAAACCTTTGTGTCCAGGTTCTCCTTTTGGGCCTATTGGTCCTGGTAACCCTCTAAGACCTTGAGGCCCCACCTCACCTGGAAATCCTTGTTTACCTGGAAGCCCCTGAATTCCTGGTTCACCTTTTTGTCCTTTTGGTCCATCAGGGCCCCCATTGCCACGATCTCCTTTGGGACCAGGAAAACCAGCAACACCTGGTGGTCCCATAGGTCCAGGCAGACCTGCAGGCCCTGGCTCACCTGGTTGGCCTCCTATACCTGGTTCACCTATATAACCTTTTTCACCCTTTGGTCCCATGGGTCCGGGTGGCCCACCAAATCCACGGTCTCCTTTTATTCCTGGAAAACCTGGCTTACCAATTCCTGGAAGACCAGGAGCTCCAGGTAAACCTGGAAGTCCTTGGTCACCTTTAACACCTGGTAATCCAATTTCACCTGGAAGACCATCTTGGCCTGGTTTCCCAACACCTGGAATTCCTGGTGGACCCTGAAGCCCGGGTGGACCAACTGGTCCTTCCTGTCCTGGTGGACCTTGTAACCCAGGGTTTCCTTGATGCCCCTTTGGTCCATGGAAGCCATTCATACCTGGCTTACCAATTCCAGGGAGGCCGGATTGGCCTGGGGGTCCTTGAAGTCCAGGGGGGCCTTTAAGTCCAGGTAATCCAGGTACCCCAACTCCCTTATCTCCTTTTGGGCCTGAAATTCCGGGAAATCCTGGTGGTCCTTTAAATCCTGGCTCGCCTTTTGGCCCTGGAAGCCCTGGTAAACCTGGTTCGCCTGGTTTACCAATGCCTGATAAACCTGAAGGCCCAGGTGCTCCATGTGGTCCTGGCTGTCCTGTTTGTCCACACTCTCCTTTAGGTCCTAGATCTCCCTTTGGACCTGGTATTCCAATGCCCCCTGGTTTTCCTGGCATGCCTGGCATTCCTGGCTTTCCCATACCAGGAAATCCAGGTGGGCCAGGTGGACCTGGGTTTCCTTTTGATCCTGGCATTCCTTGTCCTGGTGGTCCAGAAGGTCCTGGTGGTCCTCTTGGTCCAGGTTCACCAGGTGCACCTTGTTCGCCTCTCCTCCCAGATAATGGAAGTTCTGGTAAAATAAATAAAATGTTTATAATCATTAGTCTTTGTAAAAAAAAAAAAAGTAATACCATGGGCAAAACAATTATAACATATTTGTATTTATGCCTTATCAAAATACACCACCTTAGTCTTAAGGCAAACCTGATTAGAACAAGTGCCCCAGATGTAGATTTACCAAGTCTTAAAAATGCCAAAACAGTAATAAACCTAAAGTGTTCTTTCAATGAATAATAGTAAGAAATACTCAGAAGGAAAACAAATGTATAATATATTCTTATTGTGTTTTGTTGTCTACTGTTCTGTTTATACACTAGCTAACTTGCTATCTTCAACGAGCATCACTTTAAAAAAGCTCAGCCATACCAACTGTTTTACACTTTAAAATCATTCTGGCACTTTTGAAAAATCAGGATGTTCTGATTACAGCAGCACCACCTGCTGGTGAAACCTGTCTCCTTCAATCAGATACAATGAAATTGGTTGTAAACCCCTTACATATACCTAGTGAAGTGACTGGCCTCCAGGTGATACATACAGATGAAGGAAATCCTCGTAAACAAGAGTTGTACCTGTTTTATCTGCAGCCTCTCTATATCGGTTCAAAATGCATTTATAAAGCTTGTCTTAAGCCCCGTACACACGACAGGGAACCTCGACGGGCGGAACACATCGTTCCGCCCGTCGAGGTTCTCTGCCGGCCGTCAGAATCTGCGACCCGCCCGTCGGGAATGGCAACCAGCCATTCATCCCGACGGGCCGTCGAGCAAATAGAGAACCTGTTCTCTATTTGCTCGACGGGTTTCCCGACGGACGGGGCGAGCAGAGAGCGTACACACGGCCGAGGTTCTCGCTGGAATGCAGCTCCCAGCGAGGTTCTCGCTGGTTTCTGGCGAGAACCTCGGCCGTGTGTACGGGGCCTTAGAGTTCAGAAAAAAGAGGGTGGAGAACTGAAGTTACACTCTGAAGAACTGAGTGAGGAGAGCACTAAGAGCTGATTGGAGGGAAGTGACACCCCCTCCCCTTTCACACAGCACACAGGAACAGAGCTGAAGCTGTCAATCAGCTGGAGGTCCCTGTCACATTTTTTCCCTTGTCAGAAGTGATTAATGCTGATAGCAGAGGAACAAAGCAGCAGAAATGACACAACGGCCTCATACACACTGGACATTATAAAAACAGCAGGCGCTTCGGCTGTAGAATGGCAAATTAAAAACGCAAATTTTGTAGCCTTTGCAGCATTTTTGCATTAGCGTTTGCGGCAGAGGTGTATTTAGGTTTTGTGCTGCCCTAGGCCTGACTAAACTCGTGCACCCCTAATTTAAATATGACCCACCCCTTCCTGTCACGGCCACACCCTGTGTTGTTTAGGACCCGCCCTGAAATTTTCGAGTGAGGACACTAGTTCTAATGGATTCCCTTAATTTACTTACATTTCCTCTTACTTCCTGTTTGCCCAAAGAGCAGGAAGTGAAGGGAAATCTTCGCAATGGGACAGGGATGGTAAAACTGTTGCCTATAGTTCTACTTTAAGTAGATGTGCAGCAGAAACATATAGCACAGTGAGAAAGGTTTGTGGTCCACGATGACAAAAAAGTCAAAATTGGAAGTCCCCCCCCCCACAGTTGTGGAATGCTGGCCGCCCGCATACTAGAAGCAGCGCGGGCGCTTTATGGGGGCGCTAGACTAATTTTCCTAACAGTGTAGCGCAAAAGCCGGCGGGGACTCTTTTCATGCTGCCCCCCTGCAAAGTGCTGCCCTAGGCCTGGGCCTTGTTGGCCTAGGCCAGGATACAGCTCTGGTTTGCGGTTTTTAGGAAAACTAAACTTCAACAGAAGCATATCGCTGAAAAATGCTGATAAATTGCAGAATAGAGGTGGTTTTCAGTGTTTTTTTATTTTTTTATTCTTCAGTTATAGCATTTTTACAGCTAAAAAGTTCCTCTTCAAACCTACTAATTCTGGGGGTTTTTTTTCAGCCAAAAAAACGCTGTTAAAAACCTACAGCATGTGTCAATGGACACCTAGGATAACATGCTGCACACATCCAGTGTGAATGAGACCTAATTGCTATTAATTGAGACAAGTAAACACTATAGAGGCATATTCTTTGTTCATGTTTGAGGTTTCCAACCACTTAAAGTTATAATACAGTATATGAGAGAGAGAATTGAATGCTTTAACCACTTCAGCCCCGGACCATTTGGATGGTCAAAGACCAGGCCACTTTTTGCGATTCAGCACTGAGTCGCTTTAACTGACAATTGCGCAGTCGTGTGAAGTGGCTCCCAAACAAAATTTACGTTCTTTTTTTCCCCCACAAAATAGAGCTTTCTTTTGGTGTTATTTGATCATCTCTGCGGTTTTTATTTTTTTACGTTATAAACAAAAATAGAGTAACAATTTTGAAAAAAATCAATATTTTTTACTTTTTGCTATAATAAATATCCCCCAAAAATATATAAAACATATTTTTTTCCTCAGTTTAGGCCGATACGTATTCTTCTACCTATTTTTGGTAAAAAAATAAAAAAAAATCGCAATAAGCGTTTATCAATTGGTTTGCGCAAAAGTTATAGCGTTTACAAAATAGGTGATAGTTTTATGGCATTTTTTAATAATCTTTTTTTACTAGTAATGGCGGCAATCATGGCAGTGATTTTTTTTGTTACTGCGACATTATGCCGGACACTTCGGACACTTTTGACAAATTTTTGTGACCATTGTCATTTTCACAGCGATCCGTGCTATAAAAATGCACTGGTTAATGTGAAAATTACACTGGTAGTGAAGGGGTTAACCACTAGGTGGTGCTGTAGGGGTTAGGTGTTCCCTGCATAGTGTTTCTTACTGTAAAGGGGGGTGTGCTCTGTGTCACATGACACTGATCACCGCTCCGAGTACACAGAGCCGAGATCAGTGTCATTGTCACTAGTCAGAACGGGGAGATGCTCATTTACGCAAGCATCTGCCCGCTCTATACCTCCGTGAGACGATTGCATGGATCTGACTCATGGGGAAGGTGGCAGGGTCGCGAGCCGCTCACGACCACATGGCAGGCATTTATATACAGTAAGCTGTCCTTAACCGCTTAAGGACCCATTCACGCCGATATACGTCGGCAGAATGGCACGGCTGGGCACATCCATGTACATGTACGTGGCCCTTTAAGCCCAGCCGTGGGGTCGCTGGCGCGCGCACACGCAACCCGGTCTGAAGCTCCGTGACCACGCCAGCGTGATCCGCGGACCCAATGGCCGCCAGTGTCCCGCGATTAGTCACCGGAGCTGAAGAACGGGGAGAGCTGTGTGTTCATTGATTGTGTGTTCCCTTATATAGGAAAACACGATCAATGACATCACACGTGCAGCCCCGCCTCCCTACAGTTAGAAACACAAATATGGTCACACTTAACCCCCTTCAGTGCCCCCTAGTGGTTAAATACCAAACTGCAATTGTCATTTTCACAGTAAACAATGCATTTGTATAGCATATATGTGAAAAATACAATGGTCACAAAAATGTGTCGGCCATAATGCCGCAGTCACGAAAAAAATCTCTGATCGCTGCCATTAGTAGTAAAAAAAAATGCAATAAAACTATCTCCTATTTTGTAAACGCTATAAATTTTGCGCAAACCAATTGATAAACGCTTATTGCGCAAAAATAGGTAGAAGAATACGTATCGGCCTAAACTGAGGAAAAATGTTGATATCTTTTTTAGGGACATTTATTATAGCAAAACGAAAAAATATAATTTTTTTCAAAATTGTCACTTTATTTTTGTTTATAGCGCAAAGAAATTAAACCGCAGAGGTGATCTAATACCACCAAAAGAAAGCTCTATTTGTGAGAAAAAAAGGACGCCAATTTTGTTTGGGAACCACATCGCACAACCGCGCAATTGTCAGAGCGACGCAGTGCCGTTTAAAGAAAACTGACCAGGTCCTTTACCTGCCTAAAGGTCCGGGTCTTATGTGGTTAAGCGGTTAAAGGATGGGTATAGTGTTTTTGTTTTTATGTGTTATCGTCAAGTGTATAAATGTAAAAAAATAATATATATATATATATATATATATATTAGATGATTTTTGATATGCTAACAAAGATGCACATATCTCCCCCTTCGCTTCTAAGCCAGAAAAGTTGCAGTTACAGTCCGGCTCTTTTATTCTGGGAGAGCGCCAATCTCTGCATTTCTTGCCTCACACGTTGTCACTGTGTGAGGAAATGAGAGCCGATAACTGGCAAAGTTGACAGGGCACATTTACACTGATATTTAGTGCACTGAGTTTTTTAGTGCCATGATTGTCAGTACAGCCTGATCAGTATCAATCAGTGCTCCTCAGAAGCGCCTATCAGTACAACCTCACCAGGGCCTATCAGTACAGCCTCACCAGGGCCCACCAGTGCTGCCTCACCAGGGCCCACCAGTGCTGCCCCATCAGTGAAAAATAAAAATTACTTATTTGCAAAATTCTATAACGGAAACTAGGAAAAATTTATACTTTTTTTTCCACATTTTTGACTGTTTTTTGTTTGTTTAGCAAAAGATAAAAAAAAACTGTGGCAATTAAATACCACCAAAAGAAAGCTCCATACATCTCAAAAAATGATAAAAATGTCATGTGTGTACAGTGTTGCATGACCACGCAATTGCTATTCAAAGTGCGACAGCACTGAATGCTGAAAATCGGTCTAGGCAGTAAGGGGGTGAACGTTCCCAGTATTGAAGTGGTTAGGTTGGTCCGCTCATTCTAAAGATACAAAAAACACAACTGCCACACTTAAGGCAATACAGCACACCAAGGTGCATGCCATGTGCACTGTAGTGTTCTGTAGCACAAGTAAATTGGCAGCTACTGTAAGTGTACATTGAGGTGCCATTCTTGCATCAATATTGGCATTTGACACCACAATACAATGCGTGCACATAGTGTTGTGCTGTAGCATGCATTATAGTATTGCACAAGTATGAAGTCAGCCTAAGCAGACAAGGTCAAGTTTGCATAAATCTTAGCCTTCCCATACCTCTAGATCTACCGAATATGATGTGGAAATTTCACTGAAATATTTTTTTTTATGTAAATGATGCAAAAAAATACTAATCTCAAAACTATAAAGGAGACGAGGGGCATTCAACAGAAGACCTGGGACACACAGCCTTTGTGCCAGGGTCTAGCGATTTTTGGAGTAGCACCATTCATTTTTAATGGGCCTCCCTCTGCTCCAAAAATGCACCAAAGAAGCTCATGTACCAAATTTTGGCACTGAGCCAGGCGCATTTGGCGTTGCAATATTTTCAGTGATTTTTGTGTGTTTTGTTGCAGGTCAATTGCTGTGAAATGGCACTGCATTTAGGTCGCCATTAAGAAATAATGGAACAGCAGACACATCCCACGTTTTGCTTCAATTCTAGAATTGCAGGCAGAATTGTGCTATTCTGCTTGCGATTTCAGTACACTCATGTGTGAACGAGGCCTCACAGTACATATGCGGCTACAGAAGTCAGTGAGGGCTTGTTTTAAATCGAATGCACTGCTTGTAAAGAATATGAAAATAGGTGAATGTCCATATCTAGGTCACAGTTCTACTATAAAGATAACCTGTGCTGAAGCTGCCATTTCTGTTTTACCTCCTGAATATGTCATACTGATTCAATAGTTTTGGTACTTTCTAAATCTCAAAGCAGGCACAAGAATACAGATCAGGATCTCTGTCATAACTCATGGATCAGTGATTTGGAAAGTACTAAAGCTACTTGAATGCTGAGTCACTGTGAAAAGAGCAAAGCGTAGGCACATTCTGCTACTGTTGAAGGTTGCTTGCTCCTTCTCTCCTTCCACCTATGGAGGCAGCCAATCATAGTAATGGGCCAATTGGAAAGTATGTAGGCTGAGAAAGCTTGGACACCATAGAACATGTATAAGTTTTCCTGTTTATGACTGCCCAGCATTGGGGCAGAGCAGGGGACTAAAAACTGGTAAAGGTATGTGCAAGACTCCTTTATGCAACTGCACTTTTTATCTATGAGCTGCTTCTTTTGTACACAGAAGCCATTGGTCCATTGAGTCTGCCATATTTTTTAAAATGTTTTAATCTTATTATTTAATTTAGAAAAGTCATTAACCTTTTTTTATAGATCTATGTTTGACACAGGCATATATGGCAGACTCAGTGGACCAATCATTGGGTCATTGAATGTGATTGACAGCAGCGCCAGCCAATGGCTGCGCTGCTTTTAATCCATCCAGTGCAGCCAATCAACGGCCAGGCTGGGAACCAAAGAGGATGATGGTGATGAGCATCCTTTACCTGCAGACATTCCTCTTTCTTGATCGTACATCACGGGACACAGAGCGCATAGTCATTACATATGGGTTATATGGAGTACCTTCAGGTGTGGACACTGGTGTAATCAACTTCACAGGAAGTTCCTCCCTATATAACCCCCTCCCACTGAGAGTGCTTTAGTTTTTCCGCCAGTGTCTTAGGTGTTGGTCACGTCTAGCTGTCCCTCGGAGGTCTCGGGACCCAGGATAGCTAGCCGGATCCGTCCGAAGTGCTTCAGAGCCAAGATGTACGGTACCCGGGCCCTGCTGGAGTGGGGTTGTGCCTATAATGCCTCTCCTTGGAGGGCTGGATTCTGGGCTCCAGTGCCTTAGTCTCTTCCAAGAACTAAACGCTACTGATGCCAGGATGCTATATAGGTCCAGGGGTGTGGGTTCCTTAACACAGGACCCCGGTCCCTGAAGGTCCAAGACAATACCCACGGAGATGGGGGAAGGCTGGGCCTCTTGCATTTTGCAATACCCTGCGGCGTGGAGCAGGTAAGAGGGAACCTGCGGGACTTGGTTCGACAGTAGGTATCCCCCTGGGGGTTCTGGGTTGGCTAACAGTATGCTTGTGCATCAGCCACTATCTCCACTATGTCTGTTGAGGCAGGATGGGATTATAATGTTTACCCAGATAATATGTAAATATATGTATACTTGTGTAAGTTATATATTTGCTACTCACCCCAGGTCTGCCTGTTAACACTGATACTGCAACCCCACATGTTTTAAAGAGGAAATTGCTGGTAAAAAACTCCTGTTTCTTAGGAAGCCCATGGGGACAGCTTCCTCGCTGTGTGTGCACTACAATAAGATTAGTGCTTACCTGGTGTCTGTTGGTGCTGCATAACGCTGGTCCATGTTGTTCCTCTGCTCTGCTTCCTCCATGTGGGTTCAGCGTGGTGCGCGCGATCATGCGCGCGATCGTGCGCGCGTGTGTGCGCGCGCATACGCGCGCGCGTACACGCCGCCTTTTATAGCGTCGGCGTGCGTCGGGGGGGCGGGCCAGCAGCGTCAGGGTCTGTATAAAGGAAAAACTTTTTCTCTGGCTGGTCTTTTCCCTCCTGGAGGCAGAGGAAGAAAGGATACAGAGCGTGCAGCTGGGTCTTTTGGCCACACAGGGACACCTAGTGGCGGTTTTGTGGATCTTCAGGTCTAGGACTTAGGTCCACTATTGACCAGAAAAAAAAAAAAAAAAAAAAAAGTTTTTTTGCAAAAAGGGACTCAGCCTTAGATCCAGCAGTATCTGAGTCTACCTTGGACTCCGGCTAACGGGCATAGGTGTGTCAATACTCACAGGCTTCCTCGGTATTGTCACCTCCCAGGCGGGTAAAAAAAATTTTTGGAAAAAAAAAAAAAAAAAAAAAGAGAAATATAAAAGAAAAAGAGAGAAATTAGTTATTTTTCATTTTTTCTCATACCTGCCCTCATATTGGTTATTCCTAGCTACAACAGTCAGGTGTTGGCTATAGGGGTGACCCAAGGTTGTACAATGGCTCCAAAGGGATCTGGACCAGCCAAGGCTGCTAAAGGTACCAAAAAGCAAAAGGGGTCTCCATCGGGGTCAGAGGATTTGGGCCAGGCTTCTACGGCCCCACCCTCGCCAGTCAGGACACCGAGTGGCATAGTACAAGAGCCATTGGGGGTGCTGGGGGCAGAGGCGGCCCCCGATCCACCCATTCCCGTTTACGTGACGGAAGAAATGCTAGCAGCCACCATGTGTGGGCTAGAGAAAAGGTTAACTGCGTTGTTTTCCCGTCCTTGCCCAAGTAGCAAGCGGGCTAGATCCCCCTCACCCAGTGTGGGGTTTTCAGATGCGGAGGTCTCCTCTTCAGAGGAACGGGACCCACAAGGGGATCAGGCAGACCCAAGTCCCGACGGTTCAGACAGGGAAAATTCCACTATAGATGAATATTTTTCGGCCTCTCAAGCGGAGGGCCTGTGGATCCAGTCTTTGACAGATATGGTTCGCACTGCCTTTAAACTTCCAGTGCCAGAACTAGTAGCCCCGGAGGTATCCTCATTGGGTTCTTTAAAGGCCCCATTAACTGGTGCATCTTTTCCAATGCACCCCCTTCTGCGGAACGTGATTTACCAAGATTGGGCTCGACCTGATAGAATCTTTGTCCCTCCTAAAAGATTCTCTATTCTCTACCCTATGGAAGAGGAATATGTAAAGAAATGGGCTCTCCCTACAGTGGACGCAGCCATTTCCTGCGTGAATAAATCCCTGACTTGTCCGGTTGAAAATGTCCATATGTTCAAGGATCCGGTCGACAAGAAATTCGAGACACTACTGAAAGCAGCTTTTACCTCAGTAGGTGCCATGGTTCAGCCAGCAGTAGCAGCCATTGGTGTTTGTCAGGCCTTGAAGGATCAGGCAAAGCATATATTGAAGGACATGCCGGCTCAGCATACTCATGAATTAGCAGAATTCCCTAGGGCTCTCTGCTTTGCAATAGATGCTATTAAGGACTCCATCCAACAGGCATCTCGTTTATCTCTACTGATGGTTCACATGCGTCGTCTTTTGTGGCTAAAGAACTGGTCAGCAGAGGCACCCTGCAAAAAGCTTCTAGCAGGGTTTCCCTTTCATGGGGGAAGACTATTCGGGGAAGACCTAGATAAATATATCCACACCATATCAAGTGGAAAAAGTACTTCCTTACCGGTCAAGAAAAGACCGCGTGGGCCCACGTTTAAACGACAGGCCATTGCAGGCTCGGCCCCTTCGACTTCCCGTCAGTATCGACGGCCTCCCGGGCGTTCAGCAGTTAATAGCCGCCCACAGGGACAAGCCGCGGCAAACAAGAGGCCCTGGTCTCGCAAGCCGGCTAAACCAGTCATCAAATCAGATTCATGAAGGGGCGCCCCCACTCTCTTGGGTGGGGGGAAGACTTCAGTTTTTCTCCGAAGTCTGGAAGGCCAGAATTCCCGACTCTTGGGTTCGGTCCGTAGTAGCCTCAGGCTACAAACTAGAGTTTCGAGAAATCCCCCCTCCTCATTTTCAGGGGTCAAGTCTTCCAAGCGACCCGTTAAAGAGGGCCTCTCTCGTAAAGGCGTTGGATCGCCTCTTGCTCCAAGGAGTAATTGTAGAAGTACCAACCCAAGAAAGGGGTCTGGGATTCTACTCCAACCTTTTTGTTATACCAAAACCCAATGGCGACGTCAGGCCTATATTAGACCTCAAACGCCTAAATCGCTTTCTAAGGATTCAGACCTTCCGTATGGACTCCATACGTTCAGTGACAACCAGCCTGCATCAGGGCGACTTCCTAGCATCTATAGACATAAAGGATGCATATCTGCATGTGCCAATTTACCCAGCACATCACAAGTTTCTTCGTTTTACGATAAACCAAAGTCATTATCAGTTCGTAGCCCTCCCTTTCGGGTTGGCAACAGCTCCACGGGTATTCACAAAGGTGTTAGCCCCGGTACTAGCCGTCCTAAGGACAGAAGGCATCTTGGTCCTAGCATACCTGGACGATCTCCTGGTTATCGACAGTTCAGCTTCCAACCTCAATCATGCAGTAGTCCGCACAGTGCGGCATCTAGAAGAGTTCGGGTGGATTGTGAACCAAGAAAAATCAAGGTTACATCCCACAAGACAGTTGGAATATCTAGGCTTTCGGTTAGATACAGAATGCCAGAGGGTATTTTTACCTCAAGAGAAGATCAGGTCGTTGATTCAAACGATTCAAATAGTCTTAGGCAAAAAGAAGCCGACTATTCGCCTATGCATGCGACTGCTGGGGAAGATGGTGGCCGCCTTCGAAGCAGCGCCCTACGCCCAGATCCATACCAGAATTCTGCAAGCAGCTATTCTCTCTGCTTGGAACAAGTCCATACAGGCATTAGACCGTCCATTAGTTCTTTCTCCAGAAGTCAGGCACAGCCTGTACTGGTGGCTGATCCCTCAAAAATTATCAAAAGGGAAAACCTTTTGCCCCATCTCGTGGAAAATAGTAACCACAGATGCCAGCCTAACAGGTTGGGGGGCAATCTTAGGAAAACGGACCCAGCAGGGACAGTGGTCAGAGGCAGAAAGTCTGCTTCCCATCAATGTCCTAGAGATCAGAGCTGTTCGGTTGGCCCTGGTCGCCTGGACTCTCCCCCTGCAGGGTCTGCCAGTAAGGATACAGTCCGACAATGCCACGGCGGTGGCATACATAAACCACCAGGGGGGCACAAAGAGCCTGGCGGCTCAAAGGGAAGTAAACCTAATTTTTGCATGGGCCGAAGCCCATGTACCCTGCATCTCAGCAGTGTTCATCCCAGGGATAGACAATTCTCAAGCAGATTTTTTGAGTCGTCAACAGTTACTCCCGGGAGAGTGGTCTCTTCACCCCCAGGTATTCCAAGAGATTTGCCAAAGATTCGGAGTTCCCGATGTGGACATCATGGCAACAAGATTCAACAAGAAATTGGACAAATTTGTATCCCGAGCCAGGGACCCCTCGGCCTACGGGACCGATGCGTTGGTTTGCCCCTGGCACCAGTTTTCTCTCCTGTATGCGTTCCCTCCACTACAGATGATTCCCCGCCTTCTACGAAGGATCAGGGTGGAGCGCAGGCCGGTGATCCTGGTGGCCCCAGCCTGGCCCAGAAGGGCTTGGTACGCACTCATCGTGAGGATGTCAGTAAGGGCACCGTGGCCACTCCCCCTGCGCCCAGATCTGCTGTCTCAGGGCCCGATCTACCACCCTGCTTCACAGCAGCTAAATTTGATGGCTTGGCGGCTGAATCTCTAATTCTTAAGGGCAGAGGCCTCTCTGCCCAAGTCATATCTACGTTAATTCAAGCTAGAAAGCCAGTCTCTAGAAATATCTATTACAGAGTCTGGAGAACCTATGTGGAGTGGTGCGAGTCTCAAGGAGGGCATCCTCGCAAGTTTTTTATTGACAGGATCTTGCGATTCCTCCAGGTTGGCGTTGACAAGGGGTTGGCTCTTAGTACTCTAAAGGGGCAGGTGTCTGCCTTATCGATATGGTTTCAAAGGCCTTTGGCCACACATTCGCTTGTAAAAACCTTTTTGCAGGGGGTCTTGCATGTAAATCCCCCTATTAGAGCTCCCCTCTGCCCCTGGAATTTAAATCTGGTCTTGTCAGCTTTACAAAAGCAGCCGTTTGAACCTCTGGCAGAAATCCCTCTTGTGCTGCTAACCCGAAAGTTGGTTTTCTTGGTGGCTATGGCTTCGGCCAGAAGGGTCTCCGAGCTGGCAGCCTTGTCTTGCAGGGAACCGTACCTTATTCTGCATAAGGACAGAGTGGTTCTGCGGCCTCAGCCTTCTTTCCTTCCTAAGGTCATATCCAGTTTTCACTTGAATCAGGACCTAGTCCTACCATCCTTCTTTCCTACTCCCCAGTCCAGAGAGGAAAGATTGCTTCATACTTTGGATGTGGTCCGAGCCATGAGAGTTTATCTCAAGGCTACAGAAAAGATTAGGAAAACAGATGTGCTTTTCATTCTTCCGGAGGGCCCCAAGAAGGGTCAGCCGGCTGCCAAGTCTTCCTTGGCTAGGTGGATTAAGCAGCTGATTTTTCAGGCCTATGGTCTGAAGCGCGTTCCACCGCCCTTATCAGTTAAGGCCCATTCTACGAGGGCCATGAGTGCCTCTTGGGCGGCACACCATCAGATCTCTATGGCACAGGTTTGCAAAGCGGCAACCTGGTCTTCCGTACATACGTTTACTAAATTTTATAAGTTGGACGTCACAAAGGCTGCGGACGCAGCATTTGGGCAGGCGGTCCTACGGGCAGCAGTATAGAATCCTCTGGCCCGGTTCACGCCCCCTTTTTCTGTTGGTGGAGCTATTTTACCTCCTGATATAGTTTCTGTTTGGCTATTTTTGGCCTTACGGTCTCCCTCCCTTCATAGAGCATTGCTTTGGGACATCCCATATGTAATGACTATGCGCTCTGTGTCCCGTGATGTACGATCAAGAAAAAGGGATTTTTAATAACAGCTTACCTGTAAAATCCTTTTCTTGGAGTACATCACGGGACACAGAGCTCCCACCCCTCTTTGTGGGAACATTGTGTAACCTCAGAGAAATTGCTTGCTACAAAACTAAAGCACTCTCAGTGGGAGGGGGTTATATAGGGAGGAACTTCCTGTGAAGTTGATTACACCAGTGTCCACACCTGAAGGTACTCCATATAACCCATATGTAATGACTATGCGCTCTGTGTCCCGTGATGTACTCCAAGAAAAGGATTTTACAGGTAAGCTGTTATTAAAAATCCCTTTTTTCACTTCCTCATTGTTCGTTTTTTCTCAGAAGTTGCTCTATTTCTTCTCTGTTTTGTTCACTTCCTGCTTGTCTGATTTTACTGACCAACGTGAAGGGAGACCTTACTGTGGTGGTCAGTGGCGTGTTCGCCCCCTCCTGGGAACTACATCTGTGCGGCAGGACGCTCTCTTTGTGTTAGAGACTTCAAAAAGGTGTGAATTACTGGGCGTGCCGCAATGCATACTGGAAAATGTAGTTCTTATAAATGTAGTTCTTACATGAACGAGCGCCACAAACCAAGAAGTAAATGAGAGAACAGAAACTAGAATGCCGGAGGTGATATAGATGAAGGAATTTAATAGGTATTTACTCGTTTTTTTACCAGAATCATTACACTATTCCGTCTGTCTACCTTGCAGACATTAATTTTAGGCAATTTTTTTTTCCTTTAAGTGGCCAACAACAGGTGGTACATTTATAGGCCTGTATATGCCAGCATCTACCTTGCTACCCTTCTTGTGCATAGATATAATATTTCTTGTCTCCTATTAGAAGAGATTGATTTAAAAAATCTCTTAAAAGCCTATACTCGAAGTTCTCTTAAAACTCTAGCATTAATACCATCTGGAAAAAAGTTTTGTGGTGTGTGTACAGGTAATGGCGCTGCTAATGTGATACTTGTAGGTGTGCTGTGGTTTGAGTGTCGGGTACCTTTGTACGGTGGGCTTATGAAGAGCCTCCACTTGCCAAGGTGCCCTTATTGATGAAGGTTATAAACAGGGCTAGATAACCACCCCTGTGTGAACCGTGAACGTGAGCCTATGTGAACCAACTCTATTCTGAACCTGGTGTGTTCCGAGTGTATGTGTTCACCTTCTGCGGTGATTGTGTGTTATACCAGATTTTTTCAGATATCTAGTTAATCAATTCACAACATAAATAACATAAATCCAAAGTTAATAAGTGTTCTCATATAAGTGAAAAATAAAATTAAAAGTGCTGTGAAATCGACATAAAATAAAACATGAGTAGCATGTAATGGGGTGTCAGACCCTAGCATTAAATCCTGTAAGGTGTTTCACAATAATAAAGTACATGTGCAAATTGGGTTTCCAGAGTAAGCCGCTCTTGTTGTAGATGCTTCATACAACATCTACAACAAGAGCGGCTTACTCTGGAAACCCAATTTGCACATGTACTTTATTATTGTGAAACACCTTACATGATTTAACGCTAGGGTCTGAAACCCCATTACATGCTACTCATGTTTTATTTCATGTCAATTTCACAGCACTTTTAATTTTATTTTTCACTTATATGAGAACACTTATTAACTTTGAATTTATGTTATTTATGTTGTAAATGGATTAACTAGATATCTGAAAAAATCTGGTATAACACACAATCACCGCAGAAGGTGAACACATACACTCAGAACACACCAGGTTCAGAATAGAGTTGGTTCACATAGGCTCACGTTCACGGTTCACACAGGGGTGGTTATCTAGCCCTGTTTATAACCTTCATCAATAAGGGCACCTTGGCAAGCGGAGGCACTTCATAAGCCCACCGTACAAAGGTACCCGACACTCAAACAACCACAGCACACCTACAAGTATCACATTAGCAGCGCCATTACCTGTACACACACCACAAAACTTTTTTCACATTTATCTCCAAGTGAGATCACGCAGGAGGCAGCAGCTCATCTACCCAGTCCTAGTGCGGAAAACCCTTAACCTATTCTTTAATACCATCTGGACCCATTGTTTTATTAAGCTTAAAGCCGGGTACACACTACAGGTTTTCTTTTTCTGTGCAAACCCCAGGTCGGGAGCCGCTGTACTAACCATGCAAATGCCATTGGCTGGCTTCTGTCGGACAGACCGACTTACAAACAGGCAGAATGTCAGCCGGTATTTTTTGAACTGGTGTCTTGTCAAGCTAGTTCCCCTATCGATATGGTTCCCTGCTTTACTGCGCAGGAGCAGACGAAGCATACGGAGATCTCTGAACCTTGGACGGGCATCCAGGCTCATTGCTTACCATCCCCGTGGATTGGAGGATGTTAAAAAAAAGAGCAAGGAGGCCGAGCGAGGACGACTGGCCACTTGCAGCAACTCCTACGTCGCCCTGGACCTCTTGCTA
The DNA here is from genome assembly GCA_029574335.1 of Rana kukunoris. Taxonomy (NCBI): domain Eukaryota; kingdom Metazoa; phylum Chordata; class Amphibia; order Anura; family Ranidae; genus Rana; species Rana kukunoris. The sequence goes on along the minus strand of CM056050.1, from coordinate 542,169,438 downwards.
CAGCTGATCAGGTTCGGTGATTTCCGTTGGCTCGGATTGCGCCTGTGCAGTCAAGGGAGGAACCATATCAGCAGATCACCGGCAAATGTCTCCCAACATTCTGCCTGTGTGTATGGGGCTTTAACCAAGCTAGTCCCTCTTCTACCTCGGTCTTTAGAAATCTTGAAAATAAACCTTCATCACGAGAACCAATATTTGTTTGCTCTGACAGGACAATGAATAGTTATTGGAAGTTGGCAGAAAAGCAACACAAGATCTCACAGCAGTGTTTCTAATCAGGGAGCAGTTATATCAAATTAAATCCTCTTTGTTTTCCTTGGTCACACAAGAATGCCCATAAAAACAGTTGGTTATTTGCTTAACTAATTTTCTCTAAACAGCCCAAGCCTTTCTTATGACATCCGCGTTCCTTGTTCAATAACAGTAAGATTAGGTTTATACAGACCTGGATGAAAAGTGCCGACTTTAGCTACCAGAAGCTTTTATATATCAGATGACCCAACTACTGAGTTGGCATCTCATGTTTCTCATGCTCTTTTAGTGAGAGATAACATTTGCTGTAACCTGCAATTAAGCCATATTTCTACTGATAGAAATCATGGGGCCCCATGCAACCTACCTAACAGGGCCCCCTTCAGCCCCACCCCCTGGCCCCATATACAGAGAGGCTAGGGCAATGAAGGCAAACCTTGGCACCCCAGATGTTTTGGAACTACATTTTCCATGATGCTCATGCACTCTGCAGTGTAGGTGAGAACGATGGGAAATGTAGTTCCAAAACATCTGGGGTGCCAAGGTTTGCCATCACTGGGCTAGGGTATACATAAAGGCTTAATTGTGGGCATGGCTAATTTTAAAAATATACTCCACACAGAGCTCAAAAAACGGATGTATTTTAAATTACGCTTAATTATTGGGCATTGCTTAAAGGGGTGTAGTTATTTAGAGTTTAAGATGGCTGTGTGTAGGATGCAGATGACACTGTGCTGCGTTCAAAACTGCACTGTCCAATTTCTCACAGTTCTACATAAAAAAGAAGATGCCGCTTTAAAAAAAATAAAAACATTCTAAAATTTTAATGAGAAGTAATATTATGTCTAAGGGACGGTTCACACCATGTCTGCATCTGAATTGTGAAGAAATGTGCTGTGGATTCTTGTACAATTCAACCTGCATGCAAAATGCACTGCTTTTGCGATCTGCAGCAGGTGTCAATAAAAAGTTAATGACACCTCAAACTCAGGTTGCAAATGTAGTGTGTTGGCCCTGCACCTGCCAGCCCTGGATCACCATGTGATCTGGTTGCAGTGCATTTAAAAAAATAGTGCATTCACTACTTTTGGTGCATTGTAATTTTAGCCCATTCAATGATTGAATGAGCTTGAAATTGCACAGGAACGTACAGTGTGTTCCTCTGTGATTCAGCTCTAGGCATAGTGTGAACCAGTGATCTAAAATTTTAGATAGAAGTAATAAAAAGTGGGGTATGCCAACATTGATGGCCTCTTCCTTTTTATGTAGCACTCCTGTGAGAAATTGGGCTGTGCAATTTAAAACCAATTTCTCACAGTCAGGATAGCTGTGCTACATGAAAAAGCAGACATTAGACTTTACATTGTTAACCGCTTGGCGCCCGCACTATAACCGAATGACTGGCACAGTGCAGGCCCCAAAAACCGGGAGGACGTCAATAGACGTGCGCTGTGATCGCCTGAGTCACGGAGACTCGGGTGATCACAGATCCGAGTAAGGGGCCGGTCCCCGCCCCTTACCACGTGATCATTTTTTTTCTTAAGCTGACAGTGTGAGGAGAAACGAAAGCAGAAAACCCGCTTATGTGTAAGGGACATCGGTCCCAAAGAGGAAGGAGGCACATCTGCCTCATCAGTGCAGTCAGTACCCCCTGAAAGTGCCCACAGTGCCACCTATAAATGCCCACAAGTGCCACCTATCAATGCCCACCAGTGGTCCCAATCAGTGCCACCTAGCAGTGCTGCCTATCATAGTAACTTTCTAGTGCCGATCAGTGCCCATTACTGCCATCCATCAGTGCCACCTATTAGTGCCACTTCTCAGTGCCCTTCAGTGCTACCTATCAGTGCCACCTCTGTGCCCACCAGTGCCGCCTTTCAGTGCTGCCTTATCGTGTCCACCAGTGCCGCCTTATCATGTCCACCAGTGCCGCCTTATTGGTGCCCATCAGTGCAGCCTCATCAGCGTACATCAATAAAGGAGAAAAATCACCTGTTTGCAAAATTTTATAACAAATATATATATATATATATATATATATATATATATATATATATATTTATTTATTTTAAAAAATATGTATTTTATTTTTTTTTTAACAAAAAAATAAAACTGCAGAGGTGATCAAATACCACCAAAAGAAATCTCTATTTATATGAAAAAAATGATATTTTTTTTTTATAAAAATGTTACATTTTTTTTTATAAAAATTGTATTTGGGCACAATTGTCATTGAAAGTGCATGAGCGCTGAAAGCTGAAAATGTAACCCTTTTTCACTCGCTAGCGGGGGTTAAAAGTGCCCTGCTAGTGGCCGAATAGCACTGCAAAAACAATGGTAAAGTGCCGCTAAAAATAGATTGCCTGGGCCCCCTTGGTGGCCAGACCTGGTACGTTAGGGCCAGTTGTAATGGCTTATCAGCGGCCCTGGCTATATGGCAGCAGGTCGGCTCTCCTGCGCGAATCGCTATACCTGTATGGGTATACATACAAGTCTGCAACACATTAAGTAGTGCTGTCCCTAGATCCTCTTTCCCTCAACAAAACTTGAATATCCCATTACAACTCGCCTCTTTAAGCAAACAATATGATCTAAAGACGACCATAGACTGTTTGAATCTCAGCCGATTCAGCAGAAACTGGCCAACATTTGAATCATGCATGGGCAGGTGGAATGTACCAAAGTTGTTTGATCGATCAATCCACTTGGATAGAAGCAGCCTGCCGGATTTTACATGTGATTATCGCTAGCAGCTGTTATAGTCGCTAGCGATAATCACTGTGTTCTCCAAGCGGAGAAAGCTTCCCCCGCTCCGAACCAGGAGAACACAGGTGGGGTTCCCCTGTCAACACTGTCAACCCATGGTTGCAAGAATTTTCTTTTTTGCTCCATCTATGTTCGGCCTAATACAGTCTCTTTAGTCACTGATCTAGTGCTGATTTCTCCTTTACTATCTCACAAATCACGCACAAAACTTGTCCTCTTATCTATCTCTAATCTTATCTGTTTTCACTGTCACAATTCAGCCACTATAACCTGCTGGCTTACTATAGCTTAAAGTGGAAGATCAGGCAAATTCTAACTAAGGCTAAACCTAATGCCACCCCATTCTCAGCCTTTTCTAACCTTGTAGAGAAAAGATCTGTATACTTATCTATTCTTTACAGGGTCAGATAGAATAGTCTTAGAACCGGGGAAGGAGTAGATTTATGCCATGTACACACGACACTGTCGGATAAAAAACTGATGGTTTTCCCAACGGAATTCCGGCCAAGCTTGTCTTGCGTACACACGGTCAGACCAAATTCCGCCCGTCCAAAGCACGGTGACGTACAACGGGTATGACGGCACTATAAAGGGGAAGTTCAATTACAATGGTGCCACCCTTTGGGCTGCTTTTGCTGATTCTCATGTTAGTAAAAGTTTGGTGAGAGACGATTCGCGTTTTTCAGCCTCGTGCTTTTCAGTCCGTTACAGCGTGATGAATGTGCTATCTTCATTAAGAATGCTAGTTTTACCAGAACAAGCTCTCCCATCTCATATTTGATTCCGAGCATGCACATTTTTTTTCCCGTCGGAAAAGCATACAGACTAACGGTTTTCTCGCTAGGAAGACTTATCCCTTTTATTTACTGACAGTTTTACTGAGTATCGGGAGTACAGCTATGACTCTACTCACAGAGCTTTGAAAGGAGAGACACTGCTTTCACACAGCAGTTGCTCTGCCTGCCCCTCTTCTTTTCTGCCCATTAACTGAAGGTCTTGTATATTGTGCATGGGTTAACATAATACAAAGTGTTCTGTAATTGGGCAGAAGGAGAGGAAGTGTAGGCAGAGCAGCTGCATATGACTGACACCCCAAGGTTCAGCATTGAAGTGCTGAAGTATAGCGATAGCTGTACTCCCTGTGCTCAGTAAAAATGTAAATTGTAACTTAAACAAAGCACCCAGAAATGGAACTTCCGCTGATCTGGTTCCTCCCCCCTTCGGTGTCACATTTGGCACCTTTCAAGGGGAGGGGGGAGCAGATACTTGTCTAATCCAGGTATATGCTCCCACTTAGGGCGAAAGAGCGCCACAGAATCCGCGGCAAACTACACCATTTTCGGCCCCTCCTCCGTTCCTCCTGCTGTCTACTGGGAGACACACAGGTCCCAGAAGACAGCAGGGACCATTTAGAACATGCAGTCCGACATGCGCATGCGCAGTAGGAAAAGGGCTCTGAAGCCGCAAGGCTTTGCTTCCTGATTCCCTTACTGAAGATGGTGGCGCCTCCACCCGAACCTGAGGGACGAGTCGACTTTGGATGAGGACATTGTGGGTGCCCTGGACAGGTAAGTGTCCTTATTTTAAAAGTCAGCAGCTGCAATATTTGTAGCTGCTGATTTTTTTTTTTTTTTTGCAGGCGGAACTTTAAAGTGCAAAGTCCAGTAGGTGGCATGCACCTCGCTGGACTTAACTCATTGTAAGCCAGCACATTATGGAAAGTGCCAGAATTCCTAGAATTCTACTTCAACTTCCTTCTGATGATGCCAGTTGCTTGACAGTTATATTGAGGTTTCCAAATACTGAGAAAAATTATGCAAATAAGGACTCAAACTCAGTGATTTAAAAAAAAAAAAAAACTGATACGAAGGCTTCATGTACACAAGGGGCCGGATTCAGATACAAATGTGTATCTTTCCGTCGGCGTAGCATTTCCTCTTTACGATACGCCTTCGCAAATATTATGGGCAAGTGCCTTATTCAGAAAGCACTTGCTCCATACGTTGCGGCGTAAGGCCGCGCAATTCAAATGTTGAGGATGGGGGTGTGATTCATGTAAATGAATCATGACCCCACGCTCATAACATTCTTTCTGAACGCCGCATGCGCCGTCCGTGGACGAATCCCAGCGCGCATGCGTCAAATCACGTCGCTATTTGTCAATGTAAACGACGTGAACGTAACTTACGTCGAGCCCCACTCCCGAACGATTTACGCAAACTACGTAACCGACGTACAATTCGACGCTGTCCCGACGTCCATACTTAACATTGGCTACGCCTCCTATAGCAGGGGTAACCTTACACCACAATAATGCTTACGCAAATGACGTAAACTACGATGGCCAGCCGCAAGTACGTTTGGGAATCACCGTAAATCCCTAATTTACATATTCGACGCGTAAAACTACAGAAGCGCCACCTAGCGGCCAGCGTAAAACTGCAACTAATATACGACGGTGTAACAGAATTACGCCGCTCGTATATTAGCAGAATTCCGGCGTATTTTCTTTTCTGAATAGCAAAAAAAGATACGCGGCGTATCTCTTGATACACCAACGTAAATACTATCTGAATCTGGCCCAAGATGTTTTTACAACCTCTGCTGAACAATTTAACTTGACAGATATTAACTGACGTTTACATACCGCGTTTAGAAGCGTTCTTTTTTTCAAATAGCCAAAAATGAAAAACGCCTGTAAACAAAATGTAGCTAAATGCGAGTTACCGCATTTATATGCGTTTACAAGCTGTTACAGCCATTTGGAGTTTCAATTGCCTCTAAATATCCGTCCTGACTGCATTTTTTTGCGTTCCAAAAAATGCTTCTAAACTCAACTGCCTAGAAACGACTATAAACGACCCTGTGTACATGTACTGATAAGATAACAGAGGAGAGTTCAGGGGCAGCTGAAAAAATGCCCAATAGCTCCTAAACGTCCGTTTACCAGCAGCAGTGTACATGAGGCCTAAGGCCGCGTACACACGATCGGTCCAACCCGATGAGAATGGTCCGAAGGACTGTTTTCATCGGTTCACAGACTGATGGTCTGATGTGCGTACACACCATCAGTTCAAAAACCGATCGTGTCAGAATGCGGTGATGTAAAACACGACGACGTGCTGAAAAAAATTAAGTTCAATGCTTCCAAGCATGCGTCGACTTGATTCTGAGCATGTGCAGGTTTTTGAACTGATGCTTTTGCGTACTAACCATCGGTTTGGACCGATGGTCAGGCGTCCATCAGTCCGATTTTAAAGCAAGTTTTCAAACTTTGATCCGAAGGACGACGGACCAATGGGCCCTACACGCGGTCGGTTTGGATCGATGAAACTGGACTTCAGTCCATTTTCATCGGTTTGGCCGGATCGTGTGTACGCGGCCTAAAGGATCAGTATAGCAGCCAGGCAAGAAATAAACATTTTCACATGGAGGTCAGTAATGGCTGAACAGATGATATTTTATAAAAGATATACTTTAATTATTTTATTCAATTGATAGTAATCACAGGGGCTACAATGCAATCACATTTTCTCTGAGTGAATGCTTCATTAACCTCCCTGGCGGTATGATTATGTCAGATTTTAGGTGCTGAAAGCGGTACCATTATTTTGCATGGAAATTTGGTGTTTTATATTGTAGCCTGCATTTCTTAGGAATAACTCACTTAAATTTGTCCAAACAAGAGTCTAGTAGACATCCCGGGTATGATAACGTTTAAAACACAAAATCATAAATTATAATATAATAAATAACTATAAAGAGCATGTACATTTGTTCTGTGAGAATGCTGGAAAAATGTTATGCACTTTGCTGATTTTTTTCCAGGTCACAGGTTTTTCATTTATAAGAATAATCAACAATCATACGAAATATTTATTTCCTATGATCATCAACGCCATCTAGTGGCCATAAAATGGTATTTTCCTGAATCACTCCATTCTTCTGAATGAACATCTGACCTGGAGTGAAAACAGCCTAGTAACATTTAATTTTGCTGGTATTAACAAAGAATGAATGTACATGTAGTTTCACAGGATGAATAGCTCTGCAATTTAATTAAATGTTTTAAAGGCCCCCCCTTTAGAGTATACCTGATCAAGAGCAGTTCATACATAAACTGCAATGTCATGGTGAGAGCAGGTAAATTGTTATATTCACTACTTTAGAGTTCACCATTTGTCAGGAAAATGCATTCTGTGTTAATAATAATGTGGCAACAGAATGCCAAACATTTAGAAGAAAAGGATAGTTACAGCTATTTGATTAAGGCAAAGGAAACTGTAAAAACTTGTAAAACAAAGTTCCAAAGGAAATGGTAGATTTCCATTGTCAATTATTTTTTTAGCTATAGTTATGTGTAATAAGTTTGCCCACTGACAGGTCATAATTCCTCCCACAGACACTACTGATGGGATATAATTCCTCTTCCTGACACCACCAATAGAACACTATTCCTCCCACTGGCTCCCAACAATGGGGCACTTTTTTTCAACAATAGGGCAATATTTATTCCGCTAACACCTACGATGGAACACTATTTCTTCTACTGATACCAACGATAACGCACTGTTCCTTCCACTGAAACCAAGGACTGACCTTGGAAGAAGAATAATGCCCTTTGTCATTTTTTACTCCTACTGACCATCAACCCTGGGACATTTTCATTTACCACTGAGCCATTAATTTTGACTTCCACTGGCCAGTCTGCACCCCTTAAAGTCTTAAGAACTGTGAATTGACCTTTTACTCTGGGATCATGGGCTGTACCCATGTCCTCGGATGGTGGAGATTCAATACAGGACTTTTACTTGCAAGAGCTCGATCCCTGTATATTGTGGTGTACGGTCTACAGACCTTTACACTGGCAGCAAGAGGGGTCACCGCTGCTGTGTGCAGAGGGGTGTTCAAGATATTTGGAGCTGGTCCACCTTTTCATTTATCGTAAAAAGAAAACTTAACCTTTTAGATATACTTAGCATTAGTGAAACTTAAAATCCCATCATGCTTCTTCAATTGGACCATCATGCCTCTTTCAATGGACACGATTCTGTACTCCTCCTGGACCTTATTGCTGCCTTTGACACAGTGGACCACCCCTCCTCCTCAAAAAAAAACGATTTTAATCTCTATGACTGTACTCTTCCCTGGTTCTCATCCTACTTATCCCACCACACCTTCAGTGTCACTTACAATTCTACTTCCTCCTCTCCTCTCCCTTTCTCCGTAAGGGTCCCCCATGGTTCTGTTCTTGGGGCTCTCCTATTCTCAATCTACACCTCCACCCTGGGTCAATTGATTGGCTTCCAATGGCTTTTAATATAATTTTTATGCCAATGACACTCAAATCTATATCTCTTACCCTCAGATCACTTCATCAGTCTCCTCACGCATCACTAATTTACTAACAGACTCACTAATTTACTAACAGACTAACAGCCTGGATGTCAAACCACTTCCTCAAACTCAATCTATACAAAACCAAGCCCATAATTTTCCCTCACCCATGTGCCTCTTCCCCTGACTTTTGTCAAAATCGTTGGCTCAACTATAAACCCGTCCTCGCATGCCAAGGTTCTAGGTGTAATCCTGAACTCTGAACTACCCTTTCGGCCCCACATCAAAATCAGTGTCCGAAGCTTGCTCCCTTAACCTCCGCAACATCTCCAAGATATGCCCCTTCCTAACCAATGACACCACAAAGCTTTTAATTCACTCCCTGGTCTTTCATCTTGACTAGTGCAACTCCCTCTTTATTGGCTTACCCTTCATAGACTATCGCCCCTTAAGTTGGTCATGAATGCTACTGCCTGGCTCATCCACCTTATAAACCACTTAGTCCCTGCTACTCCTCTCTACCACTTCCTCCACTGGCTTCCGCTCACCCAAATTCAATTCAAGATACTAACAACAACTTACAAAGCCATCCACAACTCTGCCTCTAGCTCCACCACTAACCTAGTCTTAAAATACCAATCAAATTGTTTTCTTTGTTCTTCACACGATCTCCTGCTCTCTAACACATTTGTCATCTCCTCCCATGCTCACCTCCAGAACTTCTCCAGAGACTCTCCCATCCTCTGGAACTCCATCCCTTTAATTCTGTCAAACTATCTTCTACTCTGTCCACTTTCAGACAATCCCTGAAAACTCATCTCTTCAGAGAAGCCTATACAGCCCCCATCTAACAACTGTACATTTATTTTCTCCATCAGCCATTCTTTTGTATCTCTTGACCCTCCTTCTTTGATGGTAAGTTCTAACAAGCAGGGCTCTCTGATTCCTGCTTTATTAAAATGTCTTGTAATTGTAGTGTCTGCCCTTATGTTGTAAAGCACTGCATAAACTGTTGGCACTATATAAATCCTGTATTATAATAATAATACTTGAGGACCTCTTAAGTACAGTGTTTTTAATTTACAATTAACAATATAAAAAACAAATGATTATATTACCTCGTCCGTTGCCTTTGCCGTCTTTTCTCGGCATCATGTCTTTGCCAAACATGGGCATCTGAGGAATGTCTTTTCCATAATGTGGCATGTGTGCTTTCTCCTTTCCCATGTGCCCAAGTGGTGTGCCATCTTTTCCTATTGGCATATGATGCATCTGTTGTCCGAGCTGCTGGTACTGTGGTATCTGTGGAGGTAATTGCTTCATGCCATAGTAGGCACCTCCATTGCTGAAATTCAGGAGGCCCAACAAGATGACTGAAAGTAAAGGGATCTTCTGTACAGGACCTTGTGGTAGCGCCATTACCTAAAGAAGCAGAGCGACACAAGTGTAAAAAGATAAGAAAAATAAGGAGAAAAATAAATCATAATTCTCTTAAGACTTCTGTTTAAAGTACAACTCCACCTTTGTGACAAATCTGATATGGTCAAGCAGAGTAGTAAAATAGTAGGACTCAAGAAAATGGCAGCTGCACACCAAGTGATCCCGCAATCAACTTTATTGTTCACAGCACAGCCCACACTAACCCCTCCCACACTTTCCACTCGAAGAGCTTAATTTTTATTGCTTTGCAATTAAAGTGAAACATGTCAGAAGGAGGAGGAGTTTGTGCAGGCTGTGTTGCGTTGTCCATTTTTTTTAATCCTGTGTGCATATGGCTGGAACGAGCCAAAAGAAGTATTGCTGCCATTAAAATAATAGACTTGGCAAATAGTCTTCATTATCTTTTTTTTTTTTTTTTCCTTGCGTGAAGTGTATATATACTTTTATTTAAACACATAGCGACCGCCGCAAACAGATCTATGTCTGCACAATGGCACGGGCAGGCAAATGTGTACCTGTACGTCTCTTTAAAGTTGTCACCCAGCGGGACTCGTTGTTCCCAGGTGGCCCACGATTGCGGTCAGCAAAGGCAGCACAGGGGGATGCGTTTGTAAACAAGGTATTCCCCTGTTCTGCCTAGTGACATGTCACTGATGGATTGTACCCTGTGATCATGAACAGTGGTCAGTGACTTGTCACTGATAGCTCCTCCCCCTAACAGTTAGAATCACTCCCTAGGACACAACCCCTTCAGCGCCACCTAGTGGTTAACCCCTTCACTGCTAGTGTTATTTTCACAGTAATCAGTGAATTTTTATAGCCCTGATCGCTGTAAAGATGACAATGGTCCCAAAAATGTGTCAAAATTGTCCGATGTGTCCGCCATAAAGTCGCAGGTACGATAAAAATCACAGATCGCCGCCATTACTAGTAAAAAAAAATATATATAATAAAAAAAAAATGCCATAAAACGATCCCCCATTTTGTAGATGCTATAACTTTTGTGAATATTTTTTTTTACCAAAAATATGTAGAAGGAATACATATTGCTCTAAACAGAGAAAAAAATAGCTTTGTTAATTTTGTTTGGGAGCCACGGCGCACGACCGCGTAATTGTCAGTGAAAGCATCGCAGTGCCGAATCACAAAAAGTGGCCTGGTCTTTGGCCAGCCAAATGGTCCAGGGATTAAGTGGTTAAATGTTAAAAAAAGATCATTCCATGGGGCTATGCTATACTATCAGTATGGATACCTTCAAGAATTTTTTTATTTTATTCTGATGACAGCAAGTTAAGAATTTTCTCCAATGTAATTAGAGATATTATATAGCTAATTTGAAGGAATTCTCGGAACCAAAATCAAAACATGACCGTTGTCACTTGACACTCAATTTAACAATGTAGAGAGCCTCTCTAAACTGCCATCTTCTTACTAGGACCAGGAGGAGGAATTGCTTCATTGACATGGGCAGGCAAAATCTAAATATTATTAAAGCAAACTTCCGCCCCAAAAGTGGAACTTCCGCTTAATTCCCATTATCTGTGCCCCTTTCTGATGATCATCCTTACTTCCTTACCATACCTTAATCCTCCTTACTTCCTTACCATACCTTAATCCTCCTTACTTCCTTACTATACCTTAACCCTCCTTACTTCCTTACCATACCTTAATCCTCCTTACTTCCTTACTATACCTTAATCCTCCTTACTTCCTTACCATACCTTAATCCTCCTTACTTCCTTACTATACCTTAATCCTCCTTACTTCCTTACCATACCTTAATCATCCTTACTTCCTTACCATACCTTAATCATAACTCTTTCTATTCAATTTACATCCAATCAGGCAGTATATGGTTTTGGTAGATCTAAACAAGATTGTATGTACAATCAGAATGTAAAGTAGGACCATTGTTATCCTTAACATATATTAATAATTTTCCTTCTTAATATGCTGCAATATGATACAACTGCATGCTTCATTTAAAGTCCCATCCTCTCTGTCCTCCTTTGAAATTAGATAGGGATGGCAGCATTTAAATTCCCAAAACTCCCAACCCTCTTTCTGTAAAGTGTATAGTCTGCTTTAAAGTAATATTAAACCCTCCTGGCTCCTCCTCCTCCTTGACTAGTGTCCCCCTGCCAAATAGCAAGCTGCTTGCTATGGGGGCACTGGTGTGTGCTTGCTCCCAAGCCCTGCTCTATGTGTCCATAAGACATATAGATCTTCAGCTCAGCCCCGCCCCTTGTTCTCTCCTCATTGGCTCAAAGGCTATTAATAACAGAAGTAGGAGCCAAGGCTCCCACTGTTGTCTCAGCCTATGAGGAGAGAGAGACCAGGGACAGCCGAGGCTCCTATGCACATTGCTGGATCAAGAGGGACCCTTTGGGGTAAGACTGTGCTATATTAAGATACCTCTCAACTCAAGAGGGGGCTCAAGTGAGTATTAGGGGGCTGTGGGGGAAACCAGTACATAGGAGTGCATGAAGGTAAAAAACCTTCAGCCTTTACAACCACTTTAAGGTAATTATACTTAATTTGTTAAAGTGAAAAAACAAGAATAAAGGAAAATGATTTGGAAAAATTGTTCAGTGATGACTCATGAAAGGTTCAAAGTTCACATTACGCCATAGTGCAGTAGCGAAATGTGTACAGTTAAATATTGTCTGTTTCCACTGACACCTTACAGGCTGCAAAACATAACTCAAGGCCTTTGATGTTCTCCATTATAGCGGTCTGCCCTTACAAAAAAACACGTTCCTTTTAGATTGATCTAAAAAGCTAGGAATGCTTCCGTGCTGATCCGATGATAGCACCCCCCAAAATCCTTTTTCTAAGACAGCCGTAATGAAGGCTATGATTAATGGAAGTGACAAGTGGAATATTTTCCGGGAACGATTCTTACAAAAGCTGTGTCCAGGGAACACTACAGAACAGAAACTATGTATAAGAATCACAAGTCTGCCATGTGTTCATGAGATTTCACTTCCACTTCCCGAACCTGAATGAGTTTTAATTGGAAGGAAAAAAAGGTTTCTGCCTTTCTTGTACAAAGTGGGTTAAATATTATTATAAGTTAATGTTGCAAATCCTTCCTGGACTTAAATTCTGAGCCCAGATCATTAAGAACAACTTACCAAATCTGCTCCCATATTTAAAGTGGACCTGTCAATGCAGGGCAGTATTACATTAGTATCACAGATTTCCTCCCTTAATACCAGCATGTTTCTTCAGTCCAAAAAAGTGGCAAAAGTGCATCTGAGATATTTTCTGCTCACCAAGAGTTATCTGAGTTGTTAGTCAACTTTTTTTTGCCAACCCAAACCAATCTGGCTATTCTGCTCTTACCTATTAACATATCTGTCTGCAGATAAACAAGCCACTGGGATGGGACTGAGTAAACTGTACGGACTGTGGTATGTTCACACCGGGTGTGATGGAAATGTGTTGATCAGCTATTCAAGCACAGTTGCACCACAAGGCAAGGCAAAATGCCTGTCTCCTATGTGGCTGATAAAAGAGGAAGTAAACCCTGATGGGTTTTTCTTCCTCTTTTGTTTCCTGCAAAGTAAAAGCATAATGGGCTAGTATGCATTGTATACTAGTCCATTATGTGCCACCTACCTGCAAACGAAGCCCGCAATGTCCCCGCTGATGGCAGCGTCCATCTTTAACCCTCTTCTTTTTGGGGGCGTTGACTTCAGCTTTGTGACTAGCTGGAGTCGTGTGACGGGCATGGTCTTGCCCTTTCTTCAGTGTGCATGCGCCGATGACACGGGTGCAAGCGTATATTGTAAACTTCTCCTAAACCGTGCAGGTACCTCTAAAATGTATGTGCTCTTAGTCTTACCTCCAGAAGACTTCTCTATACCATATCTCACTAAATGGCACATGGATTTGGGGAGGACCTTTATAGAATGCCAAAAAACGACCATAGTCAGATTTTCTCTGAAATCCTCTCTTTGCACAAGAATCCAAGAAAATTATTTCCCCCCGTACACATGAGCAAATAGATTTGTTCAAATCGGTCGGACCGACCGATTTGAACAAATCTGTCTGCTGGCCGTTTTGGTTTGATCGCTGTACACACGATCAAACAAAAATCCCCGCCAGCAGACAGCGTGGTGACGTGTCGGTGACGTTGACGCCGCCACGTCACCGCACCAGGAAGTAAATTACTTCCGCGCATGCGTCTAATCCATTTGACGCATGTGCGAGAAGATATGTCTGCTGGTTAGCGTACTAATCAGCAGACATATCGGGCGGACGAATTCCCAGCCGACAGATTTTAAAGCATGCTTTAAAATCTGTCGGCTGGCCAAATCCGTCGGCTCGCCCGTACACACGATGGAATCTGTCTGCTGGGACGGTCGGGCCGACCGTTTCCAGCAGATAGATTTGATCGTGTGTACGCGGCCTTACATGTCCTAGGATATTATTACTATTGGAAAGAAGTCAGTCGAATTGTACAAAAATTCCCAGATTATCCTGTTCCTGGTGACCCGGCGGTTTTCCCTTTACATGTTACAGATATGCCAGCCAAAGTTTACAAATGGTCAGTTTTACATCATCTTTTGAATGCCAAGTTCTGTATTTCTCTGTAGTGGAGAGATTCACACCCCCCGTTCATTGGGCTTTGGCTACACAAAGTCGAGGAATTGAACCACATGGAAGACCTCTTGTCCAGCACATGGACGGATGCTGGTGTAGGTTCCTTATGATGTTTATCCCCCCCCCCCAGGGCCGGCCCTATAATGGGACCGGGTGGTACCATGGGTACCAGGCGGCACATTTAGGGGAGCGGCTTGCTGCCGCCCCTACCAGCCCGTTCCGCTCGCTCTGCTGCCTGCGAGGAGCATGGCGCCAGGCTGCCGCGAGGACACTCGCAGCGGAAGCAGTCAGCGAGTGAGAAGGGCAGGCAGTCACTGCTGCCTCTCAGGAGCCCGGCGCCGCTGCTGTAGTGGTGACATGACAGGACACAGGAGCGGGCGGGCCATCCGTAGGGCTTGTCCGGATTAAACACGTGACATGTGCGTGAGTGACTGTGGGTGATCGTGATTCGCAGCCATCCGGAGTCCCGCCCCCTTGTCTGGCGCGCTGTTCCTTCTGACTGCCTGGGATGAGGTCTGTGACTGTCATCATCCACTCTTCCACCCGCCCGTCTGTAAGCCTCCCCTGGCTGTCAGGCTCAGCAACCCCCGTCAGCAACATCACCCTGTCAGCAACCCCCCCTGTTTGCCCCCTCAATTTCAGCAAGCCCTCCCCTCTGTCAGCAAGTCCCCCTCTCTGTCAGCAACCCCCCATCATCCCCCCTCCCTGTCAACCCCCCTCTGTCAGCCCCCTCCCTGTCATCAACCCCCTTGTCAGTGCCCCCCTTCTGTCTGCCTGCCACTCTTTGTAAGCCATTCCACTCTGTCAGCCTGCCGCTCTCTTTAAGCCGCCCCCTGTCAGCCCACCCTTCTCTGTAAGCCACCCCCCTCTGTCAGCAACTCCGTCTGTCAGCCCCCTCTCTGTCAGCAACCCCCCTCTCTGTCAACAACCCCCGTTAGCCACCCTCTCTGTCAGCAACCCCCCTCCATCAGCCCCTTTCTCTGTCAGCAACCACCCTCTATCAGCCCCTTTCTCTGTCAGCAACCCACCCCTGTCTGCCCGCCCCTCTCTGTCAGCCCACCTTTCTCTATAAGCCACCCCTCTGTAAGCCCGCCCTTCTCTGTAAGCCACTCCCCTCTGTCAGTAACCCCCCTCTCTGTCAGCCCCCCTCTCTGCCTCTTTGTCAGCAACCCCCCTGTTAAACCCCCTCCCTGTCAGCCCCCCCTCTGTCAGCCCCCCTCCCTGTCAGCCCCCCTCCCTGTCAGCAACCCCCCTGTCAGCCCCCAACTCTGTCAGCAAACCCCCCTGTCAGCCCCCCTCTCTGTCAGCAACCCCCCTGTCAGCCCCCTCCCTGTCATCAACCCCCCTTGTCAGTGCCCCCCTTCTGTCAGCCTGCCTCTCTCTGTAAGCCATTCCACTCCGTCAGCCCGCCACCCCCTGTCAGCCCACCCTTCTCTGTAAGCCACCCCCCTTTGTCAGCAACCCCTTCTCTATCAGCCTTCCTCTCTGTCAGCAACCCCATCTGTCATCCCCCTCTCTGTCAGCAACCCCCGTCAGCCCCCTCTTTGTCAGCAACCCCCGTCAGCCCCCCTCTCTGTCGGCAACCCCCCTGTCAGCCCCCTCTCTGTCAGCAACCCCCCTCCATCAGCCCCCTTCTCTGTCAGCAACCCACCCCTGTCAGCCCGCCCCTCTCTGTCAGCCCACCCTTCTCTGTAAGCCACTCCCCTCTGTCAGCAACCCCCCTATCTGCCTCTTTGTCAGCAACCCCCCTGTCAGCCCTGCTCTCTGTCAGCAGACCCTCTCTGTCAGCCCCCCCTCTCTGTCAACCCGCCCCGCGCTGTCAACCTGCCCCTCCCCTCCCCTCTGTCGCCTACCCCTTACTCTGTCAGCTACCCCCTTCTATCAGCTACCCCCAAACAGCATGCAAACCCATCCTTTCTTCCCCCGCTCCAGCTGGGCTAATGTCCTGCAGCCAGGTCACACTGCACTGTCTGTGCACTCCCGAGACAGTGAATGGAGGGCCACATCTTTGCAGTGGCTCCTGGAAGGTAATGTTTTTTTTTGTCTTGATGTAATGGAGGTCTCTATTTGGGGGGTGGGGCAGGCACTGTCTGATATTTAATCTGTTATTTTCTTCTCTATTTGTGGGGTGCCTGTGGATTGCTTTGAATTTTTGGGGCTTTTTTGTAATTAAAAGGTGCTGAAAGGGTTGTAGAATGCACAGTGGCACTTTGTGAACAGTTTGTATGGGGTTGGGTTCAGTAGAGCTGATTCAGGTTTTTGCCCTACTGACACCGTCCACTGCCCTACTGACACTGTCCACTGCTCTACTGACACCATCCACTGCTCTACTGACACCGTCCACTGCTCTACTGACACCATCCACTGCCCTACTGACACCGTCCACTGCTCTACTGACACCGTCCACTGCTCTACTGACACCGTCCACTGCTCTACTGACACTGTCCACTGCTCTACTGACACCGTCCACTGCCCTACTGACAGTTTTTATTTATTGTGCTATAAACAACAAAAAAACGACAATTTAAAAAAAAAATATATATATTTTACTTTTTGCTATAAGAAAAAACAAATTTCTTCATCAGTTTAGGCCAATATGTATTCTTCTACAAAAAACACAATTAGCGTACATGGTTAGTTTGCGCAAAAGACATTGTGGCTGCCAGCAATGCACAGGTCCCTTTATACTCCTGGATACATGTATAGAGCCATGACAGGTCCTCTTTATACTCCTATATACATGTATAGAGCCATGACAGGTTCTCTTTATACGCCTTTATACATGTATAGAGCTATGACGTGCCCCCTTTAGCTATCATGATATAAAATAATGAATGTGGGGGCCTTTTGGTGGGCGTGATTTATTTGGGGGGGGGCAGCATTTCATTCTTGGTCCCAGGCAGCACAATGTCTTGGGCCGTCACTGCCCCCCCCCCCCCTTTCTTTTCTTTTCCAGTCTTTTCATTCTTCTTTATCCTTCTTTCTAATTTTTCTGTTTGTTTAGTCTTTACTTTTCCTCTCCCTAAGTTGCCTCCTATTAGGTCTAGTCTGGGGTATGAGTTAAAACCTTCAGCAGTGTTCCACAGTGTCTGTTCACTATCTGAGGTTCTTCTTAGCTGATTCCTCTTGCCCTTTATAATTTCTGCCGGGGCTCGGGGTTATCAGAGTCATTGTCTGTGTTCTTTGTCATGCATAGTAATGATTCGAAGAGTATTCTGAACACTTTGGTATTTCTGTGCCTTCCTTGCTGTAATCTTTTTTGGCTGGAACGTTGTGTTCTATAAAATAACAATTTGACAAAACAAAACAAAAAACAGCCAATGCCATTAAGAGCTATCCTTGGTGTAAAGGAGAACAAAGAGTCTTGGAAGTGATGGTTTGGCCCCCACAGGGCCCTGATCTCAACATCATCAAGTCTGTCTGGGATTACATGAAGAGACAGAAGGATTTGAGGCAGCCTACATCCACAGAAAATGTGTGGTTAGTTCTCCAAGTGCAAGTCTATTCCTGAAATCATTTCTAATATACACCATGTTTTTCATGCTTGCCTTAAACTTTTGCACAGTATCATGAAACCTGTCCCTAAGTTTTGTAAAATCATATATTTGCACACGTTTCAATTATTTCTAGCTTACTGCTATTTATCTGAACAATTTAGTCAATTGTAAACTTTGTGAAAATCTCCACACATTTACATCCTTGAATTTTGTGACGCTTATTCACTATGTCTTGTGAATAAGCACTGCTGTCAGGCAGCAATGTACCATGGAATATATAGGCCCGGATTCACAGAGAGTGGGCGCACATTTACGCTGGCGCAGCGCGGAGAGGCATGCACTGTATTCAGAAAGCTATTGCTCACCAAGATACGCCAGCGTAGCGTATTTTCGAAGGCGCAGGCCAGCGTAAGTGGGAGTGACCCCATGCAAATGATGGTCTGAGCATGGTGCAGTGTTTTACAGCCGGCGTATCACGAACGCGCATGCGCCGTGACGTAGTCCTGACGTGGACGTATGAAACTGCACCCTTATGAGCATGCTCACAACTACGCCGGCATAACTGCTTAAGCTATGACGAATCACTACGTACGCCGTGAACGTAACCTATGCCCAATACGCCGGCCTGTGTGCTCTGGGGCAGACCTTTGCTGGGTTGCGTCTCATCTATGGAGAATAACTTAACGCCGGACGTACAACTTACGCAAACATCGCATAGATGCGTCGGGCGCACGTACGTTTGTAAATCGCCGTATTTCCCTCATTTGCATATTTGAATGCCTAATCAATGGGAGAAGAAACATGCGTCCAAACCATATTTGAGCCCACGCTACGCCGGCGTAAGCAAGATACGTTGGGGTAGGATGGCCTGTTTTTGGACGTATGTTGGTTTGTGACTCTGGCGCACACATACGCTGGGCGCACATTTGTACTACGTCGGTGTAAAGTGATTTACGTCGGCGTAAGTGCTTTGTGAATCCGGCCCAATGTTCTTAGGTACTGAAAGTAAACAGCAGAGGAGAAGCTGTAAGGAAGTGGTGGAAAGAGACGACCAACAGACAATTTTTTCAAGACAGCTTATATTGGGTTGTCAAAAATAACTATTGTTTGTATTATTTGAATGCTGATGCTAAAAAAAGAAAGTGTATGTCATAACCAATGATATCCTTTAAGCACTGCAGGAAGGGTTAAATTCAGGGCCAGGGTTCATGACACCGTATATAAGTTAATAGAAGTAATCGCAAATTTTGTAAATAATAACAAGGTATAATTTTGACAATTCTTTTTGCTTTCACTACATTTATATTTATTCCTGGCTAACGTTATTCGTTATCATTTTTAATTATTGCAATGAAATACTCAATACTATATACAATGCAAGTTATTTAACTACCACTAGGTGGCAGCATTACACTATTAAAGTGATGTCGAAGAAAAAATCTGTTTTAGGCTCTATGACACGACCGACAGTCATATTCATCAAACATTTTTTACCAATACATTCATCCCTTTCAAATATTTAATCAATATCTGGATTTATTTTTAATTAAAATGTTGGTTTCTGTAATTATCACTTTATTTACAGTATGTAGCTGTGAATGTAACTTTCCTCGCTCAGATTCACCCATTAAAGCAGAACTCCAGCCTATGCATTTTTCCCAGATTTGGCTAAAGCAGGGACAAATTAGAGTATCTGGCAGTGACAGATGGTCTAACTGCCTTATTTATTTCAAGATGTAGTCTCAGTTGGAGGTTCACTTTGTGAAAATATTTCACCTTTCATAGACTTCAAATAGTTTACACCTGGAAACACAGGATTCTGGAAATGGAAAGGGTGGGTTTATTTCCTTCCACACACAAAGCAATGCATGTTGCCTGATGAGCCAAAGGCCAGGCCCAACTATTGTAATATGGAAACGGGGAACCTGTTTAACCCAATGCAAATATTGGTAATGATCTTCTATTCAGTGCTATCTATAGTTTTCATTTAAAGGGTTAGTTCACCTGTAAAGACAATCTGTAAAGGTGACCGAACACTGGGCCCACTTCCTACACCCTGGTCCCCTCTGTACTTACCTCCTGCAAGCCACTCCCCCCGTCCAGGAATTTGAAATCCCCTCTGCTTTTTCACCTTTCCATCCAGTGCTGCAAGGACAGATCAAATGGATTCTGATTGGTCAGCGCAGTTCATGTGATGGTGTTGACCAAGTAGGTACAGGGACAGACACAGGATATATGCCCTGTTCTTTTTACCCACCACCTCTCCCCTGCTGTCAACATGACAGGGAAATGCCTGTCAAAATCTCCTTCTGTGTAGAATGACACCTTTAGTTTGCAAGTATCATTAAGTAATACAATGTAACAATGTATTGTTTCATTGTTTTTACTATTTCATGTATATATAGAACACAGGTGTGACCTGCTAATGTGCACATCTGTGAACGCAATCTTACAGGTAACTGTTTTTAAATAAAATGTGTTCCTATTTAACCTACTTATTAATCCTTAGTTATTATGATTTTATACAAGATTTATATAGCACCAACAGTTTGCGCATCGCTTTACGTTGGGGCAGACAGTACAGCTACATTACAATTCAATAAAGGAGAAATCAGAGGGCTCTGCTCGTAAGGGCTCTTTCACACGAAGATCCGCCTGCCAGTTTTTTTTGCGGACCTGAACGGACGCTCCGTGCTCCTCTATGGAGCCGCGGATGTCAGCGGAGACATGTCCGCTGACATCCGACCCGCTCCGATCCGCCAAAGTATGACGGAGGAAAAACCTACTTTTCCTTCCGTCTGGCGGATCGGATCGGATGAACGCGGACAGACGGTCCGTGTTCATCCGATCCCCCCATAGGGGAGAGCGGAGAAAAGACAGGGCGGTCCCTGCACAGTGTGCGGGGACCGCCCTCTCATCCGGCAGCTCAGCGGAACGATCCCCGCTGAGCAAACGGAGGTGCACGGGGCGGATCATTACTGATTCGCCCCGCGTGAAAGAGCCCTTAGGGTTTACAATCTAGTTAACCTTAATCAGCTCTAGTACAACCCAATAGTCTTCTTCCCCTATGTTATTTTTTGGTTATTTTTAAAATTTTAATATTTTACCATTAACAGTTGAACTTTATTTCATTCTATTGTTCTCTGCTCTGCCCTTCCAGAACTCACTGTAGAGGTGGGCTGGGGGAGGGGTCAGTAGGTGGCCAGCTCAGGCTCTCAGCAGATTGCTGAGAGGCTCAGACAGGTGTTGGTCTAGGCATCTCGGTGGAACACGACCACATGGTCAAAATCTTTGCGATGCAGGCTCTCATCTTTTACACGCCTTGCTTCTGGTTTTGTGGACTCTGGCTCTGTGACTGGCCAAAGCCACGATTACGGCACTCCGGAACATGTGCGTGGGAGCCACCGTTAACGGCCCAGGTGGCCATTCCTTCAGAGCGCATGAGCCAGTGCTGTCACTGGCTGCATGTACACTAAAAATCTCCTAAACGGTGTACGTTTAGGAGATATTTACACTACCTATAGGTAAGCCGTATTATAGGTAAAAGCAAGAGATGGAAGTTTACTTCCACTTTAAAGCTAAATAAATAGATCAATAGTGAAAATATAATCGGTCCATAATGAGTATGACGGTGTGAGAGCGGCTAAAGTGAACCTGTCTACTGGTAGCTTCACACGGCTCTTATGCTACCTTTCCTTCTCTTTCCTGCAACTTCATTAAGCTCAAGGAGAAAATAAAAATTTGAGGGGACATATGGCTTACTCCACTACTTCCTGCATGACAGTGCTGGTTTTTGGCTGCTCAGGCACCAAGCTAGGTCACATGAGAACAGAAAGTGTCACCAGTCCAGTGTTAGCTTTGAGTCAAGACTGGAGACTAGGCTGGGCTAACTCTCTTTGCTCCCAGTGGCAAAACAGACCTACATGGGCAAGGCACAGGTCTCCTTTAAAGCCAAACTCCAGTCTGTTTGCAAGAAAACTCCTATTGTGTCTTCTGACCCCACCCCTACGCCCCTCTATATTGAGGCTCTAATGCTGGTTTAATCTATGGGTATACCAAAAAGGATACTTACCTTATATTTCACTCCCCTGGCAGCCAGCACTCTCCTTTGGTCTTGTTACTGCCCCAGAATGTGGGTTGGTCATCAACATCCTTACTGTGATGATAGCCAAAGGACAAGCAAAGAGGAGAGGAGCAGAGTTGTGGGACTAGTCAACTGGAGATAAGGAAGGTCTGCAGAAATGAAGAATAAGCTAGTTCAGCTGTACTAACACAAGTAATGTTAGTAGAGCTATTATGTTATGACAGGGATACTACCACCCTGCCAGGACACACTGATCAGCACTCGTAGCCATTGGTTGCCAGTACTGATTGGATGCCAAGCGGATGTTGATTTTCCAACATACTCGTTTAACAGGAGTTGGTCGTGAGACTGGCTTCTGTCAGACAGGGAGCTGTACACGCGGCCCAAAAGTCTGCCGGTTCCTGCCGAACTGACCCTTGTTGGATGATTTTCACCCTATACAGTGCGGTGGAGGCATAAACTAGCAATGGCGGATGCTTTTAGCTGCTTGGAGTTCAGCTTTAGGCCTCTCACATCTCCTTAAATGCTCTGATATGTGCAGTACAACCGTGAGTTGCAGTACAAACATCATATGCCTAATACTAAGTGATTATTGTGAATTGTTCAATACTAAGTGTGAACTGAAAGCTTAGCAATCCATTTATTGAAAGATGAAGTCTAATTGGGTGCTCTGGGTTACTACACTTTGCATTAACCTATACTTAAAAAGGGTGAAACACAGTTTTCATCTTTGTGGCTGTTCACCGCAAGCTCCGTAGACATCTCAAATGTTGACCATAAGTACATGTTCAACAAAAAATGCTTAATCCCAGAACAACACGTATATCAATTACACCAACAGAGTGCTTCAGGAAATTCACAACCTATAAATAATTTTCATTAAACCTTTTTTTGTTTCTCTAGAAACTTTTAGTGGTTTTGGTTAGGTAGCCGGAAAAGGCCAGACAAGGCTGTCTCTGGTGTAACACAATGAGGATATGTGCAGTGACAGAAATGTACTAATGGAGGAAGAGAGGAACCGGGAATATGTGACTTGTATCAGCTAGCTGTCATTTCTCTCACATGTCTGCTGTTTGTGTGCTATAGAATACTATTCAGAGAAAAATTTCACACATGCACAACCTTATATGCCCCCTCTTAGAGGAATAGATAAATACGTAGCTAGATAGATATATAGATATGTAGCTAAATAAAGATAGATAGATATGTAGCTAGATACAGATAGATAGATGGATACTCTAGACCCGCTTTTTTTCAACCAGGGTGCCTTCTGGATTCTTCAAGTGCCTTGGCAAAATGCCTAAACATTGCCCAAAACTATATACAAGTGGATGAAGCCTGCCTTCGTGTTACACAGTGCCAAAGGTCTTCAATATGCACTTTTACAACCTTCCAGTCTCTAGCATTCTAACCACCAACAATGCCATCAGTTGATATGGAGGACATCAGAAGTCTGCACATCATCCTTGTTTGCCCCTTCTCCTGCCCCACTCCATCAGCACTGGAGGCACATTAGCTGAGTGAGGGAGAAAAACTGAGGTAGAAGAGAAACATCGCAATGCAAGATAGTACCACTGTGTAAAGGTGTATTTGCTTTGGAAGAATAAACACTGCGGCATGATGTAAAAGTTGCATTTTTTACATTTTAAATTTGGGTGCCTTAAGATTGTGCATCATTTTAAAGGGTGCCTTGACTGAAAATAGGTTGAGAAAAATTGCTTTAACACACAACTTTTTTTCTACCTAGAAGTCAGCCATTAGAGGCTACCATAAGGATACCAAACTGCTGCCAAATCTACTTGGAGGACAGTGACAAATCAGACCAGTTCTAATTGCAGCATTCCCAGTTGTTTCTTTCGGTGTCCCAGCCTAGTTGTTTGACCTGAGATGCCATTGCCAGAGTTGCAAGTTGCACTTTGGATTTTGCTTAGCTTGTCTTCTCAGAGTGCTCTGCAATCTCACTTTGCAGCAGGTTGTCATCCTACTATAACAACTAGAGTGAAGGAGCAAGTCAAGCAGAGGACACCTGCGCAATTTGTCTCCTGGAAGACTTAGACAGTGAGGCATAGGTAGGGTTGTCCAGATACCAATACTAGTATCGGTATCGGGACCGATACCGAGTATTTGCGGGAGTACTTGTACTCGCACAAATGCTCCCGATACCTAAATAGAATACTTTTTTTGTATTTATCAACATGTTCTGTGAAAATTCTTTGAGTTTTTTACTACTGCGTGACAAGAAAATAAAACATTTTTATTCATTTTTACTCATTTTTATTCTTTTATAATATCTTGAGTTAGAGTTCTTCATGTTTCTAAAGAAAATATCCTTAGTCTGTATTGTGGTTTGAAAACTGTCACATGACATTTAAAAAAAGTATCAGTATTCCGTATCGGCAAGTACATGGAAAAAAAGTATCGGTACTTGTACTCGGTCCTAAAAAAGTGGTATCGGGACAACCCTAGGCATAGGTGTAATATATTTTTATTAATAAATAGTAATGAAGTTGAAAAAGCTAATATGTCCATAAAATTCATAAAACCCTCACACTTCAGCTGTTTTAGAAGATATAAATGACTACAGAGGCAGCTAGATATGTGCCATGAGACAGGTGAGACGCTCCATTAATTGTATCCATAGATAAGTCGAGTTCTAAAACAACCATACTGCAATAAAAACGAAAGGGAGTGGTTATTATATTTTCATGAAACAATTGTTTTTCTTTTGACTTAAGTGTCCCTTATGGCTCTTTTTTTTTTTTTTGCCCCTTATGGCTCTTCACCCTAAACATAACTGAAGCTGGGAGCCGATTCCAAAGATTTTTCAGCACATCTTACTATGGCCACCATTAGTGCCACACACATTCATAATGCAAAACATATTAGTCAGGTTCCTAAAGAAAAAATATGTAAGATTTGAAAAAATAAGAAAAAATAAGTAAAACAAATCAACCTCCTCTAATTATCTTAGGCCTGGAATTTGCAGTTCGGTTTTGGGCAATAGTTCACAAAAAAAAAGGATATCGGGGAACTGGAGAAAGTGCATGGATTTCCATAAGAATAAGAAGTTATTCACATGATTAGGGGGGATATAATCAACATGTATAAGTACATAAGTGGTACGTAAAGTGGTACATAAACTTTAAAGCGGAGGTCCACACAAAAATGAAACCTCCCTCCCTCTGGTGTCACATTTGGCACCTTTCAGGGGGGTGCAGATACCTGTATCATACATGTGCCGGATTCCTGTACAGGTATTTGCACCTACTTCTGGGCATAGACCCCTGCAGAATCTATAACTCTCCCACACACAATCACTGCTGATTGTCCCCGCATCCTTGTCTCTATTCTGCTGCTCTGCTGCTGTGGCCCTCTGTGTCCCCCTACATGCTGCTCCGTGTCCCCCTTCGTGCTGCTGTCCCCCTCTCTTCTCCTCTGTGTCTCCCTATCTTCTCCTCTGTGCTGCTGTCCCCCTCTCTTCTCTTCCTCCATGCTGTTGTCCCCTTCTCTTCTTCTCCTCCATGCTGCTGTCTTCTTATCTTCTCCTCCTCCGTGCTGCTGTCCCCCTCTCTTCTCCTCTGTGTCCCCCTCTCTCCCCCCGCCTCCGTGCTGCTGGCCCCTTCGATCTGTCAGGATGGAGAGCGGAGAGGGCAGAGCTGGTAAATCCGGCTCCTACCTTTTCCGAATGTACAGAGTCAGTGGTCCACCTGTCTTCTCCCCTGTGCTGCTATCCCCCTCTCTTCTCCTCCGTGTCTCCCTCTCTTCTCCTCTATGCTGCTGTCCCCCTCTCTTCTCC
The DNA here is from genome assembly GCA_029574335.1 of Rana kukunoris. NCBI lineage: Eukaryota > Metazoa > Chordata > Amphibia > Anura > Ranidae > Rana > Rana kukunoris. The sequence goes on along the minus strand of CM056050.1, from coordinate 542,143,655 downwards.
TCCTCCATGCTGTTGTCCCCTTCTCTTCTTCTCCTCCATGCTGCTGTCCCCTTATCTTCTCCTCCTCCGTGCTGCTGTCCCCCTCTCTTCTCCTCTGTGTCCCCCTCTCTCCCCCCCTCCGTGCTGCTGGCCCCCTCGATCTGTCAGGATGGAGAGCGGAGGGCGGAGATGGTAAATCCGGCCCCTACCTTTTCCGGATGTACAGAGTCAGTGGTCACTGACTCTATCCATTCACATAACTGAAACGTCGTAAACTGTGTTTACAATGTTTCAGTTTATGAATGGAGAGGAGCCGCTATCTTCTCTCCACTAATTTTTAGCGCTGCTGAGAAAGGGACTGGGGAATCTATGTCCCTAGTCCCTTTCCCTGGCTCAAAGGGGAGATGTCAGGGGTACTTGGACTCAGTCTTAAAAAAGTGGTATCGGGACAACCCTACTTGTAATAGCACATAGTATCATTGACTGCTGTGGTCAAACTTAAAAGGACTTAAAACAATGGGATCTTTGCATTGAAGCTCCAGATGTACTGTAAGTTTAACAAGCTGGATTCCCCCAACAGTGATTTTTCTGTAATAGGTGTTTATACTTTTCAATGTATTTCTTTTGGTTGCAAGCCAGCCTCCATCTCCAGAGCTGCAGAATATTCATGCCAGCTATAGCAATCTGATCTATATCACAGTAATTAAACGTCTTCATGTATGTTAATGAAATTGGAGCTTACTGTACCAAAACATTCCAGTTCTCTCTGCTGAACACAAACCACCTTCATTATAGAATACTTTAGCAAATGATACTTGTGGTTTCCTGCAAGGGTATAAGCAGACCAAAAGAAGAAGACCAAACTGTGCATAGAGTTTATAAAAAGTGAAAACGCTGTAAGAGAATGAGGCCTAAAACCACTAGAAAATCTCTGGTTGCTTTCTTTAATAACCCTGTGGTATCAAAGAAATGTTTATAGTCATCTCAGAGGTTCTGGTTAATGAAGTGAAGAGTGATTAAGAAAGGCTATTAAATGTTGAGAAAGTTCATGTGAAGATATTGTGATGGTCTACTCTGAATAGAGCTTAATGGGTCAAAATTAGTTGAACTAGTATAAGTATGCGCTTACAGTGCCTTGAAAAAGTATTCACACCCCCTTAAAATTTTCCACATTTTATCATGTTACAACCAAAATCGTAAATGTATTTTATGTGATAGACCAGTGATGGTGAACCTGTGGCACGCATGCCACAGCCGGCACGCCGAGCCATCTCCGTGGGCACGCGAGAAAATCCTGTATACTGAGGTATATCACGTCCACAGCTCCCCTTCACATAGAACTACATCTCCCATAAGTCTCTGTGGCCAGGGATGATGGGTCTAGGATGGGCGTGGACGAGATGAAGGGTTGCTCCGGGTTGAATGACAGGCGGAACATGTGGTGGGGATTGAGCAAATGGGGGGCAGTGTCTAGGATGGGGCGTGGACGTGATGAAGAGTTGCTCCGGGTTGGATGGCAGGCAGAACACAGTGGGGATTGAGCCAATGGGGGGCCGTGATGGTGCCTACTGAAGCTGCCCAATCACAGGCCGTTCTTATGCCCGGGAACTGACTGAGTCGGCTGATGCATTGGAGTGCTGTGGCAATCGTTAAAGTAAGTGTACATGCTGTGTGGAGAATAAATGTGTTTAGCTGTACACTGTTTCTGTGCCTCTTCAAATAGAATCTATTCCTTGGGGACTTTTTTTTCTTCTTGTTCCCAACATTGCCACAAAATATGGAATTGTATGGTCAGAATAATGTTGTTTATATGTTGTCTGTGTTATATGCGGTCTGTCTTATATGCTGTCCGTGTTACAGCAGATGTCTCATGCTTTCTGTTGGCTATTCATGTTTATCTGGCTGGGAATGCCCGCTAGATTTGGCAGAGATCACTGCAGTACAGTGTGAGATGTAAATACAAATAGTTTTTGTCCTTGCCACCCCCCTGTATTACATGATACCAGAGTCACATGACAGACAGTCCAGAATCACTGGCATTATACAGAGAGGTGTAGAGATGTTGCTTGGAGTTTGCATTTGACGTGCATTGAACTGTACAGGCATTGTAAGTGAACCATTGGTAAAGCATTGTTACAGTTGTCTTTGAATGTTTGCTTTCAGAAGGATGTTTCCTGGACATTGAGGACTATGAGGATAGTCAGGAATGAGAGATTTTCTAAGTAGTCTTCTGCTACAGCAATGCAGGGCAACCAGTATGTCTTCAGCTGGAGTAGAACTACAGATCTCAACATGCCTTAACAACCAAAGAGAGCATAATGTGTGCCAGCAGGGAATGGGGGGACTGGGAAGTTTGCTGCAGCTGGAGAGTTGCTGGTTGCATGTCACCACCTGTAACAGGATTTGTTTATCATCCAGCCAGCTCTTCTACTGAACAACTAGTAATTTAAAGTACACCTGTCATGCAACTTGAGTGTATTGAATATTAATGTATAGTTAGAATAGTGATACTGGAATTTGATTGCACAATGCTAGGACAGCTTCCAAAAAATGTAACTTTTGTCGAAATGTGTTCTAGTTTTAGATCTTCTTGTACAAAACACTGACTACATGTTGAATACACAATGATTTCTGATGTGTCCCATGTTCACCCCCAGACATCATATCCCACACTCATCAAGTTCTGTATATGTTGGCACTTTGGAATGAATACATTGATTTTGCGTTGCAGTTTGGGCACCCGGGCCTAAAAAGGTTCACCATCACTGTGATAGACCAACACAAAGTGACACATAATTGTGAAGTGGAAGGAAAATGATAAATGTTTTTTAAATTTATTTACAAATAAATATGTAAAAAGTGTGGCGGGCATTTGTATTCAGCTCCCCCGAGTCAATACTTTGTAGAACCATCTTTCACTGCAATTACAGCTGCAAGTCTTTGGGGAGGTCTCTACCAGCTTTGCACATCTAGAGAGTGACATTTTTGCCCATTCTTCTCTGCAAAATAGCTCAAGCACTGTCAGATTGAATGGACAGTGTCTGTGAACAGCAATTTTTAAGTCTTGTCACAGATTCTCAATTTAATATATGTCTGGACTTTGACTTTCATTCTAACACATGAATATGCTTTGATCTAAACCAGGGGTCTCCAAACTTTTTAAACATAGAGACGGTTTACAGTCCTTCAGACTTCGGGGGGCTGGGTGTTAGTGTCCGTGAGAGCAATAGTGCTCCATCATTGATATCAGTGGAAGGAATAGCGCCCCACCATTGGTGTGAATGGGAGGAATAATACCCAATCATTGGTAGTTGAAGGAATAGTACCCGATTGTTGGTGTCAGTAGGAAGAATAGTGCCTCATTATTGATATCAGTAGGAAAAATTGTAACCCATCATTGGTGTCCGTAAGAAGAATTGTACCCCATCATTGGTGTCAGTAGGAAAAAATGTATCCCATTATTGGTGTCTGTAGAAATAATTGTACCCCATCATTGGTATTGCAGTTTGGAGACCACTAAACAAAACCATTCCATTGTAGCTCTGGTTGTATGTTTAGGGTCGTTGGAAGGTGGACCTCCGCCCCAGTCTCAAGTCTTTTGCTAGTTCTAACAGGTTTTCTTCTAATATTGCCCTGTATTTGGCTTCATCCATCTTTCCATTAACTCTGACCAGCTTCCCTGTCCCTGCTGTAGAAAAGCATCCCCGCAACATAATACTGCCACAGAGTATGGCACAACTGAAAACCTGAAAACCAAGATTTGGCCGTCCACCAAGAGCATTAATCAGAGAAGCAGTCAAGAGGCCCATGGTAACTCTGGAGGAGCTGCAGAGATTCACAGCTCAGGTGGGAGAATCTGTCCATAGGACAACTATTAGTTATGTTCTCCACAAATCTGGCCTTTATAGAAGAGTGGCAGGAAGTAAGGTATTGTTGAAAGAAAGCCATAAGAAGTGCCGTTTGCAGTTTGTGAGAAGCTGTGTGGTGGACACAGCAAACATGTGGAAGAAGGTGCTCTGGTCAGATGAGACAAAATTAAACAGGTGGGGATGGTGTGTTCAGAGTGATGTGCAGTGTTAGTTTTCCGCCACACATAGCGTTTTGCTTTTAGGCCAAAAAGTTTGGATGCACAGTCTTAAAGTGTTTGTTAACCCCCCCCCCCCCAAAAAAAAATACAGATTTTGGTCCCTTAAAGCATATTAAACAGCACAGTACTTATGCTCTGTAATCTGCCCCTCTGTAAACTGTAAAAAAAAATCCTCCCTGAACCTGCCACTTCCTGTATGCCCTCTCTATACTGACCACGAAAATCAGTACTGTTGAGCCTTGGCCACTGTGGTCACATTGTGTCCCTCCGTCCCCTCTGCTTTCCTCTCTCTCCCCCTCACCCCCTCTTTCCTGCCTGTCAGCTCCCTTTCTGTGTCTGTTTCCGGCCTGGCCACACCCTCCACTGCTATTATTGTAAAAAATATACCTAAAATTGTCACTGCCAGCCCCTCTATTAGAGGCTGGCATAGCACAATAAGTAATTTAAAAAAATGAGTGTTGTAACTACAGATTTTGAGCTGTCTTCAGGCCGGTCACATGAATCATGTCCGCTTTACAGCTCAGATGAATGACTTCTGCAGAAGGAGACAAGCGGCCATGTGATCTCTAGAGGTGACGTCAGAGGGAGATGACGGCTACTCCCGCAGAAGCCATATATCGGAGCTGTAAAGCAGGGCTCCTTAGCAATTAGCAATGTACAGTGTATTTATAGTGTGTTTAAGGAGGAAAAAAAGCATAATATGCATGAAAACTGCATGCAAAAATGAAAAACGCACTGCAAAACGTGCCTGAAAAATGCATTAAGCACAGCCGCATAGATATAAACCTAGGGCCAGATTCTCATATATTTGCCTTGGCGTAGCGTAAGCCATTTACACTACGCCGCCGCAACGTAACAGAGCAAATGCCATATTCTTCATGCACTTGCTCCGTAGTTTGCGTAGGCGTAGTGTAAATGGCCCAGCGTAAGGCCGCGTAATTCAAAGGGGGCGGCTTGTATTTAAATTAAGCGCGCCCCCGCATCGATCGAACTGCGCATGCGCTGGCCGGGGAAAAAGCCCAGTGTGCATGCTCCAGCTCACGTCGGAAAGCGTCGTTGAAACCAACGTCAAAACGACGTGATCGTCACTACGCAATGCCCTATTCGCGAACGAGTTAGTAAAACGACGTAAGCGACGGAAAAAGCTGACGCTGACCCGACGCCATACTTAACATGGCATCCGACGGTACTGCGTAAGGTTACCCCTCATATTAGCAGGGGTAACCTTACGCGGACGAAAACAACGTACGCGACGACGGGGCGGCGTAAAAGCGTTTGGGAATCTGCGTAGTAGCCTCATTTGCATAGGCAAATGAGAAAACAACGTAAAGGAGTTGTCATTACAACTACAATCCGCAAGTGTAATGGTATTACACTTGTCGGATGTTCAGGCGTATCTATGCCAAAGTGATTCAAGGAATCACTCGCATAGATACCCGGCAAAAAAAACGGCGATAATACGGGGTATCTGAGATACTCCGTCGTAGCGCCTCTGAGAATCTGGCCCCTAGACTTAGTCTGCTTGAAGGGCTGGGTCCTTTTCCTGACCTAGATGCTTCACACTAGACCAAAGCAACTGTGATAGAAAACAGCCTTAGATATTAACTAGTTGCAGATAATAAAGTCAAGTCATTTTTGGTGCAAAAACATTGAGTCGCTTACCTAGGCCCCAGACTGTCAAGGGCCTAAAGAAGGGAAAGAGCATTTGGTGGGTGGATTCTACAGACGCATCTAATTTCCATCTATAGCCAGCTTTAAGCTTATGATCTCCCACTGTGCATGCTGTGGCCTTCGTTTGTCTCCAGTATTTCATATAGACCTTCAGCTTCCATTATTTCCAATCTATTCTTTCCTCTCTCTGTAGGTCTTTGCATACTCAGGGCCATTGTCCATGGGAAGGAAACCCAAAAATAATTACAGCTATAAACGTAGGAATTGGTCCCTGGTTTGAGGAATGCAGCATTTACCTTGCCCTAGAAAAGTAAACTTTACAGTGTGTGTTGAAAGACTAGCGGGAATGTGAAAATTCTTCGAGTTCACATGAGTCTGGAGACAAACTATCTCCATCATGTGTTTAAGATGTTTATGGTGCCTGTCCTCTTTCTTTCAAAGTCACACATTTACTAATAGGACAAATATGTGGACGTTGTGTTTATATTACATCCTCAGATGTGCGGGAGAGAGATGATATTCCATGCACATTTATTAAAGACAAAGACAACTTACATGTCTGATATTTGTGTTATGAATCAGGGGCACCACTATAAAGCCCTATTTGTGTAAGTCCACACATGTATATTGTAATTCTTACCAGGAAAAGTTTATATTTATGTTCTTTAAAAATATTGTTGTCAGTGTTATGGCTGAAAGTATTCAGGCACATCAACAGCGGCAGATGACTTACAGGGGAACAGTTGGGTTGGGAATGCTCAGCTGAGCAAATAGCCATGAAAATCCCTAGAGATCCTATAAAAATTGTATCTCAACATCAGAATCAGACCTGCTTGTGAAGATCAGGCTTGGTTCATGTAAGTGGCATAGTCCTTTTTCCTACATGGGCAATCCCTTTTTACCACCAATCAGGATATGTGATATCACTGCAAAAATAAAACAGAATTTGATAAAAGAAGCATCATTCTATGCACTTTAAGCACATTGCTAAAACTGGTCCACCAATTAAGAGTCTGCAAAGAAAGAGGACATGGTCACATGTTACAAGAACTACAAGAGAGTCTTGTGTCCCCTCATCTTCAGTTCTACTTCTCAAATTATCTACCTGCAGTGGCCAGACTCCAAATGAAGTTAAGCTCCAAAGTGAGAGAACAATATCATCTCTATTTTTTAGTGTTACGCTTCCCGCCAAAAACTGAAGGAAATGGACACATCAGGTACGCTATTAAGGCTGTGCTCTGTAGCGCTGCCCTGACACTTACATTCCCACAGCATCAAACGTTGGATCTGCAGATATCTACTCACAAGGCCACAGAGCAACTGCCCAGATTTAGCTCCTGGTCCCGGATGATTTCTCTGACAGGATCCTTTGGGGCGAAACCCAGTGGACACCAGCAGCAAACAGAAAATGGCACCCTTTGGAGCAGCGGCTCCCCGAGCTGGTGGAACTTCCAGAATTAACTAAACCCCTCTGTCTACCTCTTAAATTATTTATTAGCTCCCCAGACCCCTGCTGGGCCCACCTCCCAGGGATTGGAAGAGTACCTTTCAATATTTCAGCTGCCTCATCAGACTCTCCCTTACCTCTGTTCTAGAAGCCTCCAGAATACAGTCAAACTCTGAAACCAGTGAATGTCAGAACCGATCAAAGCAATTAAAATCCATTTCACTTGATAACAGTGAGACTCAAACAGACTAAATTTACCTGCCCCCTAGCAACCTACCTAGAAGGGTGCAACACTAATAACTGGCTCATGAGTGCCTTATGGTATATACATCCCTGTTCTGAAGACATGCCTTACTACAATCAGACTTCACTCTTCTGCAATGCACACACCTCCACTGCCAATCTGACACAGCTAAAAAATTTGCAGAAGTGGGAAACGTTATGAAGTCATGTGATCTCTCATCAACTGCCAGCTGGAATGGGTCACATATTTGCTTATTAAAGCGGAAATTCATCCAGAAGGTGAAGTTCCAATTTAAAGAGGTTGTAAAGGTTTGTTTTTTATTTTCTAAATAGGTTCCTTTAAGCTAGTGCATTGTTGGTTCACTTACCTTTTCCTTCTATTTCCCTTCTAAATGTTTTCTTTCTTGGTCTGAATTTCTCACTTTCTGTTTCTCCTCAGTAAACCTACCACCATCATCCAAACGGTGGTTAGTCAGTCAGAACAGCTTACTGAACAGCTTACTGAACAGCTTACTGAGGAGGAACAGGAAGTGAGAAATTCAGACAAAGAAAACGAAGAAAAAAACATTTAGAAGGGAAATTGAAGGAAAAGGTAAGTGAACCAACAATGCACTAGCTTAAAGAAACCTATTTAGAAAATACAAAACAAACCTTTACAACCCCTGTCATGGACGATGAAATCATACTACATGTATTACATAAGATGAGACATTGTGGATAGTACATATTGCAAGAAATACTGGAAGTGGCTTAATTTGTCGTGACTAGGTCACTAGGACAATGACCCTTCAATGCTTGGCTCCGACTAGTGAAGTCGGGCTTGTGAGAGACATTTCATTGTCCAGTGTGTAGAGGTGTTAATCCAGGTCAGCTCCTAGACCTTTCTATTGTGTGATAACACTGTTTTGAGCCTTTTGATTATCAGGAGTATTGGATTAGCATGTCCTTATCTAAAAGAGTGTGATCTCTCAGATGTAGTAATGACCTCCTCTCTATGCGGAGACAAGCTGGCTAGATAACATATTCTTCACTAATGTCCTTATCTACAGGAATGTCATTCTCTCTGAGGAGTAGTTAAGTCATGCTAACTACATCGGTGCCGAAATGTCTATCTGTATGGAAACCCCAATGTGTGAAAAGGGGGTGGAGATTTCATTGTTCTTTGATTGATGACAAGCTTGTAACCTCTATATAACCAGCAGAGTGTTTCAATAAAGTTGAGTCCTGTTTGAACATACATACAACTCGCTTGGTGTGTGTTCTTAATGGGCTCGATCGGCACATAGCTGTAGGTTGGACCCTGGAATCTTGGATGACTGGACCATCAGATGTTGCAATCTGCAATCTCATCAAATAGAAGCAGAGGAGGGGCGGGAGAGCAGGACCTGGGCGAGCAAGGGTCTCGTCACAACTCCTTTAAGTCCCCCCCCCCCCCCTTTTCTGCCACATTTGGCAGGACCAACTTGCGCATGCACAGTAGGAAGCCGGCTGTGAAGTCGAAAAAATGCTGGCGCTAGGAACCCAAACAATAGTGAACAACTAGCCCGGGGAGGACAGCGTTAAATCCCTGGATAGGAAAGTGTCCTTATTTTAAAAGTCAGCAGCTATAGAAATTTAGCTGTTATATTTTTTTCCAGCGTGAAGAACCTCTTTAATTATAACTTGGAGTTCTAAGTAGTATTCATTGGACTCCACTCTACAGCCAATAATAGGTTTATACTTATACCTAATTTAACATATAATTTATATCCAATCTTTAAATATCTCTGACATATTAGCAGCACTCTATAGAGTACATAGATTCATTTACATCAGTCACTGTTCTGCCGTGTACACGCGATTGGACATTCCGTCGACAAAACTGTGTTTTTTTTTTCCGACAGAGGTTGTCTGAAACTTGTCTTGCATACACACAGTCACACAAATGTTGTCGGAAAATGCGAACGTCAAGAACGCGGTGATGTACAACATGTACGACGAGCCGATAAAAATGAAGTTCAATAGCCAGTGTGGCTCTTCTGCTTGATTTTGAGCATGCGTGGAATTTTTTGTGCTTCGAAATTGTGTACACACACTCGGAATTCCCGACAACAAGAGTTGTTGTCTGAAAATTTGAGAATCAGCTCTCAAATTTTTGTAGTCGGAAATTCCAACAGCAAATGTCAAATGGAGAATACACACGGTCGGATTTTTATAAAACAAGCTCTTATCGATCATTTGTTGTTGCAAATTCCGACCGTGTGTACGCGGCATTCTCCAACAGAGCTCACAATCTAATATCCCCTATACAATCTAAGAGTGATCATCAATAAACATACCATTATGTTGCTGGAGTGTAGAACACCCAGAGGACACACATGCAAGCATTGGGACAACATAGGCAAAATCTGAGCACAGAACTCAGAGCTGGAAGACAAGCTTGCTAAACCATTCATTAAAAACAATGAAAAAATTTCTTTCTTTTCCTTGCATTCAGATAACACTAGTAGTTCTGTAGACTCATTATATCCTGTTCTTGAATTTTCCTCACCGCATCAAGCAGACATCTGCATGAAGCTTGAGTCCATATTACAGGCAGTCTGGTTAAGGGTTACAATGTATGAGCCATTTTACCAGGAACGTGTGCAATTGGAATATTGATCAGATGGTTAAGGGTACTTTCACACTGAGGCGCTTGGTGCGCTGGCGGTAAAGCGCCACTATTTTTAGCGGCGCTTTACCAGCATGTTTGCCGCGATTTTGGAGGCTAGCGGGGAGAATTTAATCCCCGCTAGTGGCCAGAAAAGTGTTAAACCTGCCGCAAAAGCAGCTGCAGTGGCGGTTTGCAGGCGGTACGACCATGCTGCCCATAGGTGTGCGCACAGGGTGTGCCAGGTGTGCCTGGGCACACCCTAATCACCCCATGCATTACAGATTCCCTTTACTGCCCTGGCTTCCCCCCACCACTCGCAGCGCTGCTGGCTTTCCTCTTCTTCTCTCCCACGGGCTGTTGCTGTGGCCACACACAGGGGGATGTTTTACTAATTTACTAGCCCCTTCCCTTTCTGAATGAACACTGTGTGTTTGAGCTTTGGAGTGCACACCCTAATGCAATAGGCTGCGTACACCTATGGTGCTGCCCCATTGATTTCAATGGGCAGGGGTGCTATAGGAGCGGTATTTTCACTGTTCCTACCGCGCCTCAAAGATGAGTCTGGCAGGACTTTTTTTTTACTGTCCTGCCAGCACAACACTCCAGTGTGAAACCCCCCGGCTATTTTTAGCGCAATAGCGCCTGCAAAGCGCCTCAGTATGAAAGCAGCATAATGGAATAAGGTTTTCCTTGTATGGTCCTTAGAATTAATGCATTGGAAGTCTTGCATGTCTAACAGAATGCCATGGATTCTATCTCTCAAAATAACTTCACAACTGTTCATATAACTGCAGAAAACACAGAACCAACACCATTTTCCATAAACCATGAAACATTTCCTTACATAGATGGGGACCTGGAGAACCAAGATGTTTTCCTCCAACAAAACTGGAGATTTTCTGAAGTATAAGATGTGTGCCTTTCCAGAAAAAACAATAGTTGCAATACGGATAATAAATTTGAATGTGGAACGTTTTGGCTCATTCGTGTGTCACTTCTGCAAATTCCCAAAAACACAGGATTACTGACATCATCCTGTCCACTGCAGAGCCCCTTATCTTCAGCCAAGTCACTCATATACAATATGTCACAGGATAATCCCAATATCATCTTCCCAAGCTACCAACTCACATTCATACACAAACTAGAGCCAATTTACCTACTAGCATGTCTTTGGACTATGGGAAGAAACCTACGCAGGCACAGGGAGAACATGCAGACTCCATGCAGGTTTGCCACAGTCATAGGATTAGTCAGTGTTTTCAGGGCCGTCTTTAATATGGTTTGGGCCCTGGGCAAAAAAAATGTTTGGGCCCCCCTCCAGCTTATTTTGGGCCTGGCTGGTTCACATGTATGTGTTTTGGCGGCCCTCATTTGTGCAGGCATACAGTAGCAGCCCATTGATTAGAATGGGCTGCCATGCCTTTGTTTCCTGCAGAAATAAGGTGCATTCAGCATTTTAAAAATACAGTTGCCTTGAAATCCATTCTGCTTTTGCACCATGCTACTTACCTGCAGTTCTTGCACACACAAGCGCACTGTATTTTTAAAAGCGTGACCTAAACGTCTAAAAATGCAACAAGTTTGACAGTGCAGGAACTGTAGATAAGTCACAGCAGACAGCAGAATGGACAGACAGTGCTGTATTTCATTGCTTGATGGGCATAGGTGTGCCGTGTGCGCAGCCTATTAGCCAGGCCCAAAATAAGCCCATGAAGCAGTTAAATACAGACAGTAATGCCATATGCTCTGAGGCCTTACTCAGCCTGGACTGCAGGTCTGGTCTGTGATTTAAAAAGTTCCTGTATTTTACACATGGCATGGCTAAAGCAGAATGGACAAACGGTGCTGTGACCCCATGCCATGCCATGTGTAAAATACAGGAACTTTTTTAAAACACTGACCAGGCCTGCAGTGAATCATCAAATATTATAAAGACTTTGGGCACACTCTATAGAAAACTTCTATTTACAACATAGTTTAGCAAACAGTGACATACCTTGAGGAGCAGGATGCTATAAAATCACATTCTACATCACTTTTATATACAAGCAGCACCCAGTGGCAGGAAGGGAGAAGTGCTTGTCTAAAGGGAAGCCAGGGGTGTTGTACATTTTAAAACAGTGGGAAGGGAAGCAGTACTGTGTGCCGCTGATGATTTTCAGCGCTGATTTGTGGGCAGCACAGGGGCTTAATGGGCAGCTCTGCTTTGGGCCCCCAACAGTGACAGGGCCCTGGGCAGCTGCCCCTGTTTGCCCTATGGTAAAGACGGCCCTGAGTGTTTTAATAAGAAATGCTGTATCCCTTTTATCACTTTAGACAAGAGATTTCACCTCCAACTACAGAAAGGTTTCTTTACAGTAAGAGCTGTAAAAATGTGGAATAGACTCCCTGCAGAGGTGGTTCTGGCCGCTCAGTAGATTGCTTTAAAAAAGGCCTAAATGTACATAATATAACTGGATACTAACATTTCTAGGTAAAGATGATCCAGGGAAAATCTGATTGCCTCTTGGGGGATCAGGAAGGAATTTTTTCCCCCGCTGTAGCAAATTGGATCATGCTCTGCTGGGGTTTTCTGCCTTCCTCTGGATCAACTGTGGGTATAGAATTTGGTATATGGGATTGTATGTTAATATATATACATATATATATATATATATATATATATATATATGTATATATATATATATATGTGTGTGTATATATATATATATATATATATATATATATATATATATTATTGTTGAACTAAATGGACTTGTGTCTTTTGTCAACCTGACTAACTATGTAACTATGTAACGTACAATATCTAAGCTAAAGCCAAAACCCGCCATTGTATTAAACCTAAGGATAGAGCCAGGGATGCTATGGTCAATGCAACAAGGTTGTGCTGTAATTACAGTATATAAATCAGTTTTTAAAGGGGATTCTAGACAACCGAGCAGACTTCAGTTCACTGTACTCAGACTAGTATAATACAACATTTGAAAGTTTGCAGGTTACTACACTTACAGTTACTACTGCTCTTACTGAATGAGTCAGCGTAAGAATCTGCCACTGGTTATAGTTAAAGTGGTATTAAATTCAGTAAGAAATTAAGTAAACATTTATTATATCGCAGAACATTAGGGATGTGATGGCTGCATTCCTTTTCGTTTTTTACACTTTCTTTCTTTTATTTTAACCTGGTGATCTGGCCAGCAGGTTTATTTTCGATAGAACAAGCTGCTCTGTAGATTTATCATTTAGCTGGTTAAAGTGGAGATTCACCCTCAAACTGAACTTTCTGTGTATCATATCTGCAGCCTTAATAAATCCCTGTAGCATTGTAATTTTTTTTAAGATCGGTACACTTACCTGTATTCAGCACGACTTCCGGGTCTTCTTCCCTGCGGGGAGTGGGCGTGTCGCTCCTTTTCCCCTGACTGGGAGCTCTGCGCAATGTCCGTGGGAGTTACGTCTCAAGATTCCCAGGAGACGATCTGAACCAGTAATCTCGCGCTATCGCGGGTCACGTGACGCATCACCGCTTCCAGGAAGTCTTTGCTTGTGGGATTCACACTGCCCACAAGCAAAATGGAAAACTCCAGGTTTCGTTTTTAAAAGTTCATATTTAGGACGGAAACAGAACGGATGCTCGTACAAGCGGCTAGCAAGTGAGTGCTATACTACTATCTTTATTACTAAACATTGCACATAGTGAAAAGAATTTGAGAAACCGCGGAACCCCCACTTTAAGATAATATAGAAAGCGTTGACAGGACAGCTCTGAATTTCTGTCAGGATCAACATGTATTTTCTGCACTCATAGAACAAATATAGCAAAAAACTTTCAATGGTATAATTACCAAAGAAAAGAAGAGCAAAAACAAAAAGATGAAATCCATTGTTAGTGTTTCCATATACTTAGGGATGTATTTATATAAAATATGCATAGCTGTTTGTCTATCATAACTGCCTGTAAATTCATTCTATAAGTATGGGGCAAATTTGAATGTTCTTAGGCTATATTCTCTGCAATTCAAATGTGAGAATGCAGAAAATACCTCATTATGGTCACTAGATGGCTCTGAGGAGCATACATATTTCTTAGGCTCCATGTATGTGGGAGGTTTTTACAACTGCTCCTAAATGATTAAACTTAACAGATAGTAACCCACATTTAAAACGTCCATTTTGCCACATTTACATGCCGCATTTATATATATATATATATATATATATTTTTTTTTAAATGGCCAAAAACGCCTATAAACAAAATGCTGCTAAATGCGGGTTTAGCACTGCCAACATCCAACTGCCTCTGAACGTACGTTTAGCAGCCTCCTGTGTACATGGGGTTTAAAGCCGCATACACAGGATTGTTTTTTTGGCATGAAAAAAAACAACGTTTAAAAAAAATGTAATTGAAAATGATCGTGTGTGGGCTTTACATAATTTTTCGGGTTCTGAAAAACGCATTTTTTAACGACGTTTTAAACAATATAGTTTTTTGGGTTGTAAAAAATGATCGTGTGTGGGCTAAAACGACGTGAAAAACCTGTGCATGCTCAGAAGCAAGTTATGAGACGGGGGCACTTGTTATGGTAAAACTACCGTTCGTAATGGAGTAAGCACTTTCATCACGCTGTAACAGACAGAAAAACACGAATCGTCTTTTACTAACACGGAATCAGCTAAAGCAGCCCCAAAGGGTGACGTCATCCGAATGGAAATTTCCCTTTATATTGCTGTCGTACATGTTGTACGATGTTAAATGATCGTGTGTGGGCAACGTTGTTTTAATGATGAAGTTTTTCTAGAGGCTGAAAAACTATGTTTTTTACATGCCGAAAATTGATCGTGTGTACGCGGCATAATAGTCAGTATTATCTTGTGACCATATTGTGGTAATGTGGATCGTGCTGACTGTCATAGGATAATAAGTATGCTCCTCTGCGCCCTCTAGTGCCCATAATGCAGTATTTTATGCATTCATATGTTTGAATTACAAAGAATATATTCATGTTTCAATCTTACTTTGTAACTATATAAACTCTGAACACAGCAAACATGCATTGTGAATGTACTGAGTAATCACCTATAAATCCTCTATTGTAGCACTAAAGACTTGGCTGCACATATAAACGAATACAGACCTACTATAGCTTTGGTAACCTCAGCATTCAGAATAGGGAAGTATGCATAAAGGATAAACATTAGAAACACTTGAAGTGTTTTATTGAAAAAATAAAATCTCTGTATCTAGATCTTGTGTAAGTATGGTATGCTTGTACCCCGTCAGCAGTTGGATGGCCAGATATGCTGGGACTTTCAGATCTAGCATCAAGTAGTCAGACATTTTTTTCTTCTATTTTTTGGTTTGCTTATAAGTTCAGTTAGTTGCCAGCATTGATGAAAAAATCCAGCTGCAGCAGGAGCAGCTGTAAGCATACAGGCTTTTCTCAAAGAGTCAGCAATGCAAGAGTTAAATATTTCAGTCATGTCACAATTTGCTCTTAGATTCTTTGGATCTATCAAGCCCAATATATTTTCTAGTGAAGGAGCCATCTGTGCAATGAGGACATTGGCTGTCGAAAAGGCATCCAAGCTAACCATTTTCATTTATATTACGATTGTGAGAGTCATATTGGAATAACGCTGATCGGCATATAAGGCTTATTTTGCGTATACAGTATACAAAAAAAGGGGGGTCTGGGGGGGCAGCTGCAGCACAGAAGGTTTTTCACCTTGATGCATAGAATGCATTAAAGTGAAAAACCAAGAGACTTTACAACCCCTTTAATAGTTACTGAAATAGTCACGTGACAGCAGTTCCTTATATAAACACAAAAACAAGGAAGCTGGCTTTGCATACCCCACATTTCAAAGATCACAACTTTTGGACCGTATCTGGTTCTGATATATTAAAAAAAATTGAAACCACTTCATTCCCTTGTTTATGGTCGAAGCCCTATGTCTGATATGGATATGAACAAGATAGATAGACTCAGGGCTTTTTTTCAGGGGGAACTTGGGGGAACTCAGTTCCACCACCTCTGGCTCAGACCCTTTGGTGCCTGCTTACCACTATAACTAGTAAACACAGAAGTCTGGTTTCTCTGTTTACAAATGACAGCTCTGCACTCTGTGTGTAACCCCCCCGGAACTCCTGGTATTTAATGCCCCTTTAAGACCCTTCTACTGTTTGTGAATTTTGAATGGGGTCGTGGTTGTTTTCCTGCACCTTTTTTTGAGAAAAAAAGCTCTGGATAGACTTAACATAAGACTTACCACATGAAATAGACCCGAAGTGTGCTCTGATCTGATGAACGGTATGCCAAAATGAGGGGGCATTCCCAAGATTAGAGATGAATATTTTGTGGAGAGAAATGAATTTGACAAATGGCCTAAAAAGGGGATGGGAGGGTGGGTATCGCTCACAGGAAACCGACAAACACCACACGTGAGTGGGCAGGTTAAATACCCCCGGGCTCCTCCCATAAATTCAGGCCAGCATACTACTGGCCTTGTTACTTCTCTTGCTCGACCATGGGATTTATTGTGAAGATGCACAGGCTTGCACAGATAAAAAAACATCAAATACGCAACCATGTTGCATTTTACACAAAGCCCATGCTTACAGACACTTTTTGTGAAACCTGTGAAGGTTTCTTCTTTGACGTCTGCTTACCTACTCAAACCTGTATATCTTTACAATAAATCTTACGGTCAAGCAAGACAAATAAGGGAACAAAGCGGTTTCACTTTACTGAAACAGCCCAAATATTGCACCATTTGAAACACAGAGGATTTACATTCATTTCTGCTCCAGCTAGTTATTCCAACAGGAGGAGAAAGGGGATAGGTGGGCAGGCGTCTTCATGTAATCACCAACATAGCCGCAGGCAGTACTGTCTATGTCAGTACTGGAAGGAGGGCCTGCACCTGAATGCCAGTGACAGCAGGCCTTTCTAAAATGTCATGGAGGTAGCTGAGCCATTAGCCAGTTGGGCAGGTCAAGCTTTGTAATTGACAATCCAGTAAGCTGTTAATTACAGCTTATGACAGCAGTACTGTATATGTAGAGAGCAAGGGCCCACAAGAGGAGCCCCAAGTAGGCTAATATCCACCCGTGCACATGCCAACTGATAATCTTGCGGTTGTCACTGAAAATGACGCCCCAGGAATTCATGCTTTAGTTGGACTATATCTGTTCTAAATGCTTGGAATAGCATTGCATGGGTTTAAAATTACCTTGTTTAACCCCTTTGATCTGGTGCCTCCCAGCCATTTAGGCCGCGTACACACGATCGAACATGTCCGCTGAAACTGGTCCACAGATGTGTACGGCCTATCGGCCTGTTTTCCAGCAGACAAAAGTTTCCAAACATGCTCTCAGAATCAAGTCGACGCATGCTTGGAAGCATTGAACTTCGTTTTTTCATCACGTCGTTGTGTTCTACGTCACCGCGTTCTGGTCCGAGGAGATTTTGGTCCGATGGTGAGTACGCACATCAGACCAACAGACCACTTCAGCCTGGTCCGATGAAAACGGTCCGTAGGACATGTCTGATCATGTGTATGCGGCCTTAAGGGACTTCAGGTGTCGGGAGGTGGGACAAGATTTATACTCACATGACCGCTGTGATTGGCACAGTCACTTGCATATTTCCGTGCCGTAGGGGTTAAGATGTGCCACGGTTTCAAAACTAATATTTAGAAACTGTAAACACACATACTGTAATAAGAAATATAGAAAAATTAATAATGGTTTTGTGACCCTTCAGAACACATGATGGAGCAAGGGCTGCAAATTTTCCAAATCTTCCAGGTAGTCACATGACTGGATTGTTTACAATTATATTATCCAGGGCTACTGACCAAGGTAGATGGAAGCCTTAGTGCAATGCTTTGTTGCAACTGAAGAGAAGGTCTCAGACACACCTGTCAGAAGTGCATAGCTGATTACCGATAAATGTATTATGGATTAATATCCAGTAAATGTTCAGTCCCTAAATGTACTGTATGGGCCAGATTCAGGTAGAGTTACGCTGGAGTATCAGTGATTCGCCAGCATAACTCACACTTTGAGCCGGCTTATCTGTTTTCTGTATGCAGAAAACAAGATACGCCGGGATTGAGTTCATATACGAGCGGCGTAATTGTTTTTCGCCGTCGAATCGGAACTGCAATTTTAAAATGGGCACTCGGGGCGTTCCCGCTGATTTACGCCAAGAATATGTAAATCAGCGAGAGACAGCAATTCACGATCGTACACAGGCCCGACGTAGTGACTTTCCGACGTTTCCGTAAGCGATACGCGGCGTAAAGAAAAACATGCCCCCTAGGTGGAGTATCCTATGTTAAGTATGGCCGTCGTGATCACGTCGAATTGAAAAAGTTTAACGTCGTTTACGTAAAACGTCCGTGAATGGGAATTGTAGTCATTGACGTTCACTGACAGAATTTGGAGCATGCGCACTGACAGTCGACGCATGTGCAGTACGTTCGTCGCGGGATCGCGCCTAGTTTAAATAATACACGCCCCCTACCCGCCCAATTTGAATTCCGCCAGTTCATTTTCGCTACGCCGCCGCAACTTTAGAAGCAAGTGCTTTGTGAATACAGTACTTGCTCCTAAAGTTTCGGCGGAGTAACGTAAATGACGAACGTTACTCCAGAATAAAGATCCGCTCTCCTACCTGAATCTGGCCCTATAAGTTCAGCCTGGTATATGTTTTGTGGTGACAAGTTCACTTTAAGAACCTGTGTAATATTATTTGTGAAATGACCACACTGTAACATAGCCCTATATCAATATATAATTGGAAGACTTACGTTAATGTTTCTAGATGTTGATGAAAGTGCTCTTTTCATATAAATGTACAAGTGTCTGTTTTGACCGTCAGCACCTGGAATGAATGAGATTTGGTTAATCAGATCCTTTATGTTGCACAAGATGATAAATGAAGCAGTTCATGCACTTTAATAGACCTAAAATACACAAGGGTATTTAATAAAGGAGATCAAAAAGCAATGATGTGCAAGATGCAGTACAGTACATAATGACAACCAATCGGAGTTCAGCCAGATGCAGATAGATCTGTGAAAAGTGACTTCTGACTGGTTACTGTAAATCATCTCTGCTTTGTATCATGGTGGAATAAGCACAATGATGAAACCAGCCTGATAATGTTCGGTCCCCTAAATTGTTATGTCAAATAATCAGAACATATTTAAGGCAAACAGATATATTCTTTTCAATGTAATCTGCCAAGTGTTATATGTTTGGGGGCTTTTAAACACTAAATCTGTTGCCATAATTTTTTCTATTTTAAATGCCATAATTTTTTCTATCATTTTAAATGTTTCAAAAACACCACGTAAAGCATAAAACATGCATTGTAACATGCACACTGTTATGACCCCTGTGGGATCCCCTATCTAAAGCGGATCTACTGCTAAAATTACAGTTTGCTTGGCTGGCATACGGACCCTCTAGCTTTAACGATTTCAGAGTCACTGACCAGGAACAAGTATGCAGAAAGCAGTTCTAACTTAAAATGGAAGAGTTTCCCCAAGAGGTTTTTTTTTTGCAGGAAAATATTTATAAAAAGGTAATTGATTAAAAATCTTTTATTCTGTCAAAGAGTGTGATCAATTATACAATAAATTTAAGATATAAGCTCTGGTTAGCGACACAAACCACAACATGAGCAATCACTCATGGCAAGCAATTCACCAAGGAGACCATGGTTTGCCAATTACATTACAAAAGTTCTAACATAAAGCTTGTTTAAACCCAGAAGCAAAAATGTATTCTTTTGCAGTTTACAAATCCTTAAAAAATAAATAAAAAAATAAAACATTTTTGCTTGGTAATCCTGCCAGTAAGTCTGTTTTTTTTTCCAGATTCCTTTATTAGACCAAGCTGTCTAGCAAAAGTTTCAGTTCAAGGGTTGAGACAAACCATTTAACATTTATAGGGGTGTTTAGAATGTTCAGCTTCTATTTATTTATGTAATACCTTTTTCCCCATAAAGGAAAAAATACTGTTGCTGTAAATTCAGCTTCACTTTGTTAGTGAAGTCCATCAAAATTTGTTAGTGAATATAATTCCTCGTACACACGACCGGATTTTCAGAGAAAAAAAAGTCAGACAGGCTTTTTTTCTAGGAAAGTCCGGCCGTGTGTAGCCTCCATTGGATAATTTTTTTTTGGAAATCTGAAGGACCTTAGATAGAGAACCTGACTTCCGACGGGCTCACGGTGGACTTTTGCACAATCAAAAGTCCGACCATGTGTACAAGGCATTACGCTCCCCTTTCTACAGGTTAACAATGCTGCTGTCTAAGGGTGGTTCCATTGCTCTTCCATATTGTGGAGACTTCCTAAGACAGGAAATGTTTTACTGCCTGAAGCACAGTGAGGGCCACTTATTCAGGGCGCATGGGCGACGCCCCCACTAACCTTGTGTCAGGCCCCCTAATCTACATGCAGGGTGCCGGTTGCATGGATTTCAATAGTTTTTTTTTTAAGCACATGATTAAAGCCCAAGGCTCTAATTGGCTTCAAAAAAGGGTGGGCTCGAGCTCAGAGCCCACCCACATGTGTCACAATAGCGAATGATTATTCGCTATTGTGTTCCTGATTCTCCTCCCAGAAAATCAGGAAGCAGTTCCTGTGACCCGATTGGCCAAGGAGTCTTAGAACCCCCTGGCCAATTGTGTCTCAGGAAACACTTCCTGTTCACCTGGGAGGAGAATCAACAGCCCCACTCTTCCTACCCCCTGACTCCAAAGGTAATGCCCTGATCGCTGCCGTTCCATCAGTCTCCCCTGGGGGGGAGCACCAGGTAAAAATAAAGCCTAAAAAAGCCCCCTTCCAAAAAAATAAAACAAATGCAGGCTCCACATTTAAGTTCTCGTAAGCTGCATTATATTGCATTCTTGTTTTAGGGTTTAGATACACTTTAACTAGTTGAGATCCGCGCTATAGCCGAATGACGGCTTCAGCGCGGATCAATTGACGGCCTGTCACTAGCACGTTCCCCGCGCGCTCTCCCTTGGACACAACCAATCACAGATCGCCGCGGAGGCCAATCAGAATGGCCGTTTGCGATGCGATCTGTGCGGCCAATGAGAGATGATCTCATATGTAAACATATGAGATCATCTCTGATTGCCGTTTTACACAGAGACAGCGTCCTGTCTCTGGAGAGGAGACCGATCTGTGTCCCTTGTACATAGGGACACAGATCGGTTACCTCCCCCAGTCACCCCCCCTCCCCCCACAGTTAGAACACAATGCAGAGAATACATTTAACCCCTTCCTCAACCCCTAGTGTTAACCCCTTCAATGGTTGTAACATTCATACAGTACTTAGTGCATATTTATAGCCAAAAATGTGTCAAAAGTGTCCGCCATAACGTCGCAGTCGTAATAAAAATCGCAGATCGCCGCCATTTCTAGTAAAAAATAAAAAAATAAAAAATAATATTTCTGTCCCCTATTTTGTAGGCGCTATAACTTACCAAAATTATGTAGAAGAATACGCATTGCCCTCAACTGAGAAAAAAAAAGTTTTTTTTTTTTTTTAATTGGGATATTTATTATAGTAAAAAATATTGTATTTGTTTTTTTTTTTTTTTTTTTAATTGGGATATTTATTATAGTAAAAAATATTGTATTTGTTTTCAAAATTGTCGCTCTTTTTTGTTTATAGCGCAAAAAATAAAAACCGCACAGGCGATCAAATACACCCAAAAGAAAGCTCTACTTGTGGGGAAAAAAGGGCATCAATTTGGTTTGGAAAACACGTCGCACGACCTCGCAATTGTCAGTTAAAGCGACGCAGTGCCGGAAGCTGAAGTTTCACCTGGGCAGGAGGGGGGTATATGTGCCCAGGAAGCAAGTGGTTAAGCTTAGCTTTATGCTTGCTTTTCCTGGGTCCGTGACTTAGAGAGTAACCAGGAACAGCCAGATAACTAGCATGTTCATAAGGAGTTTAGAAACCCTGCTATTTCTCTCCTGACAGGCTTTTTCTTGGTTCAGTCACAGACTACTGTAGTGGGACCTATAAGTGTATATATATATATATATATATATACACACACACACACACAGTATATAGTATGGGTTTGTATATATGTATTTAATTTACGGTATATTATTACTCATAAATATGTAGGTGTGATCAGAAAAATTCAGTATACTACCTTTTTTAGCTACTTCTTGTTCCACCAGTCAGAGTCTGTCATTATCATTTGGAACTCCTGAGATCCCCAAGTCCAAATATATTTAAAATGTGTCCACTTATACAGTTGATACCCTTACAACCTTTTGATGTTGAGTATTCAGATGTGCAGGATCATGTGTATGCTGCAGGAAATTGAACAGATTAGAGGCATTTAATGGATCAGAAAAGTTAAAACAGGTATATGAATACTTTAAAGTTCCTATTCCAAATACAAAACAGCACTTTAATAGACATTAGTGAAACATAACATTGGTAAGTCGTTGCTGCAAAGCAGTTCCAGACATATAAGAAACCAGTTTCTGGCCTTCTGAACTGTTTGCACAATACATATGATGCCAGAGTGAAAATGTCAGACATCATCCTGGTTATAGCTGATAAAAGTTACACCAGGGGGCAGATAAAACAAAAAATAAATAAAGTAATTCTAAAAGGTGCATTTATTTTAAAATAATAAACATGTTATACCTACCTGCTCTGTGTCATAGTTTTACACAGAGCACTCCTTATCCTCCTTATTAAGAAATGGAAAATTAGGGGCTCTTTTGATACAAAGCCAAGGTCAGGTAGACCAAGAAAGATTGCAGCCACAACTGGTGGAAGAATTGCTCAGGATACAAAGAAAAACCCACAGCGAACTGCAGGAGAAATACAGGCTGCTCTCCAAAAAGACGGTGTGGTTGTTTTTAACCACTTAATCACTGGGCCTATTTTGGCACTTTTCTCCTTCATGTAAAAATCAAAATTTTTTTGCTAAAAAATTAATCAGAACCCCCAAACATTATATATTTTTTTTAGCAGACACCCTAGGGCAGCCATTTTCAACTAGGGTTCCGTGGAACCCTAGGGTTCCTCCAGAGGAGGCTAGGGGTTCCTTGAGCTGTGGCTGATTTGCCTTCTATTTGATGGTGCCTACATAGTTCTGAGCCAATTCCACTTGGAGGAGCCAGTGGTATTACACCAATGATCTTCATAGTTCTCTGTAAGGGGGGCATTCTTACCACTACTTTAAAAAAGGGCATTGTTCTTACTGACCACCAAAGTAAGGGGCATTGTTCCCACTGACCCCCAATAAATCGTTTTTTTAGGGTTCCCCAGTGGTAAAAAGGTTGAGAAAGGCTGCCCAAGGGAATAAAATGGCAGTCATTGCAACTTTTTTTCTTGCACGGTATTTGCGCAATCATTTTTCAAACGCCTTTTTTAGGGAAAAAAACAGTTTCATGAATTAAAAAAAAAGCAAAAAAGTAAAGTTAGCTCATTTTTTTTTATAATGTGAAAGATGATGTTACGCCGAGTAAATAGATACCTAACATGTCACGCTTTAAAATTGCGCACACATGGAATGGCGCCAAACTTAGGTACTTAAAAATCTCCATAGGCGACGCTTTAATTTTTTAATTTAATTTAAGTTACAGAGGAGATCTAGTGCTAGAATTGTTGCTGACACTCTAACGCACGCGATGACATGTGGGGTTTGAACGGTGCTGACATATGTGGGCGGGGCTTGAATGCGTGTTTGCTTCTGCACGCGAGCGACCAGGACAGGGGCGTTTAAAAAATAAAAAATGATTTATTTTTACTTCTTTTTTTTTATTTTTACACTTTTTTTTACATTTTTTTTAATCACTTTTATTCCTATTACATGGAATGTAAACATCCCTTGTAATAGGAATAGTGTGTGACAGGTCCTCTTTATGGAGAGATGGGGGGTCAATAAGACCTCACATCTCTCCTCCAGGCTGGAAAGATTGCAAAAGGTAGGACAAACCCCCAAAAATTCTTCAAATATATTAATAGTAAAAAGGTCAGGTCTGACCATGTAGGCCCTTTACAAAATAATCTAGAGTGGGTGATTGAGGACAAAGAGAAAGCTAAAAAAAATTACCGATCTAATGCATTTAGCCGCGATTGCGGCTGTGTTTACATTCCTGGTACCAGGCGTGACGTCATAATGTCGCGCCCGCTCCTCCGACGGTCATAGAGATGACTGTGACCGCCTGGTCACCAGTCATCTCTATGGTTTTGCTGCGAACGCCGGCCGATTCGCTCTCTGGGCCCCCCAAAGCGGCGGAACTGCCGCTTTGTTCATTCTTATGGGGCACAGAATTGCCAGCTGAAGACAGCGATATCTGAATGATGCCGGTGGCTGCAGGCATCATTCAGATATCACCACACAAAGTGGAGGACGTCATATGATGTCCTGCCGTGAGTAAGTGGTTAAGGAGCACAATTCAACGATACTTGAACAAAACTTAGCTGCATGGTTGAGCTGCCAGAAGGAAGCGTTACTGCGCCAATGGCACAAAAAAGCCAATGAGGCATGTCAGGGTGTTGTTGGGCATATCGTAACCAGGCTTTTTTGTGAAACTTGTACAATAAAGGCTTCTTTCTGGCAACTTGACTATGCAGCTAATTTTTGTTCAAGTATCATCGTATTGTGCTCCTTAAAAACAACCACACCATCTTTTTCCAGACCAGCCTGTATTTCTCCTGAGGGCTTTTCTGTGGGCTTTTCTTTGTATCCTGAGCAATTCTTCCTCCAGTTGTGGCTGAAATCTTTCTTGGTCTACATGAC
Source organism: Rana kukunoris (assembly GCA_029574335.1). Taxonomy (NCBI): domain Eukaryota; kingdom Metazoa; phylum Chordata; class Amphibia; order Anura; family Ranidae; genus Rana; species Rana kukunoris. The sequence continues at coordinate 542,118,783 of CM056050.1, read as the reverse complement.
CTTGGCTTGGTATCAAAAGAGCCCCTAATTTTACACTAATTAATTAATAAGCGATTAAACAGTACTTACTGGCATATTCAAGGGTTTGGATATCTTTTTGTATCCTTTTCCATCTTTGTAAAGCTTCATTACCCTGTTACGCAGGACTTTTGACTGTTTTTTTCTACTTCCGCATGGCTCAGAGTCTAGCCTGCTGGGTGAATCCATGTGAGAGCTAACAAACTCATTGACTATTTATACACAGACACCAATTGTGATTGAATTTTTTTTGGGGGGGAAATTAACCTTTATTTACCATTTTAACATGTGTGTGCCACCTCCTTTGTCTGTACCAAGGCCAAACATTCCAGGGTATGCAAACTTTTTATCAGGGCCAGTTGGGTGATTTCTGTTATTATTATGATTTAAAAAGGATCCAAAAAACGATGTGATAATAAATGGCTTCTTGTGATTGCTATCCCTAAATAAAAGACAGTTTTTTGGCACGATTAGTCAGATTTCAAGTTATTTCAGGTATGCAAACTTTTAAGCTGTTTTTCTGGAGTTCAGCTTTACCTTACCATCTGACTGAGGTGTAAAGTTAAAGTAACAGATTAAAAACAGTAAAATGCTATACATCAATGAGTTAATCAGCTAAACAGTATTACTGTCATTTTCACAGTTCATGTTTGTAATATATGAAACACACAAAAAAAAAAAAAATCACAGTTTCTAAAGTAAGTTTTCTCTTCTAGCCATAGATGGGAAGATGTGACACCAAAAATAGCAGCAAGCAGGGGCGGACTGACCATTGAGTCACTTGGGCACTGCCCGAGGGCCCCATGCCACTAGGAGGCCCCATCAGGGTTGCCAGGCCCAGTAAAACCAGGGACAGTATGTATAAATATATGTTTGTATTACATCTGTCCCTGATATGTCCGAAACCAACATGCTTTTGATGTGAAAATCCTGATATTTTAGCTGCCCCGCCTCTGCACTGCCTCCTGGCATGGTGGCCATCTGTAAGCCCAGGGGTGCCATAACCTTCTATTGTCCGGGGGCCCCATGAGTTGTCAGTCCGCCCCTGGCAGCAAGGGTCTTCTGTCTACAGCTCCAGTACCTGCCGCGGAATCTCGTGTGCAGCCCAGCCTACAGATTGAAATGGAACATAGGGTGATCCGTACCTCCTTTTCCTCCTCCTGATTGAGGGAAGGATAAACTAGGATACAGAGAAATTTTCCAGCCTGCTGTACAATCTCCATTGTGCATTTACTATGACAGAAACCTTTCTAGAGGCATCCCTAAATATCTCCTTCCCCTAGATCAGTGGTCTCCAAACTGCGGCCCGAGGGCCAAATGCAGCCCTTAACTTGCCTTTATCCGGCCCTTGAAGCACTATCCCTCCCAATGATACAAGACACTATTCTGTCTTCTGACACCGACAATGGAGCACCATTTCTCCCACTGACACCATTAATGGGGCACTATTCCTCCCTATGATACCAGCAATAGGGCACTATTCCTTCCTATGATACCAGCAATAGGGAACTGTTCCTCCCCCTAATACCAGATGTTTACTCCCACTGATGCCCGGAAAATTTTCACTCCCGCTGGCCAAAGTCCGGCCCTCCAAGAGTCTGAAGGACAATAAACTGGCCCTTTGTTTACAATGTTTGGAGACCCCTGCCCTAGATGGTGTCACACCGAGCCTTGAGGTCGTGGCAGAACGTGGCCATTTATCTCAATCGTGAATACGATCATTAGTTACTGCAGAGCTAGTACAAAATACACAAATGTTAGTAGAAGATCACTCTACTATAAAACATTGATCATTTTTTGTAATATAGTGTCCCTTTAAGTTTGTGTTGAATTATTGCCTCTACCCCTTTCAAGAAATCTACTTCCGCCTGAATTAATACTCTTAAAGTATCTGCAAATCTACCACAGTAGCTGCTTAAGAAACAATAACACCTTTTATTTCACAGGGAATTAGGTAACCATTTACTTCAGCAGTCTGGCAGAGCACTTAAATCTGACAGTTTGTGCAAAATCCACTGCAAATGCCTAGAACTTCTGGAATGAAAAAGCCTGATCTTTAACGAAAGTGTTCTGTTTGTATGAATAGTAGGAGCCTCTAACTATAATAATGTGTACAGTAATTAATCCAAGCATTGCTGTCAGCACTCAGTGTTTTCTTAAAGTGGCAAGTATGTCTCTGTTTACAATATTTAGAGGACAAAGTCACATTATGGTTCAGTTCACACTGCCGTGACTTGGGAGCCGACATGTCAGACCCCGAATCGCATGACATGTGAAATCCTATGTTAGTCAATGAGAGCTGTCGTAATTAGCACTACTTTAGAAAAGGTTCCTGTACTACCTCAAGTCAACTTCTATCCGACTTGGGCCCATAGAAGTTGCCTCTGAGTTGGATCCTCATCTATATTAAGGTGATTTGGATCCGATATTACAAGAAGATTACTTAGGCATTCCCTGAAAGTCGCTTCAACATCACATCACAGTAGTATTCAAAAGTCACATCAAGTCACCAGCAAACCACCAAGAAGTCGCCTGGCAAAGTCGCAACAGAAGTTGCGTGACTTTTAGGTTGCAGTAGTGTGAACAGAGCCTAAAGGATAACTGTATACTGTAATTATTAAAAAATAAAAAAATAATAATAACAAGGCAACACATCTGTAAAAAAATCAGTTCTGCTAAAAGCCCTCGTGCACAACCATCAGTTCAATGGTGGGATGTGCTGAGTGTACAGAGATAAATGAAGGAGTGTGTTTATGATATAAAGGTGGATGGTGGGGCGTCCTGAGTGCCTAGATGTTCATGGTCAGGTGTGCCGAGATCTGCTGAGTGTATTGTTTATTGTATTGTTACAGTAGATTGTTTCAAGAAAGGTCTGGATTATTTCTTAGATACACATAACATAACTGGATACTAATATTTATAGGTAAAGTTGATGCAGCGAATATCTGATTGCCTCTTGGGGAATCAGAAAATTATTGTTTCCTCCACTGGAGCAAATTGGATCATGCTTTATTGTTTTTTTTTTTTTTTTTGCATTCTTCTGGATAAACTGTGGAGTAGTTCTGAGTGTATAGAGGTTGCACGATGGGGTATGGTGAGTGTAAAGGGGTGAACAGTGGGGTGTGTTGTGTGTGTGTATAGGGGTGCATGATATGGTGTGTTGAGTGTACAGGGGTGCATAATGGTGTGTTTTGAGTATATAGGGGTGAATGGTAAGATGTGCCGAGTGTAATGGGAGAATGGTGAGGTGTCCTTTTCATGCTCTCCAAGACTTATGCCGCGTACACATGACCGTTTTTCGGGTTCTAAAAAATTTAATTTTAAGGGTCTAGAAAAAACAACGTTTTTCAACCCGATCATTAAAAACTAAAAAAAAAAACGTTTTTCAACCCGATCATTAAAAACTAAACACGATCATAAAAAAAAATGCTCTAGCAAAGCGCGGTGACGTACAACACGTACGACAGCACTCTAAAGGGGAAGTTCCATTCGGATGGTGCCACCCTTGGGGCTGCTTTTGCTGATTTTGTGTTAGTAAAAGACGATTCACGCTTTTCAGTCTGTTACTGCGTGATGAATGTGCTTACTCCATTACGAACACTAGTTTAACCAGAACGAGCGCTCCCATCTCATATTAAACAAGGAGAAAAAAGTTGCGCATACCTAGTGAGAAAAATTAGCAAAAAGCTGCGATACAAAAATGTTATTCAACATAAACAGATTATGAAAAAGAGGTGGAATCGCACTAAATAAAGAGCTGTGACTTAATACAGGGCACAACACGTAATGAAAAACAGTCAATGCGGGAATACAGCCTGTAGACCCATAGAGACACACCAAAACAAACATGAACTTATGAGAAATCAAAAGGTCAAAACTCTACTAAAATTATGTGGCTATGATCATGTGAAGAACACCAACATAAGTGATATATGTATACAGTGTAGAAAAGTTATATTTCTGGGGCCTCAACCTAGTTGTAAAGACCAGGAGAGGGAAGGTTATGGTAGAAAGTCCACCTAGTGGTCACAAAAGAAAACTGCTCAAAGTTTATAGTGAACCAGGGTGGGATCTTGGTAGGAAAAAAACCTTTAGATGAGGATGAATAGTTTCTCCCAGATTTGTGGTGTGTAGACCAAAGCAGCAAATTCTCCAGATGATGAACAATGCAACAGTCTCTACGTTGTCAATCACACTTGGGCTTTTTCTGATTTGAGTGTAGAGTCACAGCACCAAAGACAAAAAACACAAAAAAAAAACTTGCATAGTGTGAGACCTGACGGACAGCGTATACACCAACACCCGTGTGGGACAGTCATGAGATGGGGAGGGGATAGTGCAAACCCACCACCGCTGTACACACTGACCCTTACCAGATGATGGATCCCCTAAGGGTAGATGCAAACACCTATGATCGGGTGGATTACAGTGACCATGAGATAGAGAATGGACCCCCTGAGAGTGGATGCAGACGCCTGGGATCGGGTGGATTACAGCAACCGTGGGACTTCAGCAGATGGCAATGATGATGTAATATCATGGAACGACAGAAGAGCTCACATAGTGTAAACCCGATACATTTATTAAAAGTAGATGAATAAAATTACACTTACAAACGAATGTAACATTAAGGCTTTAAAAACAAAGTGCCGGCCGGCTTAGTAGAACGCGTACGTCCTTCCGTATAGTTGCAATGACGTTTAACTGACAATTGTGCGGGTGTGCAATGCTGTACACAAACATAATTGATGTCCTTTTCTTACCCACAAATAGAGATTTATTTTGGTGGTATTTGATTATCTCTGCGATTTTTATTTTTTGCGCTATAAACAAAAAAGTGCGGCAATTTTGAATATGTATTCTTCTACATATTTTTGGTAATAAAAATCGCAATAAGCATATATTGATTGGTTTCCACAAAAGTTATACAGTCTACAAAATAGGGGATAGATTTATGGCAATTTTTTTATAATTTATTTTTATTAGTGATGGCAGCAATCTGCGATTTTTATCATGACTGTGACATTATGCCGGACACATCAGACACTTTTGATGCTATTTTGGGACCATTTTTGTCATTTATGCAGCAATCAGTGCTATAAAAATGCACTGATTACTGTGTAAGTGACCCTGGCAGGGAAGGGGTTAAACACTAGGGGGCGATAAAGGGGTTAAGTGTGTCCTAGGCAGTGATTCTAACTGTGGGGGGGCTGGGCTACAATTGACACGACAGTGATCACTGCTCCCGATGACAGGGAGCAGTAGATCACTGTGCTGTCACTAGGCAGAACAGGGAAATGCCTTGTTTACAAAGGCATCTCCCTGTTCTGCCTCACCGTGACACGATCGTGGGCCGCTGGCGAACATCGAGTTTGCGGGGCCCGCGGGCACGGTCACGTAGATTGCGGCGGGGCGCGTCTGCCATGTAGCTACTTAAAGGTAAAGGTACAGGTATGTCCATTTGTCCACCGCTGCCATTATGCCGATGTATATGGCCGTGCATCAGTCGGCAAGTGGTTAAAGTGGTAACGCATAGGATCCCTCTTATATAGATACTTAAATTGACCTTTAATTCTTCCCTGTATCCTGCAAAGCATTCTAGGAGCTACAAATAGACACATGTTAGTAGGACACAGGTTGTCTATGAAAGACTCAGTCTAGTCCTCCAGTCAGTATTTCAAGGCAGGAATGTGCACATGAGCCATGTTTGCCTGTTTGGAAAACTTGACTTCCCCTGATGAATTGCACAAAAATGTAGAAAACATTAAAAAAGTGAGTCATTTAGATATCTATCCATCAAATAAACTCCTGAGTAATATCTGACCTTAATTTCTTTTGGCGAAGACTGAGACCAGACTGGCTGATCACCAAACTCGGAGTTAAGAATTCTGACATCAGGGTTACAGATGTTCATAAATATCACCAAATGTTTAAAAAAACACAATGCTGAAAATCAATGACAATAAGAGACACGCTAATCAGTTTGATCCTGTCTTTAATTACTGGGCTAGATTTTTCTCTGTCTGTTTGGACTATTAATCCAAATCCGACTTGTTTTGACTGCCCCAGTTGTACGTGTGCATAAACAAGGTTTGAAGTCCATGTAAGAAAACAGATTAAAGTGTTGGGAAGAGAGAATAGCAATTTTCGGCTTTGAAAAATAAACAGAGATTTCACCAGTAATGATGTCGACGATTTGGCCGAGGGCTAAGCCGGTTCGGAGATGGGAAAAACGTGTCTTAAAACAGGACCATGTTCTGAGAAATGTTTTCATAATTGGATCTGCTGCTCCTTGGAGAAATGCACAGCATGTAGCACGGGGCAACACAAGAAAACGACACCCTTGTCTAGTTCTATTTATTTAAGCTCCCGGCCAGTAAAATCCAAAAGTCAGGTTATGTCTGGAAACTCTCCAGGTGGTTTGTGTCTGGTTCAGCTTCAGTATATAATAAAGCAGTATCCCAGAAATGACAGTAATGCTACCCATGGTTGCAGGGTAAATTAAAGCTGGACTCCAGACAGATATGTATAAAAGAAATTAATAATGATTTGTATTAAAGTGGATGTAAACACAATTTTTTTTAAATAATTTTTTTATGTCACAATGTAGAGTATAAGAATTTCTATCATCTGTGCCCAGTCTTGCCACACAGAGTTAATCTAGTTAATTTATTGTTCAGTGAAATAAAACAGACTAAGGCCGTGTACACACGACCGAGGTTCTCGCTGGAAACCAGCGAGAACCTCGCTGGAAGCTGCATTCCAGCGAGGACCTCGGCCGTGTGTACGCTCTCAGCGAGCTTCCCGTCGGGAAGCCCGTCGAGCAGAAATAGAGAGCACGCTCTCTATTTGCTCGACGGCCCGCCTGGAAGAATGGCTGGTTGCCATTCCCGACGGGCGGGTCGCAGATTTCGACGGCCGGCAGGGAACCTCGACGGGCGGAACGATGTGTTCTGCCCGTCGAGGTTCCCTGCCGTGTGTACACGGCCTCAGAGATAAAAACCTTAGTCCGCCCCCTTGCTGTGAGTGACAGGTAATTTACATATCTCATGCACTAGCTTCAGACAGGCATTCATTTTTATTCCCACTCCTTTTCTGAAGTCGAGTTCGTCGACCAGGCTGTCGAAAAAGGCGTCGAGCCATTAGTCCCGATGGCCCATCGAGGAAATAGAGAACCTGCTCTCTATTTTGGCTCGACACCTCGCTCGACAGTTTTCTTGGGGAAAACGTACACACGATCGAGCTTCTCGGCAGAATATGGATCCCAGCGAGCTTCTCGCTGGATTCTGCCGAGAAGCTCGGACGTGTGTACGGGGCCTGAGAAATACATAGGAAAAAATGCATGTTGACAAGGGGAGTGTAGAGGAGGGCGGGGAGTCTACTGACATCACGACTCCACCCACTGAGCTCCAGACAACAGAACCACCCACAGAATCTGCAATTTTTCAGTTCTTATAACAGACAGAGGGGAGACATATGACAGGTAAGGATACATGCAGGAGGCATCTATATCCTTATAGATCAGCACTATGGCAGTAGTTTAGAAAGGATGGGAGTGGGTTTACATCCACTTTAATAAATCATTACATGTATTTTTTCATGCAACCAAAGTAAGTAATTTAATAAGACTTAAAGAAAAATAAACTCTTGTCAGAAGTTTAAAATTATGGTTAAATCCCCCATACAGTTCCACGCAGTGGTTTTCAAGTAAAAGGACATTTTGTATTAGGCTAGGTTCACACTGGCATTAAAAGCAGACGTTTAAGAGGCGTTAAAAATGCCCCTCAAATTCCTATGCACAAGATACAATAGACATCGCACAGTGCTGTTAACACTATGAAAACATGAAGTGTTAGCATTTTGACGCTAATGCCTCGTAAACACGACCAGGATTCCCGATGGGAAAAGATCTGTCGGAAATCCCGGGGGGGGGGGGGGGGGGACCGAGAACCTGCTTGGTAGCTTTTCCCCCGTACACACGAGATGTTTTCCCGTCGGGAAAACTTCAATGAGAGCTTTGATTGGGAATCCCAACTGTATGTATGCTCCATCGCAGTTTTTCCCATAGCAAAACTGTCAAAAACTGCCAGGAAAAAGTCAGCTGGGAGTCCCGGTGGGAAAAAAGAGAGCTGGGTCTCTTTTTTTGTCCAGTGGTTTTTGGGCAATTTTCTTGTCAGAAAAACTGCAAGCAGCATTCACATACAAAAGCTCTCCTCGCAGTTTTCCCGTCAGGAAACCCGGTCGTGTGTACGAGGCATATCGTAACACTTTGCAAATGCTCTGGCAGGCAGTTGTGGTGCCATTGCAGGTTGGTAAAGCACAGTTTAGGAGCTATTCACTGTATCCGCTTCATCGGCACATGCACACTAAAGAAACGGCCCGCTCGAGGTGTTTCTTCAGTAGCCGTGCCCTGACCGGCGGCTCCCACGCACATGCAGGGGAATGACGTTATCATGGCTCTGGCCAATCACAGCGCCTGAGCCCACGAACCCGGAAATAACTCTGGGAGACATGTCACTGGTCACAGCTCATTATGCCTTTGTCTTGCATGTTTTTTTTTCTGAGTTTACAACCATGTTAAGATTAGTTAATTTACTGTATTGGAATAGGCATTTGTGGAACAGTTTTGTAATGTACCTTAATGCTCATCAAATGCTTCAAAACTGCCCATAGGGCATTTTGGAAGCATTTTTAACTCATCATTAATGCTTGTAAAATGCCAGTCTAATGTCTATACTAAAGCTCATTAACACGAGTCTAATGCCAATACTAACGCTATAAGAGCTTTTGTTAAGCGCTAAAAATGTAGTCAAGTGTGAACAATCCTTTACTGTTAGTGCTGGCTGTAACTCTACCCCAGGCTGAAGCCCAATTTATGGGCATGCCTGTGAGGGAGGTACAGTCATAATTGAAGCCACCTCCCGCTCTTCATTCTGCTACCCTTTGCATCCTACGTCACCTCTTCTGGGCGTGACACACACAAAGCAGTCCACGCAAAACCTGCCTCCTCCTCTGAATGCTGCCAGGAACAAGCTCTGCAGCTTTGTCCATATGGCAGCCCTATGACTCCTCTACTGTACCCCTATAACGGCTTAAGAGTAGTGAACAAACCTCTGTCAGCTAAACCCACCTGCCCACCGCCAACTATGCAAGGGAAGGGTGTGAGTAGATCTATTCTGAGATCTTCTTCACAGCATAAGCTGACAATTTCTATTCCACTCTCCCCTGCATCCTTCATCCCCATCTCCTTCATTCAGCATTTTCCGATATCAATGGGTGGGGAGATATATGATTATATGATTTCATACCAACTGCACAAGTTTCAAATGGACCAAGTGTTATGTGCGCCTAGTGTATTGCTCATTTGTAATTGTGTGATGGGGCTGTGTAAATATCAGAGCATGAAATGTGAACAACGCATATCCCTCTATAGTGTGTACTTGTCGGTATCCAGGACACTAATTGCCATTTCTCTTTCTTGCCTCATTCCTCTGCTATCAGCATTAGTCAATTCTGACAAGTTTCCCTGACAGGAAGAGAAAAAAGGTGACAGGGAAGGGATCTCCAGCACACAATCTGTGATTGACAGCCTCAGCTTTGTTCCTGTGTGCTGTGTGAAAGTGGGTGTGTCCATTCCATCCAATCAGCTCTCAGCTTCCCTCGCTGAGCACTACAGAGTGTAACTTTAGCTTCCTGCTCCAGGTTTCTGAAAGCTCCGACAAGCTATATACATTCTATACTTTGAAATAATGTGAAGGCGAGAAGATGCAGACACACTGGTACAAGTTACGTTGGAGGATTTCTTTAATCTTAGAGCATTACATGAGGCCAGTCACTCCACTGGGTATACGTTAGGGTTTACAACCAGTTTAATGAACAGAAATGCAACTCATTTGGCAGGTAGAGCAGCTCCCAGGACTAATTCAGAAAAAGCGGAAGTAAACCCATCCATGAAACAGTTTCCTTTCCAGGATGTGCCAGGAATGTAACACTTACATTAATTGTGCTCTCAACCAAACTGTCAAACCATCTAATGGGTGGTGTCATAACTGATCACATGTGCAGCATCATGGCAGTTGTAGATTAAACAGAGGCAAAGATGGCAGCTTCCTTGGCTGAAAACGATAGGTGGGTTTACTTACACTTTAAACTTCCCCAGTGAGAACCTTACAAAACCAGGTGGTGAAGGCAAGGCGCCCATCAAACGAATTCCAGCTGATTTAGCAATGGAAGACAGAAATTTTTTTTCCCTCACCACGTTCTGGTATGACTGGCCCTTTATGTTAATTACAACTGGCAACCTGTATCACCTGTGCACACATCTTTCTACCAACTTGTATCAAATAACTGCTCTCACAGAACCACATGAATGAAACAAACACATAACATTAATATAATAATTAAAATACAACGGGAACATTTTATTTTCAGCTTCCGTTTCATACATATTTTACCTGAGAAAGGACTGTGAGTGGTTCAAAACTGTTGTACACTAATGATGAGCTCAGGAGTGTTTGCAACTGTCTGTGCAGATCGGGAAATGTTTCACTGCCTGTGATTGGCACTGTGGCGCATTAGCTTCCTGGCGGGTCCGGGCATGTGGAGTTACAAACAGACCTGTACTTATCCTTATTGTACACATTGAATGGATTTATCACATTACCACCAATTCCACGTTTTGTAGATTTCCTGTTCTGGATTTGCAAGGAATTAAATAAATACTTTGAGGTACTATAGAACTACTAATGTGGACTATTTTATATATATTTTTATATAAATTTATATAAAATAAAAATGTGAGGGGTGTACTCACTTTTGTGAGATACTGACTGTATATATATATATATATATATATATATATATATATATATATATAGTTATATATATATATATAGTTATGGAGGTGTTATTATTATCTGAATTTTACAGTGATGTCTAATGCAGCTTTGTATCCTAGGTGGCAATAGTTTCCCAAAATATACCCATAGTCCCAACACTGGACTGGATTAAAGTCCAAGCGAAATGCTCTGATCCAATTTCCACTGGCGTATGGAAATATAGAACATCTCACTAGAGGCTTACAGAAGATTAAGGTCCATGAAATCTCATAATTGGGCTTTTCTAAAATATAAAACAGAAGAAAAATGTGGATGAAATTCCAGTAACAAAACATACTGATATTAATACAGCAATAATTTTTATGGTAAGTTGTGAACCTAAAATAAAGAAATGATTGTCCTAGTTGGCCAACTCATGCACCTGGAAGACACGAAGAGCATGAGACAGCGTCCCACCAGCGTAAATAAGATTTTATTATGGCAACTCTGTCTAATGGAGAACAGCACTGAAAGTTGGAACAATGACTTGGTGAGCATCCACATTCCGATACATCAACCAACTGTCAGAAAACACACCCTTAGCCCGAGTAACAATTCTTGATTTAGTATGTGGTAGGCTTAGTTAAGATATATATTAAAAATAAAAAAAGCTAGGCTGCATTTTTCACCAACCCCTGTTGTAAGCTTCAGCCAAATTAGTTTTAGTTTTTTTCTCTTCCAACCATATAGTTGGATTGGAACATTTTGGACTCCCACTGACATTTTCTAAATAAACCTGTAACTGTGTTTAGTACACTGATGCCTCGTACACACGACCGATTTTCACGACAAAAAAAATGCAATTTTTTATATCGGTCGAGTCTTTTTCTCGTAGGAACAAATGGTCGTGTGCATGCTTTTCCGAGGGGAAAAAAAACGTGCATGCTCAAAATCAAGTATGAGACGGGAGCACTTGTTCTGGTAAAGCTAGCGTTTGTAATGGAAATAGCACATTTGTCACGCTGTAACAGACTGAAAAGCATCACAGTTTAGGGGGATTATTAAGCTGCTTACAAACCTAACAAAGGAGTGGCAGTGCAAGCTTGTCTGATGGCTGATTAACAAAAACAGAGTAGGCTTGGCCTGCCAGAATGCACATGTATGCAAGTCAAATTGGGAAAAGGGAGTAGAACCAAACACATCCAGTGACAATTCTCCAACACCTGTACTGTGAGTGCAGATCACCACAGTGATACACCTCCCGGGGATTGGTTGAAGAACTGGAGAGGTGGTGAGTATTATAGCAAAAGCTGTTTTTTTTTTGCTTTCACAGGTACTGACCTATAAAATTTCCATATAATTTTGAAAAGCTTTTAAGTAAAGTCTTCTTAGTTTCTTGGTTTACCTTTCAGCAATGTTCTAACCTGGCAATGGGTGAGACATGACTTTGACTTCCCGATTTACCACTCTGAAAGGAGAACATTTACGGTACAGCACAATAGAAAACAGGGCATAGAGTATAAGTGGATGAGACTTTTGTTATGTGTCCTGGCCCTCCTGGACTACTGGTGCAAGGTCAAAATGAGAAATCGTGCACCCATGAAAAACAATACAAATCCAACAGAAATTCCCAGATCTCAAGAATTTGGGCTAATCTACATGCAGGGTGCCGGACGCATATATTTTAATGGTGTTTTTGTTTTTGAAGCACAAGATTAGAACCTGAGGCTCTAATTGGCTTCAAAAATGGATTGGCTCGAGACACAGAGCTCTGCGCCCTGACACCACCCAGTTGTCTGACAATAGCGAATTAATATTCGCTATTGTTTTCCTGATTCTGCTCTCAGGCTAATCAGGAAGCGGGTCCTGAGACCCGATTGGCCAAGGAGTCTTAGGACTCCTGGCCACTCGGGTCTCAGGACCCACTTTCTGTTCAGGCTGGGAGGAGAAGCATTGGCCCTGGCTCTTTCCTTGGCAAGCTGGCATGAGGAACAGCAGCCCTACCCCAGATCCTCGTCATCTGCCTCCTAAGGTAAGGCCTCTAATCGCCACCTTCCCATCCATCCCCAGTGGGGGGGGGGGATTTCACCACTTTCCTGTCTATCTCCCAAATGGGGGGAGGGGGGTTGGGATTGGATTTGTGGCCCCGTTGTGAGCTCATCTTAGATGTGCTCCAGTTCATGGGGTGATCTTGTCCTTCCATCCACCTGGCAGCCCATGAAGTGCCGGGATCCGAGCAGCAGGGACAGAGCCTAATCAGCCTGATAATTGCCAGTACTCCTCTCCTCCATTCTCCTCTCCATTTCTTCCCATGTTAAATAGTATTAGTACTGCATCCCACACCCCTTTTATACTGGAACCACAAATATTTGTAAAAATTGCGGCAACTTTCCTTTTATTAAATTTTGCAGTGCAGACAGTTTGGAGTTCAGCAATCCCCTTACTGGCCAATTTATTAACTAGATGCAAGTATTCGGGGTGCTTTATAATAAAGGGGATCACCTTCGTCCCACCCATCACCCGCAGGGTCGATCCAGTGTCGCCATAGACACATGCTTCTTCTGTAGAAAGAAAGCTGGCCAATACTGTATGAATGACACTTGCTTAACTATGTCCAACCTGAAACAATCTAAATAAATAAATCCATCATAGAGCAAAATAAATATATCTGCAAAAACACATCACACGTTCAGAAAGTTCTGGTGCAAAAAAAAATTGTAAACAACTCTATCTGCAGGGATTACACAAAAAATGTCCATATACTTCATAAAGTCCATGAGATCAACCACAGTCCAAAACAATGAAAAAAAGTGCAAAAACAATTAGTAGTGAAAATTCACCAATTGTCCTTCACCTCACACAAGTTTTTGTCTCACACACAGGCTGCCAGCGGCCACAGGCTAGTACAGGGTAATGTCACTCAAGGCTTGGGCGGAGACTTGAGTGATGTCACCCTGTACTAGATTTTATTTTGCACCATCACTTTCTGAACACTTGGGCCCGGATTCAGAAAGGACTTACGCCGACGTATCTCCTGATACGCCGTGTAAGTCCACGGATGCGCCATCGTATCTATGCGCCTTATTCTTGAAATTAGATACGCCTGAATTTTGGCTTAATCCGACCGACGCAAGTCTCCTACGCCGTCGGATTCTGGGCGCATATTTACACTGGCCAAAGGGGCGCTTCCATAGATTTACGGGTCGAATATGTAAATGAGCAAGATACGCCGATTCACGAACGTACTTGCGCCCGTCGCTGTAATCTACGCCGTTTACGTAATGCGTACGTCCGGCGTAAAGTTACCCCTGCTAGGTAATGCAAAGGTATGGGCCAGGGAACGACGCCGTCAAATTTTACGTCGCATACGCCATTTACGTAGTACTACGTGAATAGGGCTGTGCGTAGGTTACATTCACGTCGTAGGCATAGCGCACTGGGATGCGTCCAAGAGCCGACGCATGCGCAGTTCGTTTTTTGAAGCTCAGCCCATCATTTGCATGAGGTCATGCTTCATTATAATATATCACGCCCACTTCCAGCCCACTTACACGTATTTTAACTATACGCTACGCCGGCGCAACGTTGAGCGCATATTCTTTGAGAATAGCATGCTTGCCTCTTAACGTTGTGCCGGCATATCGTAAAGACGATGCGCTACGCCGGCATAAATATATATATTTTTTTTCAGATATATTTATTTTGCACTATTATAGATTTATATAATAGATATTTTTATTTAAATCGATTCATTTATTTTCAAATTGCACAGACTTTGATTAAGCACTGAGGCCCAAATTCATAAAGCAATTACGCCTGTCTAACTGGTGTTAGACAGGAGTAATTTCAAATTTCGCGCGCCGTATCACTAGTTTGAATCCTCAAACCATGATACGACGGCTTCGGGCTTCGATCCGAGAGGCTTACGTCTTCGTAAGCCTTTGGATCTACGCTGCGATATTTTTGGCGGCCGCTGGGAGGAGTTTGCGTCGTTTTGATGCGTCGGGATATGCAAATGTGTTTTTACGGCGATCCACGAAGATACGAGCGGTCTTCGCAATCGCTTACGTCTGTTTTTTTTTACGTACTGTTAGACCAGCTTTTTGCTGGTCTAACGGTGCGTAGCCCATGTTAAGTATGGCCGTCGTTCCCGCGTCAAATTTTTTTTTTTTTTTTTACGTAACTCGTTCGGGAATAGAAATGTCCGTAAACGACGCTACTCAAACAACGAATGACGTAACGACGTGATTTCGCGCAATGCACGGCGGGAAATTTGCGAACGGAGCATGCGCAGTTCGATCGCCGCGGGAACGCGCCTATTTTAAATCCTTCACGCCCCCCACTCGCGTAGATGGATTGCGACGGGAGAAATACACTACGCCGCCGTCGTTTACTGGACAAAATCTACCTGGATTCCACGTAGAGCCAGGTAAAAAACGGCGGTGTAGTGTATTTCTGATACGCTACGAGAATCTAATTCTCTATGAATCTGGGCCTGAGTGTTTGAGCGTAGTTTTATATATCCACACATTATTTGTGATCACAGTGACCGCAGATTAATTAATTTAATTGATTTTATTTATCACATTTCTGTAGTGTGTATTTATTTTTATCTATGTCCAACCTGGCCCTTTATTATTGGTCAAAATAAGTAAGGTTTTATTAATTAGTATTAGTACTGTGTGAAGTGCCCACATCACAATATGAACAACGTCAATAAAAGATCTTCGCAGTTAAATGCCAGGTTTGCATATGCCGTCTGGGCCCCTGTAAAAATAAATAAATATATACTTATCCCTGTCTTCTGCCTAGCTGGGTATGAGAGCTTCCTTCTGAGAAGATTATTGGGATATACAGTCCACTCTGCAAGAGTATCTAGTTAGATTTAAAGGGGAGTTCCACCCACAATTTCACTTTTTAAATATAAATACCCCTGTAATACACAAGCTTAATGTATTCTAGTAAAGTTAGTCTGTAAACTAAGGTCCGTATTGTTGTTACAGCATTTAGATTATAAGTTTATAATCTAGAAATAGACCGTGGCCATCTTAAGTGTGGGCATCATGAAGCCAGACTGTATGACTTCCTGGATTTCAGCTTTGCATATCTCGCACATGCTCAGTGCTGCACAAGCAATGTAATAGGTTTCAGTCAGGTTTGCAAGGACTACTGGGAAACATGATGACTATCCCAGAAACCCTTGCAAATAGCCTTGTGACTTAATAGCCTAGGCTAATAAGGAGGAGGAAGTAATGAAGGACTACAAAATAAAGGTATTTACAAGCAACAAAATAAATAAAAATTGTCCATTCTGAACACTGAGATTAGGGCATGCAGCACAGACAAATATAAAAAAATGGGTGGAACTCCACTTTAAGATGCTATGTATTCCCCAGGTCCTAGCCAGATACAGAGTGATGTCACCATAGGCTAGACGGGGTAAGCGAGTATGAATCTACTACAGTATATACAGACCTTGCATTGTACTGCAAGGGCTCCTGTAAATGTTCAGGAAGTTCTCCCCTTGTTTGCACAATAAGTGCAGTTTTGTATTTTTGCATCCAGCCAATACAAGAGTTAATATTTCACATGGTCTTGATTTCTTAAAGTAAATGTTTCAAATTCAGTAAACATTCCTTGGACAGATCATTAATGCATTTCCAAACCTTCTACAATTAAATTTGTTAATGTTTTTAGAATCTCTCATTATTTGATCTCTAATCCCTAGATTATCCAAACACATCTCAAATACTAACAGACTCTAAACAACTGAGAATGCTAAACATATACTGTATGTCCAATAGGATAAAGCGACCATAAGGGAAAACCAGTGGGGGGGGGGGGGGGCAGGTGGTCAATATTTAAGATGGCCATACATGGTGTGATTTTCTTTCCTACATCCACAGGTTGGAGGAAAGAAACACAGTCAGTGTTCATGGGGGAATCCCTCCCGTGGAGCTATTGCATTCTCCCGGCGGAGGAAGCCTTCCCGAGGCGTTTGAAATGAAACAACTTTTTCTTCAGGGGCGTGTTTTTAGAAGACATAGGCGTATATCTACAACATTGTAAAACATTTATATTGAGGTAAATATTGTACATATATATAAAAAACATTATTTTATATATGACAGTTAAGTTACATATTATTTGTTGTAGACACTTACATGCATTGTTTGGTGTTAAAGGAGTTGTAAAGGAAACATTTTTTTTTTTTGGCTGAAATGACTGTTTACAGGGTATAGAGACATAATAGTTAACTGATTCCTTTTAAAAATGATTAAAATGTGCCTGCACTTTCATTTTAGTTTTTCATATAGTTTCATGCTTCTGTGAAGGAAAGAGACACAGAGCCAATACAGGGCAGTGTTTCTTTTTCTTTTCCAATATTTTTATTGAGTTTTCAAAAAAGAAAGTGAGATGAAACATGAAACAATAAAACAGGAACATCCTGTGTACACACTTAAATATCAAATAACAGATAGCAATAATATCTATTAAGGGCGCAATAATAAAATCTACCTGGGTCCCCACCCGCCAGCAAAGAGGGGGCTAGATCAGAGTTTGGGATATTATATTTCTCTTGCAGAGCCGGTTTTGTGAAGGCTCCTCTATGATCACATAAATCAGCTATCCTCAACAGCCCTTTGTTGATCCACCAAGAAAATTCCTGGGGACGGAGGCCCGGGGTGAACAGAGGGTTATGAAATAGTGGTGCCAAAGGCGCATGTGGAGATTTAAATTCGTGTTTGGCCGCCAGGCGGTCCCACAGGCTGAGGGAGAACGACAGAGACGGACACAGTATGGGCGGTCTGTCCTTTCCCCTAAGCCACATCAAGTGGGAAATCTCCCTGTCAGGACACAGGGAGGACTCCAATTCCATCCAAAGCGGCCTAGGCCGGGCCGAGTGGAAGCGGGTCAAATGAGCCAATTGGGCTGCATGGTAGTACTTAAGGAGATTAGGCACACTCAGCCCCCCTCCCAATTTAGGTGCGTACAGCGTCCGCCTGTTCACCCTGGGCCTCTTGTTAGCCCAAATGAACTTCAACAGATTAGCCTGAAATTTCTCTAAGTCCACACTCACAATTGCAATTGGAAGGGTTCTAAAAAAATACAAAACCTTAGGTAAGATAGTCATTTTAATAGAATACAGCCTACCGAACCGGCAGTGTTTCTTTTTAAAATGAAATTGATTGGTGCTGTGGGGTTTTAGACACACAGCAATCACACCTTCTTGATTAGAGACCACAAAGAGAAGCTCCCAGTACTTTTTTCATAAGGAAACAGACAACCAGGAAGTGTGCAGAACAGAGCAAAAATGAACAATGAGGACATGAAACCAGGACTGCATTAGTGACCCTTTAACAGAAAAATATTCCAAGTATCGTCTTTGTAGTTAAATGCAAAGAAGAAGGTAGTGTGACTCAATGTTGAACATATGGATGGTGTAGAAAAATGATGGTCTGTTGAGGGGTACCTCCACCATGACTTTTATGTTAACATCAAACAATGCATGTAAATGTCTACAACAAATAATATGCAACTTAACTGTCTTATATAAAATAATATTTTTTTATATATATGTACAATACTTACCTCAATATACATTTTGTACAGTGTTGTAGATATACGCCTATGTCTTCTAAAAACACACCCCTGAAGAAAAAGTTGTTTACTTTGAAACGCGTCGGGTAAAAGAAGACATCTGCTTCTATGCTTGAACATTGGTGTCTTTATACAGGTTTATATACATTCCAATTCACGTTTTTAACTGTGATGCTTAAATAAATATTTTTTAATACATTACTGTGCATTATACATATTTTTCTAGATATATGCATTTAAAGTCCACTTAGTGGAATCAATTTCTTTTTTAGCAAAAACAATAGAACACAGGAGAGAGGTGCCAAGGAGCCTTATAGTGTAGGGAAAGTACAGGGAAAGAATATTGCACCATCTATGGCCAGCTTAAGAATGAAGTACAGGCAAGCCGCACTTTTAAGTACACAATGAGACCAGAGCATGTATGTAAAAAGAAAATGTACTTAAAGTGAAGCAATACCTTTTTTCACTTCTCAATGCTGACCAAAATTGAACATAGATTCCAATGGTAAAAATCGAGAACAGTGCCATGCCAAGCTGACCAAGATTTAACATAGAGGCCAATTTTTTTCTTACTTGCGAGGAACTTTACATACACCTGTGGGTATGTCCGTACTTGCGAGTGTACGTAAAGTGAGTGTACATAAAGCAGGGTATGCTTGTAATGCTGTAAGCTCATGTTGTATCACTTCTGAAAAAATCCCTTGCTGATAGACATTACCTTTTCTGCCTACTGCAATATATGGTATGTAGTGGTATGTAGTGGCATTATTTCTGTGATCATTCAAATTCTACAATATAAACAATAGCGGTTGTATACCCCTTTTTTTACACTTTGACCTGGCCTGTACGGTTTAGGAGATATTTCCCTTGCATGCAGCCGCTGACTTCAGAGGGCATGTGCTCTGAGTTCGCCAGCTGAAAGGTCCGGCAGACGACAGAACTTGCCGGAAAGAAGTTATGACATTGCGGCTCCGGGCACTCACAGGATACCTGGAAGACACGCCGAGAGAAAATGTCCATTCCCTCGGCGTGAACTGGGTGAGATACCGACACCTCGTTTTTCGGTGCATATTAGCTCATTATGCCCTTTGCCTTACAGGTTTAGAAAAAATGAATAAAAAATCAGCGGGTTTACTACCGCATTAAGCATTTATGTGCGTTGACTATTCCAAATTCTTGGCTACACTGGTTAGGCCCCACTTACATGCTCTTGTTTGATCTGTTAAAATACCATTGAAGGCGTTTAGTTACATCTGTTCACTAAGCGCAAGATATGTACACTAATCGGAATTTCCGATGGGATAAAATCTGATGGAATTTTCCGTTGAAATTGTGTTCAAGCTGTCTTGCATACATACTGTCAGACCAAATTCCAACTGTCCAAAATGCGGTGACGTAAAACTCTACGAAGAGTCGAGAAAAATCAAGTTCAATGCTTCCGAGCATGCGTCGACTTAATTCTGAGCATGCATGTTTTTTTCTCCGTCGAAGGTCCACACAGACGATCGGAACTTCAGATAGGATTTTTTTCCTTCGGAAAAAAAAAAAAACATGTTCTTTTTCTAAACTCCGACAGAAAAAAAGTCTGATGGGGCCCTCACACGGTCGATATATCCATTGAAAAAATTCCGTCTGACTTTTTTCATCGGAAATTCCGATTCTGAGTACAAGACATTATTGTATTATCACAAAGCGCTATCTAGGACCTGAGATAAGGATAGAGGGAGAGAGATTCAGTAGTTTAGCAAAGGACAACTGGGCAGGGCTGACACAATTTAGTCCTCAAAAAAACTTCAATGAAAGTCAAAAAAATTTAACTGCGCTAAATAATATATGAGTATAATATAAAAATAAGTGCTGCGCTATTCTGCCAGGTCTCCCACACATACAGGGACAAAAAAGGAGGCAAATGCTCCAAAAAGTGTAAAATGGTAACTAAAAGATTTAATAAATCAAATAGGCACATAACTCACATGTTTTCTTAATAAATGTGCTATACAAAATAATATTCAGGATCCGATCACTATAGTTTTCTCATGCATGATGTATGTGTAGGAGACCTGGAGGAAATCCCTAAATGAGAATGACGGAATTCTGTAGCCAAATTGTCGTAAGGCATTGCTGTGAATTATCCACATCTTGACTACTCATTAATTTGTGAGTCAGACTCCTTCTCATAAGTCTTTATGTATGACACCAGGGTGACATGGAATTTATAAAGAGAAGCTCTGTGGGTGATCACTCTTATGTTTTGTCACTGGATGGACTGTTTATCAATACATTACGGACTGTATGCATTCACTAATTGTTAGTCACATTGTTTTTTTTTTCTATTTAAATATTTGTGGATCATATATATGTTTACACCGATATCAAGATTTATTTTGAATAGCACAACACTTTTTTTTTTTGTGTGATTTAATAATTATATTTTATTTTGCACTAAAAGCTGTACTTGCAGGACATCTAACAGGATAACACATTGGAAATGTGCATATATTGCAGAGATGTACTGCCTTTTTATTTTTGCCCTGACATACATTTCAAGGATTTTCACTTTTGTGTACTGCGGCTTTCCCCCGCCCCCTCGTCCTACAGCCACGGGGCTGGGGGGATGCACTCGCTGCGCATTGACGCCACCTCTCACACGCCCACACGATCGGCATCAGTATTGACGCCATGTGCTGACGTGCTGTTCTTCCACCTGCGTGCGTCACAAGGGAGGAGCTGGGTGCCTACGTATAAGCATTCTTTGCTTGTATGTGGCAGCACATCTAGCGTGACGTTTAGTGGGGCAAGCTCTGGCAGACGTGCTGTTCCTCCTTCTCACCACTACCACTGGCTACTACTCTCACTTAGTTTTACCTGGACACATTAATACCCTGCCACATCATGCCTCTCTTTCTAACCTCAGGTACATTCATTATTTTTCCTATTTTTTCACTGCCCTGTGATGGTATGTTTTACCATCCACCATTTTGTATGTTACATACCTTATCCACTATTTTGTCTCACCTATGTTGGAATTTATATACACTTCATGCCTCACCTTCATGGTCCTTGCCTTCCACTAGCTAAGCTCATTACACTGATGCATGGCTTTTCACATTTTTATTACAGAAGCCCTTTGGGCTCATACTTACCACTGCACCAGTGGAAAAGGCAACCAACATCTCACCATTTCCAACATCTTGAGGTCAGACCTCCGCTGCCGCCAGTTTGCTGCCACTTCAGTTCCCGGGGAGACCTTTCCCTTCTCCCTTTGCCTCTTATTAACATCACTACCATCTACCCTGTTTTATCAATTACCTTTAGGTAAGAGTGTTAGGACCAATGAGTTGTGATCCCCCTATTCCCTCTCTAATTAAATATCATTAATTAGTATATTATTATTATCTATTTTCTATCATAGGTATCCCCAGTCCCTAGTTGCTCCTGATGGGTGGAGATTGTCCACAAAACGCGTCGAGCTTACCCTATTGATGTTATGTCATACCAATCATTGTTACTATTATGGGCGTGACGTTGTTTGAATCATGAATTGTTATGCATTATATATTATGATTTCACACTATTTTGGATATACTGCTAGTTACATCGTTTATCATGTGTTACATTGTCTACCATGTAACTATTATAATATTTTATGATTTATTAATCATGTTTCTATCTTGCATTTTAACATATTAATTGATCTACTATCTATACCTACAATGCACTTTATCCCAATGTGTCATTAATAAACATTTTATTATACTATATTGATTGATTCGTTCTGCCCTTAGTGTTTTGTTTCATGCAAAGTCCCACCTTTTTCCCTTTGTCCCCATTAGTCCCTCTTCTTTCATACTGTCGGGGATGGAGACTTGTGTGCCGGATGGCCACGGTCTCATCTAAAGTCCCACCAACCAAACAGATTTTGGATTCAGAATTTAAAATCTCTTTTTTCGATTTTCACTTTTTACTAAAAAGGGCAGGGCGATGGTCAACTAGTGGTAGGAAGTAATAAAATGTGTCAGAGAACAAAGAAAAATGGCCAACTGTGTGTTAAAGTACCTCCATGGGTTTCTAATAGAGTCTAGCTGGGCAGGTGTTATTTTTGCAACACGATTGTAAAACTGAGGCCAAACCATTTGCGCATATCTCCTTATTAAAACTGTATCTACCACTGCAACTTAGCAATCACCATATTTTTTTTTTTTAACAATTTTAACATTGCTCTTAACAAATGGATACATCTCATACACAATGATGTCATCCAGCGATCAACCACCCAACAAAATAAATGCATTCCTAAAAATATGTCATCTCTGAAGAATAGAGCACTTTGCATGCCGCCATGTATTGGTATGCAGAGCATGGCTCTCTCTCTACCAGTATGATACAATAAATCAGCACTAAGCTCTCTGCCCGCTCCACTCAGGTCTTTCATTTCCCCTTGTCCTCCCTGCAGTTATAAAGGAACCATATCAAGTGACAAAGCAGTGGGCACAATTCTTCTCATTAATTGGTTTTATAGGAGTCACTAGCAACTTATAGACAGAATAAACTCTTTTCTATTAGAGTCTACACTGCATTTCTGGGGTTTTTAGTTCAGGGGGTCTGATCTGGGCACAGAGAAGCATGGTGCTGTATGAATGCCAGGAAAAACTTGACAAAATCACAAAATCCCTTTAGTATTATTTTTCTCATGAAAACAAATCTAGAAGTGATGAGCTGCCAAAATAAGAAAGTAACATTATTTCTGCAAGCAACTGACATTCCAATGACAATACCAACATTTCTGAAAAATATAAATGATAGAGGAAATAAAGAATGTTTGACATTTTTCCTGTTATTAGTAAAGGTTTTAGACTGTTCCTATATGAAGGGCTGTCCATGCAATGTAATGCCACTGAAAGTACAACAGGTTCCCAGTTTCTTTCTCCTCTTCTTCTAACATAATAAAATGCTTACAGCGGAGTTCCACCCAAAAGTGGATTTTCCTCTTTAAGCACTCCTCGTCCCCTTACATGCCACGTTTAGCATGTCATTTTTTTGGGGGGGGGGGGGGGAGTGGGGGCTTCGGTAGGAGTGGGACTTCCTGTCCCACTTCCTACTTCCACCCAGGGACCGCCTAGGCGACTCCTCCTCTCGCCTTAGATTGCCACTCCCTCTAGGCGATCTCCTGGGACATGTGACAGGTCCCAGGAGATCGCCTGTCCATTCCTAGAGCACAGCGCGACTCACGCATGCGCAGTGAGTGCCTGGCCATGAAGCCGAAAGCTGTCATGGCTGGGTGCCCACACTGTGATTGTAAGCGCCGGCAGAGGGGGGTGGGAGAGGAGCGGAGCTCTGGGCGGCCGCGTTGCTGGACCATGGAGCAGGTAAGTGTCTGTTTATTTAAAGTCAGCAGCTACAAAAAGTGTAGCTGCTGACTTTTAATAAAAAGTAAAAGGCTGGAACTCCGCTTTACCAGAATAGGGTTACTTCTAATAAAACTTCCCAAAGAGGTCTCTGATTGTACACTAAATGAAGCTATTCAACTGGTTTTTCCCAACTTCTGTGAATTGCCTCTAAAACCCATTACTTTTGATGATGTACTTCCAGAGCCAGACTATGCCCTGACAATAAAGACTGAATTTTAAACCAATAAAAAAAACCCTGAGCAAATAGCTGATCGGCATGTGTTTTGACATATTAATAAAACAAAAACTATGTTCACAACACACAACAATAGTATGAAAACAACACTACAAGGTATTGCAAGATGAAAAATATCAGCCAAACAGTTAAAAGATAAAGGTTAACTTTCTGCAGGCTAATGTTTTCCATGCTTTTAATATGATCAAACTCGCCTTTAATGCTTACATTTTTCCTGCATGCTAGTAGGCAAGCAACTCATGCAAAGCAGTGGTACTGTGCTGTATCACAAAAATGTTGCAGCAGAATATAATTATGATGCTACTTCTGGCATGCTAGGGATTGTTGGTCCTTGGCTTTCACAGAGTAGCTTCAAAATGTCTCTTGCAGATGAATGGTAGGGTATGAGTTAATGATGCAGATAACAATAATAGGTTTCCAGTATGCATATTTATTAAATACTATAATTACTTTTTTGTTTTAACAGCATATCCAAAGTTTTAGTCAGTACTTTCTTTAATGACAATATGGTCATAAATTTGTCACTGTTGTTGCATATGTAGAATTTCTATTTAAGACTCCCGTGGTATGGTTTTGGTTGCTAATCTGGTATTTTCCAAAAGGGCAAGAGTGTGAGGTCCTGTGAGCTGCTCAGCTTCAGGTGACCTAGTTCCTACTAAACAGTAACCTTCACTACAGTCTATACACATTGCATCATGTTACCAGTACTGCAACTAGGGATGAGCTGAACACCCCCATTCGGTTTGCACCAGAACCTTCGAACGGACCGAAAGTTCGCTCGAACATTTAGAACCCCATTGATGTCTATGGGACTCAAACGTTCGAGTTCAAAAGTGCTAGTTTTAAAGCCTAATATGCAAGTTATTATCGTAAAACGTCTTTGAGAACCCGGGTCTTGCCCCAGGGAACGTGTATCAATGGAAAAAAGTTTTAAAAATAGTCGTTTTTTTCAGGACTCCTGAAAAAAATACAATTTTTTTAAAACTTTTTTTTCCATTGATACATGTTCCCTCGGGCAAGACCCGGGTTCTCAAGAACGTTTTCACAGGCATACTATAGACACCCAGCAGGCACAATATTTAAAAGTAATTTTTCCTTTTTTTTCATTTAAGCATCATTAAATCACTGCTCCAGGAGCAGTGATTTTAATGATGATTAGATAAAAATAAAAAATAAAAATGAAAAATTCCTTTAAATATTGTACCTGCTGGGTGTCTATAGTATGCCTTTAAAAACGTCTTTAAATAGCACAATCACCTACCTGCCAATAAATAAGAAAGAACTGATCTAGTTAAACTATACAGTGTATAAATATATGTACAACACCTGGGATGTATATATATCCTCTACACACTGTAACATTAACTGACTAGCCTGCCTGCCTGCTCTATCTACCTGAAAAAAATGACACTCTCTCTCTCTGTTCTCTCTATCCACCGCCGCAACACACTACATAAGGCCGACCTGCAGGCGGCTTTTTATAGTGTGGGGCGTGTACTAAACCCCCTGCGCGCTGTGATTGGCCAAGCATGCGGGTCATAGTGCATGCTTGGCCAATCATCAGCCAGCGATGCCGCAGTGAATTATGGTCTGTGAAATGTAACTCGAATTTGGTGCGAACGACCCGTTTTGTTCGTATTTCGAAGAACGATCGAACATACGATGTTCGAGTCGAACATGAGTTCGACTCGAATACGAAGCTCATCCCTAACTGCAACCTGTTGCATCATATAAATGCTAACAAGTGACAATTAGTCTCAAAAGTGGCCTTTCGATGAATAAAATGGAGTCCACACTAAGGCAATCTAAAGGTCTAAAGAGAAGGTTAGTGTAAAAGCGCCCCCATATATTTAGCTACATTGGAACCTATGGGGCAGATTCAGATACAATTACATTGGCGCAGCGTATCATAGATACACTACGCTGCCGTATTTTACCAGGCTGTACGACGAATCCTGGTAGATATTGTCCCTTGCGGTACGGCGGCGTAGTGTATTTCTCGCCGCGTAATCGAAATACGCGATTAGGGGCCGTGAAGCATTTAAATTAGGCGCGTCCCCGCGACGATCGAACTGCGCATGCTCCGTTCAGAAATTTCCCGCCGTGCATTGCGCGGATTGAAGCCCGCAGCCGTATTTTCAAGGTTTGAGGTTTCAGAGTAGTGAAAAAACGCGCGTAATTCGAAAGTACTCCAGTCTAACGCGAGATAGACAGGAGTAATCGCTCTGTGAATCTGGCCCTATATTTTTTAAACAAATGGATAGCAAACTTGAGACAAAAAGAATACACTTATGTATTTCTTTTTTTTTTTTAAATAGTATTTATTGAAAAGTTTTATAAAAACAGAACAGAAGGAAAATACAGCGAGATATTACATACAAGCAGTACCAGAACACAATACACATTTCTTAGCCAAGGTAAACATACCAGCCAGAGAACAATTCGTAACCATGTGGGACAAACAATAACCAATGGAACATAGCCGTAAAGCGGAATACAAGGAAATCTTCGAAACAGCCACCATTAATACCTTGGATTCTTGGCCGCGAGGTAAATGAGGGAGTAATATCTAGGAGAGTAGAGAAAAATATAGGAAAACAAAGCGGGAGGAAGGGAAGAGGGGGGAAGAAGGGAAGAAAATAGTAGGGAATGGTACCAGAGGGGGGTAGAACAAAGAAGATAAAGGAAAGGGGGAATGGGGGGAGGGGATATTGCTCTGAACTCACGCTGATTGAGGTATTGCATGGTAGTAGAAGGTATATACAGTTGTCATAAACATATCACACTCATGTATTTCTAATGGCATTTGCAAGCCTATATTTAAAATTGCTTTGCAAAAGACACCTTTTCCCGATGGTTAACATTGCTTTTAATGCATGAACTGTTTAGATCTCCAACCAGAATGTAGATGCATATTTACTGCTTTGGTTATAAGACAGAATACATTTTTTTTAAAGATTGGATATATTGTGCCCACAAACATTTCTCCTAAATGCCCCTATTTTGTCTTTTGTAGCATATGGCATGATTTTTTATATAACCCCAAGTTCAAAAAAAAGTTGGGATGCTGTGTAAATTATACATCTCATAAACCCATATTTTATTCACAATAGAAAATAGAAAACATAAAATGTTTAAACTGAGAAAATGTACTGTTTTAAGAAAAAAAAAACAGGTCATTTTGAAATTAATGGCAGCAAAGTGTCTCAAAAAAGTTGGGAACAGGCAGCAAAAAGCTGGCAAACGTGGTACTATCAAGGAAGAGCTGGTAGAGCATTTTGTGACTAATTAGGTCATTGGCATCTTAGAGAATCAGAATGTCCCAGAAGTAAAGATGGCCAGAGGTTCACTAATTTGTAAAAATCTAAAAACTGAACAATTTCAGAAAATTGTTCGTCAACAGAAAATTGCAAATACTTTAAATATATCATCATCTACAGTACATAATATCCTCAAAAGATCCCAAGAATCTGGAGAATTTTTTTGGCACAAGGGACAAGGCCAAAACGCAACATTAAATGCCCGTGATCTTCAGATACTGCATTAAAAACAGGCAGTAATCTGTGATGGACATCACTGCATGGGCTCAGGAATACTTCCAAAAATTACTGTCTTTGCCGTGCCACCCAGAAACACAAGGGAGGGCACTACCATGCAAAGAAGAAGCCACACGCGAACATGATCCATAAATACCAAGTCCTCTCTTGGCCAAAGCTCATTTTAAATGGTCTACTGCAAAGTGGTAAAATTGATTTGTGTTCAGACAAATCGAAAATTTAACATTCTTTTTGGCAAATATGGGGAGGGACCTTTTGGCTTGTTATCAGCGCTTAGTTCAAAAGCCAGCATATCTGGTGGTATGGGGGTGCATTAGTATGTATTGAATGGGTAACTATCTAAAAAGGCACCATCAATGCTGAAAGATATATCCAGAATTTAGAGCAGCATATGCTTCCATTCAGATAACTTATTTTTCAGAGAAGGCCTTGCATTTTTCAGCAGGACAATTCTAAATCGCATACTGCATCTATGACAACAGCCTGCCTTCATTGAAAAAGCGTTCAGGTGCTTAACTGGCCTCCCTGCAGTCCACAATTTGGTTTTCTGCTATCAGTTTCAAAATGACTTTATTTGTTTTCAGAAAAATTGTACATTTTCTTGTTTTAAACATTGGATATGTTTTCTATTTTTTTGTGAATTAAATTTTGGCACATAATCTTTTTAGTTTTTTCAATTACTTTTCAATCAACAGTATAGTCACTCTCTCTACCGCAACACATATACAGTATGTATATATTGTGATATTGGGAGATTATCTCAGTTTGGTAAATGCGCTCGTCAGTTAAACTGTGGTCAAGGGCTTTCTGGCCCACTTTTATTAGGCAAAACAGAAATAAAAAAGTTTATAATATTATTATAATACAGAATTTATATAGCAGAAAGTTTACGTAGCACTTTACAAAGTATAAGGGAGACAATGCAGTTACAATTCAATACAATACAAGAGGATTAACAATGCCCTGCTCAGAAGAGCTTACAATCTAACAGGGAGGGGCAGGTGGTACAAAAGGTTGTCACTGTTGGGAATGAGCTGATGGAAGTGGTAAAAAATTACTTGGAGGTGTGATAGGCTTCCCTGAAAAGATACGTTTTCAGGGATTGCCTGAAGGCAGCTAGAGTAGGGGGATAGCTGGACAGGTTACGGTACAGAGTTCCATAGGATGGGTGAGGCTCTGGAGAAATTCTGGAGAAGAGCTTGGGAAAAGGAGGCGAGCGAACTTGAGATTAGGAGGTCTTCAGAGGAGACAACAGGCTCTCTTTCAGTCTCACTGCTGCTCCTCTCTGGTCTTTAAGACCACAGGCTCTTCAGGTTCACTCAGCATCTAGTTGTGGCACCTTGATTCATAAGTCCACTCTTAGCCCTGAGATTTTTCCTGACAGCCCAGGCTCACTTACTTCTTTAAAGTTTAGGTTTCCTCTGCCTGATGGACTCACCTTGTTATCCCAGCCTTCACAATCTCCCAGACCCTCACTTTGTCTCCCAGACTCGCATTGCTAACTCAACCCTCTAAGTACCATGGACATAGAACCCCTCCAACACGGAGAGCAGTCTCTTGGATAAAACCCTTTGGTTTCCAGACAGGGTCAAACACCTGTTTTTGCACAGACTTGGCTTATAATGACCCTGCACACTTGTGTACTCACACAGCCTTAGACTTCCAGCAAAACCCAGACACAGGATTGAAGGCTTTGTCCCTCCCAAAACACTTTGAAGCCTTCAAGTCTCCAAACTCCAGGCCCCAATCTGGGATTACATGCCCTGAAGAAAACTTAAAACATAGCTACACTCACAATAAATTAGCATTCTCTTTGAGAATACTGTGTAATTTTTATATTCATTCCCTGAACTCACATTGTGACAAGGCCTCACACTGTCAATATATATTCACACACACAGCATATATGTATATATATATATATATATATATATATATATATATATATATATATATATATATATATATAAAATTCTTTCCCTTGACGGTAAGTTTCACATTTTAGTGCAACCACTGAAACCATTCAGAATCGTTAGAGTGTATATTACAGTACAGAAAATTTAATTCTGTTCTGTATTGGCATATGTCTTGATATAAAACAGAAATCAAGGAAGCCTACATTGTGTCACACCAAGTCAACTACAAAGACTTATTAAACATAGTAATAGAAGCCATATGTCATGGATCAGGAAGAAAGACATTTGTTCAGTCCAGCACTTACTTCCAACATATCAATTCATTACACAGACTAAAACACTGTAATATTTTTGCTATGATCAATGAGGAAACATGTGCATAAGTAATGTAATATTAGCTAAATTGTGTAAATAGTTCAGCCCATTGCAGCCATTGGCCCTTGAAAGGAACTGTTAAATTTTAAGATTGACTGCAGGGCTGGAATGCAAATTCCTGCCTGGAATATTTCTAAGTTTGATGCTGAGCCGAAGCTTATAATGATAAAAATTGGTATTTTTGTGTTTAAAGTACGACTGATGTAAAAAATCCTGTATGTAGTTAACACATGCAATGGTCGTATAATATTAAATGCCATTATTCTCCATCCTTCAATAATAATAAAAAATATATATTATGGCGCTTTAAAAGTTCTAAGAATAGAGCTGGATATGTATAAAAATGAAGCGTCATGTTCTAAAGCATCACAAAAATAAAAAAAAAACAGGGCTATTTTAAATAGGTTTATTAAATAGTTACAATAAAGCTAAAGAACCAACACAATCACTGAAAGTCTATTTTGACCCCCAAGGATTCATTGGAATATCCAAAGGGGTCAAAAATAGGTCAATAAAAGTCTGGGGATCAATAATTGATAAGTGATAAAAGGTTGATTGACACCAATAATTCTTTTGAAGTCTCTGTAAGGGTGAGCAACCTATGGCTCACACGCCGCACATAGCCCGCCGCCGCTAAGTGTCCGCCCCATCAGTGCATGTAATAAATTCACATGCACCCGGCCCGTGAACATTTTAAGTAAGAGCGGAGCAGGGAGCAGGAAGCTGCAGAGACACAGCAGCGCTGATAAGACAGCAGGAGCTTCCAGAGTTAACTTTCCAGGTGATTGGTTGCTAGGTGGTCCTAGCAACCAATCACCAGCTTGTTAATATGAAAAATTAACTCAGTAAGCTCCCACTGTCTTATCAGCCCTGCTGTGTGTCTCTCCTATGTTCTCATTCAGCTCCCTGCTTCACTCTGCTCTGTCTCCCTTTCTGCATGGGACAAGGTAGGAAAGGACAGAGCTGTGGGGGGGGGGGGCTGTGTAATAATATGCAGGAGGTGTTTGTAGGGGGGCTGTGTAATATGCAGGGGGGCTGTGTAATGTGCAGGGGGGCTGTGTGATGTGCAGGGGGGCTGCGTAATGTAAAGGGGTCCACAGGTACGGGGCTGTGTAATGTAAAGGGGTGCAGGGGGCTGTGTAATGTAAAGGGGTCCAGAGGTGCAGGGGGCTGTGTGTAATGTAAATGTAACCAGAGGTGTGGGGCTATGTAATGTAAAGGGGTCCAGAGGTGCAGGAGGGGCTGTGTAATGTAAAGGGGTGCAGAGGTACGGGGCTGTGTAATGTAAAGGGGCCTGGAGGTGTGGGGGCTGTTTAATGTAAAGGGGTACAGAGGTGCAGGAGCTTTGTAATGTAAAGGGGGATTATTATGATCTTCATTTATTATGAGGTGAAACTCTATGCATTCACATACATTCAATCTGGCCCTAAAGTAAAAAAAGGTTACTGACCCCTGCTGTAGAGCTTCAACTCAGTCTCTAGTCCTGAAGATGAGGTGGCTAAAGGCCAAACAGTGCTACCCAAGGTTGGATGGTAAGATGCTAGGGATAGCAGCCTTAAGTTGTCCCTATCAGTTGTGGGTTGTTACTGGCCTTGTTTACCAGTCTGCTTTGTGTTGAGACCTTCCATCCTCTTGCTTCATGCAAAGATACACATACTGTACATGTTCACTGTCTGTACTGAGCATACTCACTCACCCTCAAACTTTGTTGGAAAGCCAGTAAGTATACCCACCCTAAACTCTGTAGCAGAGCTAGTGGATACACCCACCTTAAACTCTGTTGAAGAACTATTCAGTACACCCATCTCAAATTCCGTTGGAGTGCAAGTTGGTATATTAACATTAGACTCTGTTGGAGAGCTAGTGAGTGCACCCAAAGCCAGTGAGTACTGTATAACCCAACTCAAACTTTGTTGAAGGGCCAGTGAGTACACCCATCTCAGACTCTGTGGGAAAACCAGTGGGTGGAGGTACCTCATCTTTGTTGGAGATCAAAGTCTGTTGGGGAGCCAGTGAGTACATCCATAGTGATAGGAGAAGTGCCAAATAACTGATTATAACAATGCCAATATCAAAAGAAAGTGTCAAAAGTATACACAAGAATATAATTATTTGTATCCAAATTATGAATTATAGTAGTATTTAATTTCATATTATAAATGTTAAGAAGGCCATGCACAATCAGAAACTTCACGGAATGTTGATAAGCTGAAGAGTAAACTGTTCTATTCTCTTTCTGGCTGCTCTTGTTACCCCCCTGGCAGCTACATTACTCTACACTACTCTACACTATTACCCTAGTCTTACTCTACTACATTACTCTGCCCCAGCAGGCATGTAACTAGTAACCAGTAAGTTGGATACTGTATGTCTGGCAAAGCGATCACCTGCTTGCAGTTGGGAAGAGGTGTTTCTTTCATTAAAATTCAAACAGTTTAATTTATGTATAGACAAATAAATAACAATGTAATCAGTATATACAAGAATGTAGAGCTGCTTATATTTTTTGGGGAAAAAAAAAACATTTAAATAATTTTCTCTCACTTCCTGTATGTATCCTTGAATTAGGGTATGTACCTCACACCAACTAATCGGGAATAATTTTGAGACTGTAAAACTGAACCTATTACAATATTTTGAAGGCAAATGCTGATTTTCTTTGGGAGTTTATATATGAAGAATGTGCAGAACAAAAAAAGAAATTTATATATTGTGACATTTTACAGCACCACATCTGTTGACAGCCGACATGAGCTATGTTATAAATCACGCCGAGTATGTTTATATTCTACTATCAAAGAACATCGTAATTCCCGGACACAACGAATTTACGCCATAGGAGCTTCAATTAAAAACTTGCTTTCAATAGATTTATTGACACTGAATTCCATGGACACAGTGAAACATGTGAGGACAGATGTGTGTTTATATATGATAATAAATAGCAGATTACAACACTTCTTGTTCTGCTTATTCTCTGCTCTATAGCATATATTTATCATTTTTAATATTTCCCTCATGACAGCATACAAGCCTTTTGAATACAATAGTTTGAAACTATGGATAAAAGTGGAGTTAGAAGAGTAAAAAATTGACATTGACAAATCTGGAATACCTCCTAGTCTAATTGTTCGGCTGCCGGATAAGTGAGCCTGGAAGGGACCCCACTACAGTTAACCCAGTATTTCAGAGTTATACATGTTATTTTTTCCATGGTAGCAGCCATGAAGACCTAAACATAAAGGGCCAGATTCACAGAGCCCTTACTCCGGTCTATCTCACGTTAGACCGGAGTACTTTCAAATTACGCGCGTCGTATCATTAGTTTGAATCCTCAAACCATGATACGACGGCTTCGGGCTTCAATCCGACTGGCTTACGTGTTCGTACGCCTTCGGATCTACGCTGCAATAATTTTGCGGCCGCTGGGAGGAGTTCCCTTCGTTTTACGCGTCGGGGTATGCAAATGAGCTTTTTCTGACGATCCACGAAGTTACGATCGTCCTTCGCATTCTCTTACGGCATCTGTAGTCATCTATTTGCTGCGTAAAGTTATTCCAGCTATTAGCTGGTCTATAGTTAGACGGCCCATGTTAAGTATGGCCGTCGTTCCCGCATCGAGTTTCTAAAATTTTTTTTTTTTTTTTTTAGTAAGTCTTCCAGGAATAAGAATGTACGTAAACGATGCTACTCCAAAAAAAATGACGTAACGACATTATTTTGCGCAATGCACGGCAGGAAATTTCAGAACGGAGCATGCGCAGTTCGATCGCCGCGGCGACGCACCTAATTTAAATGCTTCACGCCCCCTAATCGTGTAATTCGATTCCGCCATGAGAAATACACTACGCCGCCGTACCTTACGGGCCAAAATCCACCTGAATTTGTCGCAGAGCCAGGTAAAATACGGCGGCGTAGTGTATCTCTGATACTCTGCGCCAATGTAATTGTACCTGAATCTGGCCCAAAGTTTTTTGAACTAGATGGACTTGCTAATTATGCCAGCGCTTGACAAAATCTGGACACCAGGTCACAATTGCGACAAGAAATTGTGACCTGACCCCCTACAAGGCCGCAAAGCTGCGGCCTCAATTACCGGCCATTGCGGGCCTGCCGATCGCGGCGATCGCGCGGCAGGGGAGGTGGGGGCGCACAGAAGCACAGGCCCGCGACAGCCGGTAATTGAGGCCGTGGCTTTGCGGCCTTGTGAAGTGCCACGCTTCCTTCTGTGACCTGTGCCATCTGGTGGTGGCCGTTGGCATTACAAGCAAAACAGCAGTTGTAATGTGTCATTTTTCACTACCATCTCCTTCCCTCTAATTAGAACCCCCAAACATTATATATATATTTTATTCATGGACCCTAGAGAATAAAATAGCGATCGTTGCAATACTTTCTGTCATGCTGTTTTTGCGCAGCGGCCTTACAAGTGCACTTTTTTTGGGAAAAAATAAAAAAAATTAATTAAAAAATAAGACAACAGTAAAGTTATCCCAATTTTTTTTATATTGTGAAAGATAATGTTACGCCGAGTAAATAAATACCCAACATGTCACGCTTCAAAATTACATCCGCTTGTGGAATGCCGACAAACTTTTACCCTTTAAAATCTCCATAGGCGACGTTTAAAAAATTCTACAGGTTGCATGTTTTGAGATACAGAGGTGGTCTAGCGCTAGAATTATTGCTCTCGCTCTAACGATCGTGGCGACACCTCACATGTGTGGTTTGAATACCATTTTTTTTACATATGCGGGTGCTACTCACGTATGTGTTCGCTTCTGCTTGCAGAAAACAATAAAATCGGCAGAAGAAAATCAGTAATGTTCGACTTTGTTTGCTCCTAATTCTCAGGCTGTTTTGAATTTTTTAATTGAATTTTTTGAAATTAGGTGTAAAGTTATCGACAAGTTAACTGAAGCAACACTCAGTCCCTGTTTCTAATCAGAAGTTGCGGATGGATCATATGATCACTATGAAAGCCAATCACAGTGATCACATGATTTGGAGGCCCACCTCTGGCTCCTGGTGTTAATAACTAAACACAAGCACAGTGGGATCGCCAAATATTCTCTTAATGAAAGGTGCAAATTTAGAAAGAGTGAAAACATTTGAAATGAAATTAAATTAAAATTAAAGCCCAACTCTAGGCTCACCAGGAAAAAAAAAACAAGGGTTCAGGCTCCTACACCGTTCTTTTCTCTCCAAAGCTCTGAGCTGTGCAAAGTCCCCTGGCATCATCACATGTAATGCAGGGCCATGAGCCCTGCATTGTGTGTGGGTTGGGGGGCAAACTTGTGACCACCACTGAGAGCCACTTAGGGAGAAGGCTGCGGATCAAGAGAATCTGCTGAAGTGAGGGGTCAGTAATACAGTTATACCCTAGATTTAATGAACAGAGAGAGGGCACAGTGAGGGCATGTTAGTCATTTTTGCCTGGAGTTGTAAGTCATTACTAATCACACAAAATTAAACTTTAAGGAACACATGATAGTGTAAAGTATTAAACAGACTGCTCAAAATAGTTGAAAAGTGTTACAGCATTTAAATTCTTTCCAAAAAACAAGTGTGAAAGTTATAAAGAGCATTGGAAACAAAATTGTTCCACAATTTACTATCCTTTCTTAGTCTGTCATACATTTTCAAGATATTTAAGCTTTCATAACTTCTTTTCCATGATGAAAACCAGGGCCCCATTAAGGGGGTACAGGCAGTACATCTGTAATTTTTTTTAGGGGTACGGAGGTTCCCAGGGGCCCGGAGGCCCCCAGGGCACCAGATGGCAACCCCCCCTTTTTTTATTTATTTTTTATAAAAAAAAAAATATTTTTTTAATATATTTTTATTTTGTTTTTTATTAAAGGGACAATTTTTTTTTGAGGGGTCTGGATGTCCCCAGGGGCCCGGAGATCCCCAGGGCCCTGGATGACAACCCCCCATTTTTTTTATAAAAAAAAATATTTTTTCTTATATATTTTTTTTATTTTTTTTATTTTTTTATATATATTATTATTATTATTATTAAATTATTATTAAATGAATATTATTATTAAATTAAACATTTCTTTATATTATTATTATTATTTATTCCCCAGGGCCCTGGATGGCTACCCCCCTTTTTTTATATATATATTTCTTTATTTCTTCTTTTTTTGTAAAGGGTCCCCCGCTTCTCAATTCGCGGCAGCACCCCCCCTTGTTCTCTGCACCAGGGGGCCCATGCCTGAAGCTGTGTAAGGGACCCCATGATTTCTGATGGCGGCCCTGATGAAAACGTCTTAAATAAAAAAGTTTATTAATCAAAATAGGAGACAAATGTTTCTAAATTAAACACTGCCTTTAAAGAAGAAGTGTAGGGTATGTACCACTGGGGGTACTAGCCAGTTCAATATCTATGTAACTGTCCCTTTTCATGAGAAAAGGACCAAACCACATAATAAGGGCCTCAACAATGGGAGGGAGGGCGGGATGTCCCTTCTTCTTCTGTTGATCCGCCACTATCTGCTTCACTTACGCAGCTTTAATTCTTTATATAAGGGCTAGCTCATGCCCTATTAGCATGTGACTAGCTTTTTAGCCGATAATATTTAAACATTTTTATTCAAAACTTTAAAACATAACTGTCATTTAACCTGTAGTCTCCCCTGTTCCTTCTAACTGACCAATAATGTAAGGATGAAGAGGCATACTTCCCACTCGCAGCGATTAGTTATTTTTGGCAATCATTTAAAGGGCAGCAATCTAACCTATCAAGCAGTACACATTATCATACGACGAGTCTGTTTGGAGGCTTGGGAAAAGGTTGAAAATGTACAACACTTCCGAGCCCATAAGATGACAGTTTGATATGGACAGGTAAAAAAAAAAGATCTTCCAGGAGTCCGATCATTGTTCAGTGAACACTGACAACAGTGTCATGTCAGACCAGGCTTAGCTGTAAACAGGTTGCTGTAACATCACAAATTAATCCAAAGATCTTCAAGCGGCCCACGAACGGCACCCAGCAGCTATTGAGCCTCACTGTGCCCATCAAATGCAGCCACTGTGCCCTATCTATCTATCTATCTATCTATCTATCTATCTATCTATCTATCTATCTATCTATCTTCCCTTCTTTCTTTCTATCTTTCTATCTGTATCTATCTTTCTTTATCTATCTTCCTTCCTTCCCTTCTTTCTTTCTATCTTTATCTATCTTTCTTTCTTTATATATCTTATTTTCTATCTATCTATCTATCTATCTATCTATCTATCTATCTATCTATCTATCTATCTATCTATCTATCTATCTATCTATCTATCTATCTATCTATCTATCTAATTATCTATCTATCTATCTCCATTCCCTTCTTACTTTCTATATTATTCATTCTTTCTTTCTTTATCCATCTTCCTTCCTTCCTTTATATCTATCTATCTATCTATCTATCTATCTATCTATCTATCTATCTATCTATCTATCTATCTATCTATCTATCTTCCTTCCTTCCCTTCTTTCTTTCTATCTGTATCTATCTTTCTTTCTTTATCTATCTTCCTTCCTTCCCTTCTTTCTTTCCATCTTTATCTATCTTTCTTTCTTTATATATCTTCCTTCCTATCTATCTATCTATCTATCTATCTATCTATCTATCTATCTATCTATCTATCTATCTATCTATCTTCCTTCCCTTCTTTCTATATTTATCTATCTTTATTTCTTTATCGATCTTCCTTCCCTTCTTTCTTTATCTATCTTCCCTTCTTGCTTTCTATCTTTATCTATCTTTCTCTATCTTTCTCTATCTATCTATCTATCTATCTATCTATCTATCTATCTATCTATCTATCTATCTATCTATCTATCTTCCCTTCTTTATTTCTATATTATTCATTCTTTCTTTATCCATCTTCCTTCCTTTCTATCTATCTATATCTATATATCTATCTACCTTCCTTCCCTTCTTTCTTTTTATCTTTATCTATCTTTCTTTATCTTCCTTCCTTCCTTCCTTCTATCTATCTTCCTTCCTCCCCTACTTTCTTTCTATCTTTTATATTTCTTTATCTTCCTTCTGTCCCTTCTTTCTATCTATCTATCTATCTATCTATCTATCTATCTATCTATCTATCTATCTATCTGTCTGTCTGTCTGTCTGTCTGTCTGTCTGTCTGTCTGTCTATCTTCCTTCCTTTCTATCTTAATCTTTCAATCTATCTTTCTTTATCTCACCCCACATCCCGTCATTAACCCCCGCTGTGCCCCCCCCCCCAGACTGCTCAGTCTAAAATGCCCGGGCCTATTTTTTGTCCCAGTCCGGGTCTGCCTTCAGATGATCCTACTAGTAAAACAGCTCAGTGTTCTTAAATCAGAACAGTAGGCAAGCAACTAGATTCAAATTTAAAGAGTCCACCAGCGCACACGTGCTTCCCAGAGTCTCCCCAGCAGCCGAACAGATCACCAACACCCCCTGGTGCACTCAGTTCAAAAGAATGTCCAGTGCTTCAGGAACAATTTTAAAAGGTTAGTATTATCATACAGGTGACTTTCCAAGCCTCATACCAATCTAACAATCCACTTGGGTTCAATAAACTGTAAAAAATCACCAACTGTGTGCACAGTCCACTTCTTTAGACAACAATCATAATCTATGGATTTTAGCTGGTTATCCTAAATATTATTCCTACCATATATGAATACATTGGCGTAACTTGGACCAATGTAAGTATTTGTGTGCCATACCTGTGTGATTCCCATGGAAGTTGGAAGTCACTGTAGTAGACACCAGAACTGCAGTGATTTTACTAGATTCCATGTCCTGTGCTGAGTGGCTGTACTGTTGCATTGTGATCACAGAAGTTTTCTTGCTCAGCACAGGCATCATTGATGGAACACTTTGCACTTTCTTAAAGTGGTTGTAAACCTAGTTACACTACTTGTCCTATAACAAGGCTTACCTGCAGGTACTGTAAATATTTAGTGGCTGGCGGCTCCTGCACCAATCACAGTGCCAGAGCCCGCAAACCCAGATATAACTCTGGGAGACATGTCGCCAATCAATACGGTGTGTGGGGGCCGCTGCAACAGCTTTGAGCTAAGGTAAGTATTTCATAATGAGCTAGTATGCGACAGGGTTTGTTTTATTTATTTCGTTTTACAACCACTTTAACCTTATTCCACCCAACCACTGCATGTATATGTATATTATTATTATTATTATTATTATTTTTCTATTTTCTTATACTATTTGTGTTATTACATCTATCAGCACCGTTCTAAAAGTCCCCAGGGTTCGGTACCCTTTTTCTCTTTTCTATATTGTCTTTCTTTACAAGGGATGAGGTGCTTGGATTTGAGGGTCTGTATTCCACAAAATTTTCTTCACTGCATGTATATGGCTGGGTGGGCACTTTCTCCTTCTGAGTGGAGGAAGGAGGGGGATCACGTGCGTGTGCCTGCGCAGCGGCGCGATCCTGATGTGCTTGGGTCGCCATTTGGCAGGAGGGCTCTGTGATTGGCCTTTCTGATCACATGACGGCCGTGTCCAATCACAGCCATCATGTGATGTAAATAGAGAGCTGGTTGCTAGGCAATCGGCTCTCCTCTCCTCACACAGAAGTTGTCGGTGAGGAGAGGAGAGCGGATCGCTGCAGCCGGCTGGTGATCAGTGTGCATGAGCTGTTTTTTTACAGCTTTTTACACACTGATCACCACCCTAGTGTCCCCACACAATGTAAAACACACATGTCCCTACATTGTAAAAACACCTGTCCCCCACATATGTAAAATCATAAGCCCCAATGATCACCTGAGCACATATGTCTGTAATCACCTGCGCACATTTGTACATGATCATCTGCGTACATCTGTCCGTGATCACACAAACCAATAATTATACACTTAACAGGATTTGTTTTACCAAAGACATGTAGCAAAATCAATTTTGGCTTAAATTTATGACACAATTCGATTTTATTTGATTTCTTTTAAAATAGAAAGAAGAAAATACTGTTTTTTTCCCCCAAATTTCCGCAAAAAAATAAAAAACAGAGTCATGAATAAATACCACCAAAAGAAAGCTCTATTAGTGCGAACAAAATGATAAAAATTAGGGCTGTGGAAATTAACGATTAATTTCTCGATTAATCGTTAATTTCTAAATATTTTTGATTGAGTACGAGATCCACGGATTGAGCTCCACGGTCTCGCTCATAGGAAAGGCTGCGGCTTTGGCCTAGCCCTGGAGCCGCGGCCATCTTGGTACACCCGGCGGCGTCCTATTAGTGGAGCGCTGACGTCATCGTCTGCTGCCTGGGAGATGTGGACATTACGGCGGAGATGTGGACATTATGGGGGAGATGTGGAGATTACTGGGGAAGATGTGGAGATTACGGGGGGAGATGTGGTGGAGATTACGGGGGGAGATGTGGTGGAGATTACTGGGGGAGATGTGGTGGAGATTACTGGGGGGAGATGTGGACATTACTGGGGGAGATGTGGACATTACTGGGGGAGATGTGCACATTACTGGGGGAGATGTGGACATTACTGGGGATATGTGGACATTACTGGGGATATGTGGACATTACGGGGGAGATGTGCACATTACTGGGGGAGATGTGCACATTACTGGGGGAGATGTGCACATTACTGGGGGAGATGTGGACATTACTGGGGGAGATGTGGACATTACTGGGGATATGTGGACATTACTGGGGATATGTGGACATTACGGGGGAGATGTGGACATTACGGGGGAGATGTGGACATTACAAGGGAGATGTGGATATTATGGGGGTGATGTGGACATTACGGGGGAGATGTGGACATTATGGGGGAGATGTGTGGTTATAATTAATCTAAATTAGTCGATTAATCGATTACAAAAAATTGATTAATTGAACATGAAAATTTTAATCAGTAACAGCCCTAATAAAAATGTAATTTGGGTACAGCGTAGCATGACCGTGCAATTGTCATTGAAAATGCGAGAGCAATAAAAACTGAAAATTGGCCTGGGAAGGAAGGGGGCGAAAGTGCCCAGTATTGAGGTGGCTAATGAATGCAATCCATTTTCTGATTGGAGGTGGGTGGTGATGTCATGTTAGCCACTTGAAAAAATGCTAAATTTTCTCTAAATGGTGCCTGTGCTGAGCAAGCAATCTCTTGTGTTCACTATGCAGCAGAGGCACTGACCACAAGCTAGTGTAAATCAATTAGGTGGGAGTACCTACTGTACGATAGTGATTTTCAGATTCAAGGCATCTCACAGGTATGGCAGATACTGTATGCACTTACATTGTCCCAAACTAGAGCAATGAAACTATGTTAATTTTTTTTTATACATACCTGGATTAAATATATTTGTTTCTAGGATTTTAGATTAATAGCACTGTGCAAAGGAATAGAGCCCTGACTGGCTTACAATTCATGACTTCCATCCCACTTCCGACTAGTGCTATGCAGTGGATTACAGAAAGGTAATACGGAGACAGATCAGGTACTTATATTAGCTTTATTTGTTTTTTCTAATAAATACATAATTGGAAAAAGTGAGGTATTTGTTTATTTCCCTTGAGGTTTACTTTGACTTATTTATTAAATAGGTTAAATTACGCTTTTATTACCTAATATGTTGGTAATACATATTATAGGTGGGCTTTCTAATAGCTACCTATTTTTAGCATTAAAAAAATATTATCCTAGACAGTTTGGTAAATCAAATCTTTTCTTAATGTAAGGAAAAGAACAGTTAGTGATCTTGGCATCTGTCTTAAGATCTGGGACAATGCTTTCACTTCTCACATAAGAGAAACTACGGACTTGTGGTTGAGGAAGGTTCCAAATTCACACACATGGCAGATGTAGGAGCTTAACTGCAAAATTCCAGAGGAAATTGACTCCCCAGACAGTACATCTGCTGGAAGACCACACCAGAGTTGCAAATTCTGCACCTCTAAAAATGGGGCTTTGACAAGGGCGTTATCTAGGAAGAACGCTTTAAGTGGATGAGCTGCAAGGTTACGTCTGTTATTTGCCTAGGTCGGAGGACCTGAGTAAATGATTAGAAATACGTTGAGAAATAGAAAATATGGTCAATATTATTGGAGTTATTTAAGAAAGTGCTGAAAGGAGCCATATCTAGATTTCTGATTGATTAAACCATGATTATTATGATAAACTGCCTATAAATGGCTGGGCTCTCTTTAATGCTCTTTGCTTTAAGGAGAATGTAAACACTAACAATCAATTTCTCTTATTGGGTCACCCCTTTAACTATATCAATGAAAGTGTTTTATTATATCTGTTTAAGCAAGGCTAGCTATACATGCTTAGCTTCCTCTTGTACAGCCCCACAGTGGGCTGCCTAAACACCAACATGCATTTGATTGGATGCAGTTAGTGGGACAAATGTTTCATCCAGTCCCCGTTTGATTTTGAAATCACCTTGTGTTGATCTACGTGGTGCCAACAGGACCACCCAAGGCTTGAATTGTGGTTGACTCAACCAAAATCAGCTGAAATTTGAAATATGTATTGGCAGCTTATGTACCAAAAATACCTACTAGTAAATTTTGTCATCTGACAACCTGTGCGCTCTCCTTATTGATATCAGTTACTATTACTCCCAGCTATCTGAGGACTACAGAACCCAACCCTCTTCCAACTCCCCTATATTATGGAGAAGGGGGCTTATTCTGTTTCTAATTAAGTAGAGTGAGCGCTGTCTCCATAGGACAAGATCTATGGGCCAGATTCAGGTACAATTACATCGGCGCAGAGTATCAGAGATACACTACGCCGCCGTATTTTACCTGGCTCTACGACAAATTCAGGTAGATTTTGGCCCGTAAGGTACGGCGGCGTAGTGTATTTCTCGTGGCGGAATCGAAATACGCGATTAGGGGGCGTGAAGCATTTAAATTAGGCACGTCCCCGCGGCGATCGAACTGCGCATGCTCCGTTCTGAAATTTCCCGCCGTGCATTGCGCGAAATAACGTTGAGTAGCGTCGTTTACGTACATTCCTATTCCCGGAGGACTTACGGAAAAAAAAAAAATTGAAACTCGATGCGGGAACGACGGCCATACTTAACATGGGCTGTCTAACTATATAGCTGGAATAACTTTACGCAGCAAAAAGATGACTACAGATGCCGTAAGAGATTGCGAAGGACGATCGTAACTTCGTGGATCGTCGGAAAAAGCTAATTTGCATACCCCGACGCGTAAAACGACGGGAACTCCACCCAGCGTCCGCAAAATTATTGCAGCGTAGATCCGAAGGCGTACGAACACGTAAGCCAGTCGGATTTAAGCCCGAAGCCGTCGTATCATGGTTTGAGGATTCAAACTAATGAGACGACGTGTGTAATTTGAAAGTGCTCCGGTCTAACGTGAGATAGACCGGAGTAAGGGCTCTGTGAATCTGGCCCTATGTTACTAAAAGAATCACCAAATGTAGCTTAGGGGAAAAAACAAAACATACACAAAAAAAACAAAAAACAAATGCAGCTACTACATCCAAGTACTGGAAAGTGGAGTTAGACTGAACACTCCCGGTTTGCGCCAGAACTCTCAAACATCCCTCTTTACTGGGGGTAATAAGAAAAAAGGGGATGAACATTGGCTTATCTTGGGGTTTTAGGCTGCATTGAACGTTTAAAGGCAATGGTTTCAGTCAACATAGGAAGGGCAATATTATAAACACAGTTAACGAGACTCACATTTACCAGGAATGAATGAGAAACCAAGATACTGGTGCACAGCGGTGACTGTGTTTTACTGTGCTTAACACTGACAGTGAGTGTGCATCGTACATGCAAAAAAATCTTAGAAAAGCGGTAAATCAATAATTCCTAATTAGTCAATATGACTTTTAGCCATTGAAAGCATAGTCCTAGTGCTTCCAAGCTCAAGCATAAGGTCATTGCAATAATGCTAACACATAGTGCAGCATGAGAGGGAGGTTACCTGACACAGAAAAATGTGATAGACCAGATGAATCTGGCTACAATGTATAAGGCTGGGTTCACACTATTAAAAATTGGATGCAGGTTTCCCTATGGAGCTGGTTCACACGTCTCCAGAGCGAATTGCGCATCTTCTGGTCTGTTTCAGGTCCAAATTCAGTTCGAAAGAATCTATAAGATTGTTAATTTGTGAAATCTTTCCATAGATTGTGTTTATGATATTGATATCTGCACAAATATGTGAAGAAAAAATGTGTATATTTTGCGCCACAGAAAAAATGTGTTATTTCTCCCAAAGAAATGGGTAGATTAATACGTGATTAAACCTGAATATGTTTAAATATACCAGTTTAACAGCTGCCACCTTTGGAAATTTTCCGAGTGAGAAAATACAAATAGAAACAGGAGTGGAGGGGCGCTGAATAACTCAAAAATTAATATACTTTAGTGTGTATACATTCATATAATGTGCAATCTGATAAAGCAACAAACATAAATTATTATTCTAGTGAACTTGTGTCCATACAATAAAGTGAGAGAAAATCCCAATAGTGCTATACGATAAAAAATCCAATGGCGTGTCACAGCCCAAAGATATCGCAATATTTGCAGTTCTGGAACCACCACCATATATTTGCACCCGATGTGATCAATAGAAATGTCTCCTTACCAAAAACAGTAGACTCTTTTAATTAAAAAAGAAGTCATATAACGCTTGTGTCATTAAAATGACTCGGAATAGTCCAGATAGGTATGTTCAGATGATCCAATGTTCATATGGATACGGTCATAGAAACAGAAAGGCAATCATAGTGAAATATTGTTTATTAAAATATATTAAAAAGTAACATGCCAAATGGCTGCTTACTTGAGTAGTGCCCTGATCCCGGCACTGAGGCTTACAGCGTGTGTTTCAAAACCAATTGAACCCGCGGATAGGGATAAGGGTCGGCAATCGCGCTGGTGGTTCCAATGGTCGGCGTGCGGTCCACCATCAA
Source organism: Rana kukunoris (assembly GCA_029574335.1). Lineage (NCBI taxonomy): Eukaryota > Metazoa > Chordata > Amphibia > Anura > Ranidae > Rana > Rana kukunoris. The sequence continues at coordinate 542,073,905 of CM056050.1, read as the reverse complement.
CAAGACTGCGTGACTACGAAGGGGGATCGGAGCTCCGTCGCACTGCTAGTCGACCTAGTCGGCGTGCGTTCCACCGTCGGATACCAACGGACCCGGAAGCCGGAAGTGGTAAGAGGAAGCGTAACTCACGCAGTCTTGTTGATGGTGGACCGCACGCCGACCATTGGAACCACCAGCGCGATTGCTGACCCTTATCCCTATCCGCGGGTTCAATTGGTTTTGAAACACACGCTGTAAGCCTCAGTGCCGGGATCAGGGCACTACTCAAGTAAGCAGCCATTTGGCATGTTACTTTTTAATATATTTTAATAAACAATATTTCACTATGATTGCCTTTCTGTTTCTATGACCGTATCCATATGAACATTGGATCATCTGAACATACCTATCTGGACTATTCCGAGTCATTTTAATGACACAAGCGTTATATGACTTCTTTTTTAATTAAAAGAGTCTACTGTTTTTGGTAAGGAGACATTTCTATTGATCACATCGGGTGCAAATATATGGTGGTGGTTCCAGAACTGCAAATATTGCGATATCTTTGGGCTGTGACACGCCATTGGATTTTTTATCGTATAGCACTATTGGGATTTTCTCTCACTTTATTGTATGGACACAAGTTCACTAGAATAATAATTTATGTTTGTTGCTTTATCAGATTGCACATTATATGAATGTATACACACTAAAGTATATTAATTTTTGAGTTATTCAGCGCCCCTCCACTCCTGTTTCTATCTGCACAAATATGTAGACTCTTTTATTTAGGAGTCATAGGCGTGCACACAGGGTGTGCCAGGTGTACCTGGGCACACCCTAATCACCTGGTGTGGTGGAGATTCCCCCTGTTTAGACCCATGATACTTCATCAAAGCCCCCTCTAAAATTGTTAAAGAAAAAAAAAAAACTACTAACACTGACCACTGCCCTACTGACACTAGTCTCTACCCTACTGACACCGTCCACTGCTCTAATGACACCATCAGTATATATACAGTGGGGTTCGAAAGTTTGGGCACCCCAGGTAAAAATTTGTATTAATGTGCATAACGAAGCTAAGGAAAGATGGAAAAATCTCCAAAAGGCATCAAATTACAGATTAGACATTCTTATCATTTTTTGGTTTTCTGTAATTTTAAAGTGTAAATGATGGAAATAAAATCTAACTTTTTTTTGACAAATTATAAGAATGTCTAATCTGTAATTTGATGCCTTTTGGAGATTTTTCCATCTTTCCTTAGCTTCGTTATGCACATTAATACAAATTTTTACCTGGGGTGCCCAAACTTTCGATCCCCACTGTGCACAAGCACACACAAGCATATGTGTTTGAGCTTTCGGGTGCACATCCTAATGCAATAGGCTGTGCAGACCTATGTTGGGACTCAGTACAGAAATATATTCTTTTCTCAGAATGCGTTTATCAGAGATCAGAGATATTTTAATTTCTTTCAGCCTAAATCATTAAAATATTTTAAAGAAATTATTGATATCTCCAGTTTTTTGGGACCTTTTAATAATTCAAGCTAAAGCTGTGGTTTCAAAAAAGATGTAGAAACAGAAGCAGTGCATTTGGCTGGGTAAAACCCTGTGAATGTTTTTATTGCTGTTCATGTCCCTGTAAGTGAAATTTACTCTCTCTATTTATCTTGGTAGGAACTGGTATTGGTACTGACGATGAAAGATGGTACACAATTTTAAATTGTCACCAGAAAAAGAAAATATGGGAAATCTTCCAGTGTGCAAACTTGTTAAGATGACAATTGTCTGGTGTGAGGATTTCCTTTGCTTTCGAGAGATTTCCTCTTACATTCTGTTGTGTCCGTAGGACAGGAAGGGAAGGAAAATGTCTCCAATTGGGTACAGATGGTAAAATAAATTTTATTCATCTAACCCAATGTTCTGAGACAAATGGATTTGTGCATAGATGGATGGCCTTCATAGGTGTGCACACAGGGTGTGCTAGGTGTGCCCAGGCACACCCAAATCACCTGTACAGCACAGATTCCCCCTACTGCCCCCTACAGCGCTTCTGGCTTCCCTACTCTCCTCTCCCTCCAACTGTTGCTGTGGGATTATTTAGGATAAATGGGGGAAGGAGCCGTTAAATATGTAACTTACTGGCCCCTTCCCTTACATCATGATTTATCGGTACTATGTGTTTGATATTTGGGGTGCACACCCTAATGCAATAGGCTGTGCATACCCATGATGGCCTTCCAGTTTATGTTATAGTACACATGTATGGCTTCCAATAAAGAGGAATTCCAGGCATTGTATAATTTCACATTAGCCCAGCTTGTAGCCATGTACATTATCATACTTGGCTGATGCCCCTGGAGGCTGGAAATCACTTAAGTAGACACCACTTCTCAGTGATCTCTACTTGCTTCCGGGCCCTGTGCTGGCTGGCCTGTTGTATTGTAAACACAAGACGTTACGTCACCTCCCTGTCTCTCCACTTTGTCCAATCAGAAAACAGTTTGTATTAATTCAGAAAATGCAAAGCATTCTTTGAATGGCGCTGGTACTGAGTGGCTGACCTGCTGTGTAGAGAATGCATCAGATCAGAAGCAAATAGAGATTAGTCCAAGCTGGACCAATGTAGCTATGTATAACATATCTATGCTTGGAATTCCTCTTTAATCAATGTCAGTCTTCAGTACCTGCACATATTCTCTGCCCTGGTAAAACAATTAATTCTGTACAAATTGACATTTTTTATATTACACTGTACAAAATAATTCAACATAATTGGATTTTGACAATCTTCATGAATAAAGGTTTCGTGCTTGAAATGCTATGGAATAAATTCCTTACTTAAAGCCCAACTCTAGCCAAAGCTTGTATAATGTTATTTGGGAGGGGGGACTATGGCTGGGGACAGAGACCGCAACAAAATCACTTTTATTTTGTAGTATGGAGAGATTAGAATATCTATTTTATCCCCACTTCCTGTACAGTAACATCCACATTCTCTTGTGTGTCCCATGACAACTGGTCTGGAAGAAAGGGAAATATCTCCAAAGTGAGCACAACAATACAAACTTAAGTGGAAGTTAATTTAAAATCTAACTAAGGGTAAACCTACTCCCACTCACATTCTAAAATTATTCTATCTACCCTGTGAAAGAAAAGATATCTATACTTACCTATTCTGAAGCCACTCCGGTCTGGTCACATGATCTCTCTAGTGGCAGAGAAGAGATCACCGACAACAGCTGCAAATGCTTGTGCGGTGACATCTTCAATAGGCTTACTATGGGGCATACACTGTCAGTTGCCCCTCCTCTATGCTGAGACCAGTGCTGGGACCCGATTATGTGACCGGATGGAGCGGTTTCAGAATAATTAAGTATTGGCTTCTTTCACAGGGTAGGTAAAATAGTCTTAGAATAGACATATGTTTCTACTACTTACAATCACTGTTTTTCCACTTCCTGATTTCTTGAGATACTGGTGATGTAATCCTGACCTCACAGATGCATTCTGGGAATTTCCTGTCACATGTTCCAGGAGACAGACTCACAGCTCTAAGCAGAGTTCCAGGAAGTAAAGTAATATGGATTCATCTGCCCTTAGTGAAAATGGCCAGTGTGTGTGAAGAATGGGGAGGAAATAAAAAGAAAAGCATGCAAGGAATAACAAGGGTGTAATTATTTGTTTGTAGATTATCATTGCTCGATATTTCTAATGGTACCTATGTTGTGTTTTCTTTTAAGTTCCTCATTAGGGCTGGCCAAACATGGAGCAAATTTTGACTGGTTCTTGATGAAGCAATCAAAATTCGCTTAGTGGGTGGCCCTGTCAGCTGCCTCACACCTGACATCCTTGAATTGAAAAATTGAAGGAGTTGGCAATGTTCATCTAATCAAGGCAATGTTCATCTAATCAAGGCGATGTTCATTTAATTAAGGCAATGTTCAGATATTTAGACAGCTGACAGTGCTGATTGTCAAAATACAATACCTTAATACCTTAGTTATGTCCATCCATGCTTTGTAGCACAATGTAAATGTATATTTGTATGGCCAGCTTTACTTTCCAGGCAAACTTTTTTTTTTAAATCCTTATCTTTTTATAACCAGTTCTTAAGCCTTATCTCATTTCTCTTAAGTTTTCTTCCAACATTTTTTTTTAGCAATTTACAGATTTTTCTAGATAGTTCACAATCTTTCTCCCCTTAGTTCTATCTTTCCATTCCTCTTTAGATTTCCTTCTGCTCTCTATTTCCTTCTTATATCTTCAGTCCATTGCCTACTCCAAATCAAATCTAATGTTTCTTTTTATCTAAAACTCAAAACCCAAACCCAGAAGCTAACAATTTGTGACAAACAAAAATTACATTGCTCAGGTGCAATTTACAACATAATGGTCGCTGACATGTAAAATGCCAGCCTTTTACGGCCCTTTATTCATCACGTCATTATGCAGGTAAGCATGTGTGCTATGTCTTTTGACGTGATTCGTCATAAGACGTTTGTTGCTTGTGCTTAGTCATGAGTAATGCAGCATAGTTTTTCCCAACATAGGAGGGAAGGAATAGTCGACTAAGCCATTTTGTCCATAAAATCAGCAGCAAACAGTCTAAAATGCCACAATACAAGAAAAACATGTCTGTAGCATGCTCCAAGTACAAAGAACGAATGCAGATATATGCCGTCCTGCAACAGACTACAAATTTTTGGCTTGAGATATCTAAAACAGGAGTTGACCTTACAGCAGTTTTCAGTATCAAAAACCTGCTATTGTTGGCAAGGCAAAAGAGTGTAAATACCATCAGTGGACATATTTTACATACAGTGTAATAGCATAACCTGACAAGCAGAAAGGAGCACTCAAGCAATAGGAAATAATATATAAGGCTTTGGAAAAACACGGTTGTCTGATATAACCGTTACAGTAAAAACTGAACTAACAAAGGGGTCACTACGGGTCTAAAAACCACCAGACTTTAAATCACAGAATATAAAGATACAAAGCAGAGACATGAAGCCCAGAAACGTTATACTGTATTAAACAGCCACAGAAACTAAGTTGGAGCCAAGCACAGCTTTCATTGCCTCTAGGTCTTATCTTCCCGAGTGCAGTGTTAATTTACAGTGTGCTGGAGCAAAGTTAACTTTTATTGTCTGACAAGGGTTGTAATCCAACGGTACAATAACTACTGCTTCTTAAATCTCTGGAAACATATTTAATTATAGCTGCACAGCTGATACCGCTCTAAAAACACAAAATGTTGATTCCCAGAAGACCATTCACTCTGGGCTCTGTAGGTGAATTCCTTCCCTGACACATACAGAATTTATTCAGATTAAAGGCATTTCTGTTGTGTAGGCTTAGTGAAGTACACTAAATCAACTCAACTTCACAGAACGCAATAGTATTGCAATATCCAAAACGAAACACCACAAAATAAAAAATACATGGATAGTACAAGTAAAAAAACTTAACTGGCCATTTAAATGCACGTCACATGTTAATGCCTTCACATAGTTTATAGAATTAATGGTCATGTAAAATATAATCTTTAAAGGGATTTTTATTTTTGGATGTGAAAAAGATCAAATTGATGTCATTAATAACACAATGGCTGCCATCGAATTTTTACACAGAAGCTTCCATATTAATGTATTATATACTCAATCTCTACTTTCTGTTTAGCAGTGGTTGTGCTATAAATGCACCTGCAGATATGTATAGCTCGTATCCTATCTGAATGATTAAACAGGAAGGCTGAGTGATACAGTACTGAAGTAAAACATAGCTCCCACTAGGGGCTCAATTCATTAAGGGGACGATTGAGACACACTGAAAGTCTTAGACCTCATACACACGACCGTTTTCCTCGACAAAATCCATCAAGAAACTTGGTGGCAGAGCTTTTTTGCAGAGAAAAACGGTCGTGTGTATGTTTTTCGTCAAGAAAACTGTCGTGGATGTCGACGAGAAAAAAAGAGACAAAGTTATTTTTTTTCTCGGTGAAGGTCTCAATTTCTCGTCGGGCTGGTTTACAGCGAGAAACACGTTTGTGCGTATGCTTAGAAACCCACGCATGCTCAGAATAAAGTATGAGACGGGAGCGCACCTTCGGTAAAAGTAGCGTTGGTAATGGAGATAGCACATTTGTCACGCTGTAACAGACTGAAAAGCGCGAATTGTCTCTCACCAAACTTTTACTTAACACACAGTAACATGAGATTAGTAAAAGCAGCCCCAAGGGTGTCGCAAGTGGAATGGAACTTCCCCTTTATAGTGCCATCGTACGTGTTGTACGTCACCGCGTTTGAGAATGACGAGATTTTGTCTTGACAGTGTGTACGCAAAAAAGCTTGACAAGATTCTCGACAAGCCTGACAAGAAACTCATCGAGGAAATTTTTTTATTTTACGACGAGTTTCTCGGTCGTGTGTACGAGGCCTTAGGCTCCGTGCACACTGTCTTAAAAAGTGCTGCTTTTACAGGAGTTTTGTGTTCTGTCTGTAGAAGCAGCTCAATGTTATGCTATGTGTCCATGCACATTAGGACGATTAAAGACATATTTTGAGCTTAGCAATTAGATGCAGGAAAAAAAAAAAACCTTCTGGTTTACCTTTCTGATTGGAGCTTTTTGGCAAAAAAAACCCTCTAAACTCTCCTAAACTTGTCTAAACTGTACAAAAAAAACACACTATATGAGCGTTTTTTTCTGCCAAGGGAACTGACCTTTTTTTAAGCCCAGTGTGCATGGAATCTTAGGGTTACTGCTGCCTATGGTAAACAAAAAAAACTTCAAGCCAGCTCAGGATAACCCCTCCTACTACCAGCATGCCTCCGTTTGTAGCAAAGCCGTACTGAAAGCTTGGGCAATACAGCTAACATACATAGAGCTGCCTAAAGGATCTTACGCTGAAAGCTAGCATTAGAGGAGGACAGCAGACCCACCTGGTATAATTTAGTGAACACGTGAACCCAGGAGCAAGTTGATACTTTGCAAATCTGGAAAACAGTTGCCTGATGCTGAAAAGCCAGAGAAACCTTACAGCGCTAATACAGTGTGCCTTGACAGAAAAGAGTGAAAGACAATCCCTAAGACCATAAGTTTGGATAATGGTCTGCTTGAACCGGTGGGACAAGAAGCCAGTGCACCTATACTTGGTCTATTTGGGATTACACAAAGTGTATCAGTAGCTGAGAGATAGACCAGTACAGTCCAAACAACATCCAGACAATGGAGAGAAATGTTTTTAACATGGAATAAAGCCAGACAGATGGACAGAAGGACTATGTCCTGGTTGGTGTGAAAGGTGAAAATTACGCTACTGTGCAAAAGTTTTATGAAAGTGTGAAAAAATGCTGTAAATTAAAAATGCTTTAAAAAAATAGAAGTGTTAAAAGTTTATTTTTGTCAATCAACTAAATGGGAAATAAATAAAGAGAAGAGAAATCAAAATTAAAATTTGGTGTGACCATCGTTTGCTTTTAAAACAGCATCAATCCTCCAGGTACACTTGAACACAGTTTTTGAAGGAACTCGCAGGTAGGTTGTTCCAAACATCTTGGAGAACTAACCACAGATCTTCTGTGGATGTAGGCTGCCTTAAATCCTTATGTTTCTTCATGTAATCCCAGACAGACTTAATGTTGAGATCTGGACTCTTTGTGTACCAAACTTTCACTTCCAGGACTCCTTGTTCTTTACGTTGAAGATATTTCCTAATTGCATTAACTGTATGTTTGAGATGGTTGTCCTGCTGCATAATGAAATTGGGGCCATTCATTTGCCTCCCTGATAGTATGACATGATGGATAAGTTTGTATTTCTCAGCACTGGGGACACCATTGATCCTGACTAAATCTCCAACTCCATTTGCAGAAATGCAGCCCAAACCAGGGACCACTCCCACAGTTCCAGGCACTGCCAATTGTCTGTCTGGAGTGTATGTGGTGGGAACATGAAGTAAAGATCTGATCTACCTTGCTTGTTGCAATAATACTTCTGGTTTCTCCCTGATGTTTGATGTAAGCACCTGCCATGGTGTTGCCTAAATTAATCCTGATTGGATGACCTACCAACAGAATGGTTCAATGCTTCAGGAATAGCCACATCGCCAATGTTTTGTGATGTTGTTTGGGAGACAAATGACCAAGCCCACTGTAGAAACACAGTGCCTACGGGTCCTTGCCTGGCTGACATCTGTAATTAACCACTTCCAGATGGCCGCATGTAGATATACGTCCACAGAAGGGCACGTTAAGGCAGATGGACATAAATTTACGTCCCTGCCTTTGCACGGGTCAGGGGTCCGATCGGGACCCCCCTGCTACATGCAGTGGTCAGAAACCCACGGGGAGCGATTCGTGACAAGGGCGCAGCTATTTTTTTCTAGCCGCCTGCTCGCGATCACTCCCCGGAGCTGAAAAACGGGGAGAGCCGTATGTAAACACAGCTTCCCCGTGCTTCACTGTGGCGGCTGCATCGATCGAGTGATCTCTTTTATAGGGAGACTCGATCAATGATGTCAGACCTACAGCCACACCCCCCTACAGTTGTAAACACAAACTAGGTGAACCCTAAATCCTACAGCGCCCCCTGTGGTTAACTCCCAAACTGCAACTGTCATTTTCACAATAAACAATGCAATTTAAATGAATTTTTTGCTGTGAAAATGACAATGGTCCCAAAAATGTGTCAAAATTGTCCGAAGTGTCCGCCATAATGTCGCAGTCACGAAAAAAATCGCTGATCGGCACCATTAGTAGTAAAAAAAATAATAATAAAAATGCAATAAAACTATCCCCTATTTTGTAAACGCTATAAATTTTGCGCAAACCAATCGATAAACGCTTATTGCGATTTTTTTTGCAAAAATAGGTAGAAGAATATGTATCGGCCTAAACTGAGGAAAAAAAAAATTATATATGTTTTTGGGGGATATTTATTATAGCAAAAAGTAAAAAATATTGCATTTTTTTCAAAATTGTCGCTCTATTTTTGTTTATAGCGCAACAAATAAAAACCGCAGAGGTGATCAAATACCACCAAAAGAAAGCTCTATTTGTGGGAAAAAAAGAAGGCCAATTTTGTTTGGGAGCCACGTCGCACGACCGCGCAATTGTCTGTTAAAGCGACGCAGTGCCGAATTGTAAAAACGCCTTTGGGCATTTAGCAGCATATTGGTCTGGGGCTTAAGTGGTTAAGATGCCAGTTGGATTCCTGAACCATCATGCCAGAGACAACCTTGGCCCTTGGTGCCAAACAAATTAGTCTGAAGTTTCTCCTGTTGAAGAAAAACTTTGACCTGAGCTGTGTCCAGAACTAATACTCAGATACTCCAAACAATGAGTCAGTTCCAGTGCTGATTTCTGAAGGTTCAGGATCCATCTGAATCATTATAATTTCTGGACAGCCAAGGTTATATTGTCCAAAAAAGGGGAGAAACCTAGGAGGGGGCATGTAGTGAAACCTCAGCTTGTATCCCTGGGATACCACCTCCTGTATCCAAGCCTTGGAGATGAAAGCTGTCCAAATGTCTGCAAACGTTAACTAACATCTCCCACTCTGGAAAGTGGGGGTGCACCTATATGCAGATATTGAGCCACAGACCTTGTGGCAGGACTGGGAGCCAAGTTTGTGGGGTCTTGATGTGGAGGGAAGGGAAGTGGCCAAACAAAAGAGATGTTTTAAAAAAAATTATGATGGAAGACTGGGCAGTGTGTTCCTTAGGCTTCTTCTGCTGACGAAAATGGATGCTCTTGCCACCAGTGGCATCCTTCATAATAGTATAGTCATAGTTTGTCAAAGTAAGGTCACTGCCTGGATGGGGTAAATGGCAGGACCCACCAGCAAGAATTCTAGAGAGGCTTCCAACCACTTATCGGCTGGGTCCATAAAGACAGATTCATCCTTCACCAGTATGGAAGGCGCCTTGTTAAATACTGCCTTATTCACATTGAGAATAGACAATTGTTGTACAAAGATTCTCCTCAAAAGGGCACAAGGCTAATTATTGTTTGGGGAGAGCAAACAGCTTTTCAGTTCTCAAGTCTCGGTGCAGAAATATTTGAAAAAGCTGGTGAAATGGATGAAAAGTCTTTATAGTCTTAGCAGCTTTAAAGGACCCAAAATATGAAACAATACTGGTAGAAGTTACAGGGTGGTGTGCAAAGCATTGCCAAGAGCCAAAAGTATTGTACACTAATGACACCTGAGATAAATATGTACACTAATGACAGCCTACTGTTTTCAGAAATGCTATGCACATAAAGTAGAGTGTAAAACAATCTACATGTTGAAACCCTAATACCAAATTTCTCCAGCAGGTGACACTGAAGGCAAACTATGAAATTTTAACCTCCTGTTTCTTAAGAAAACATGAAGCTGCGGGAGCTGTGATCCCACTATATTGTCATGAGTCCTTGAATTTCCCCTTCAGCTGCCCAAGTATACAATATTCCATTCAGAAGGATAAAAAAAAAATATAGGTTATTAATCATTCTGATTACTTTCTCATATTCCCAGAAAATAAAGGATTTTGCTTTGGTTACCATTGTCCTTTTCTTCATTCTTACTTCATTCTTACTTATAAATATCACCCATTTTGTGTAATTACAATAGTCTTCTAGTTTTGCTAGATTTTTTTTCAATAATTATTTCAATAAGAATATTATCCAAAATGTAATTGTTCATAAACCCATTTGTTACGCTATGATTTGCAAATATGACATTTATAAATATGACACTACAAAAACCTGCACAACTCAAACCACCAGCATGTTATCTTGCTAGCCTATATGCACTGAACTTGAGTTTAGAAGCTTTTGAGTTTTTTCGCCAAATCTTCTAAACTCAAATCCATAAAAGCCTGTGTCAATGTACACATAGGTTTACAAGAGTTTAGGAGCTGCTGCAGTTAGGGAAGCTTCAACCTCCTGAATGCAGAAGAATCGCATTCAGGATAGGAACATTTTGACCGAAGCCTGCCCGAAAACGTGAACCACAGCAAAACCGCAGAAAAATAGCAGCTTTTGCCACGTTTGGCGTTTTCCTGCAGCCGGTGCTCAAAGTAGAGAGAAAGGAGTCACCGCTCCAGGTGGGATCACTAAATGGTTACAGGTGGTGCAGGATACTAAGGGTGCTGGTGGTGCACTAAGCAAAATGAAGACAAAGAAAAATGGATAGCCGCACTCCAAAACCTGATGGGTGTTCTTTTATTCAATAGACAGCATGTACAAAAATAGGGTCACAGCAGTGGAAACAAGGAACAGCCGACGCGTTTCGCACTGGATCAGTGCTTATTCATGGTGCTCAAAGTAGATGGAGTATACATGAAGCCTAAGAAAAAGCGACTGAGTAACAGACATGCTGTTGCATAATAAAAGTGTTCAATATACATAATGCTAAACAAACCAAAACAATATGGAGGATATCAGGGTAGTAATAATAGTAATGACAATTTACAGCTGTGTGCTCAAACAATTAAAGTAATTCACAACAATGTGGGCAAAAAGGGGGGAGTGGAGGTTGGAGAACAGGGATCACTGGTTGTTTCCCAAACTATGAGATAGAATGGTTAGGCCTCGGATGGTATTTTCAGGGGATAAAGAGAGGGGGAAAACAAAAAGGCACTCACATTTATGCCAACATCCGAAATATTGAATAAAAAAGGAGAAACTACACTGGGTAGTTAATTCATTTTTATGTCATCTGTATGTTACAATCTTTCCTATCTCATTTCAGATTTATGAAATTAGCAATACTTTATTGTCAAAACTCTCTCTCAAATTCACCTTGAAGAAGCCATTAGGCGAAACGCGTAGGCTATAGGAAAGAAAATATTGCTTATGAATGTATACTGGTTTAATATTAGCTTCTATGAATTTTTCTTTATGGAATTTTTTTGTATGTATTTTTGTGTAATTAAATTGATATCTTTTTAAAATTTCTACATCCCTGTGTTTGCCTAAAAGAGTCCGCCTTGTCACTACCCAGTGTAGTTTCTCCTTTTTGATGGTATTTTCAGGGTTCCCGGTCTACACAAAATGTTGTGTCTCAGTCAAAGATACTTATATGTATTTGATGAGAAAGAAAGTTTACCGCTCAGAGGTCCCAGGGAACTGCAAGGTGGAGTCCGAACGCCTGGGTGCAGGCACTGCAATAGTATGCAAAATGTATGGAGAAAAACCGGGACGGCCGCACTCATAGCACTGTATGATAGTGTGAAATGCGTCAGCTTTTCTCCTGATTTTTTGCTGTGATATGTTCATGTTGTGACCAGTTTTATTAAAAGGAACCATTTTTTTGGAATGCGGCCGTCCCGGTTTTTCTCCATACATTTTACTTAAATGTATTTGTCGATTCTGACGGGATTCCATGAGTTTAGAAGGTTAGACCTCCAATAATATATTTGCAGTGTACAGGTAACAAGGTTCCTAGTCGAAAAAAAGGGGTATCTCAGTCAAAGATACTCGAAAGATCATTTATCAACTCTGAAGGAATGTTTAGTTTGTTAAGCAAGACTCTGCTACTAGGTAACTAAGGTAAATACTGTCCATATCTGCCAAATTTACCTCTAGAGGTGAAATATACCACATAGTTGCTGAAACAGCAAAAAACTAAGTGGAAATAGATGTAAAAATTGAAGTAAAAGAGGGATATGTGCTGCATTATATTACAGCTAGAAAATTAGGAATTCATTGACCCTCAGCCTCGAAACAATGATTCCAGGAGAGGGACACTGATGCTGGTAACTTTCAGCATGCTGATTATGTAAGGTTAGATTAGTGTTATGCCGCGTACACACAGTCGTTTTTTGTGATGAAATAAAACAACGTTTTAAAAAACGTCATTTAAAATGATCGTGTGTGGGCAAAACGTTGTTTTATGTCTTCTGAAAAACGACAAAAAAAAAAATTCGAACATGCTTCAATTTTTTATGTCGTTTTTCAGAATGTCATTTTTTTGTGTCATAAAAATGATCGCGTGTGGGAAAAACGACGTTTAAAATGACGTTTTTATAACCGCGCATGCTCACAAGCAAGTTATGAGACTGGAGCTTCAATGGAACAGAGTGCCGTCGAACGTGGTGTACGTAACCGTGCTTTGCAAGAGCATTTTCAGAAAACAATGGTGTGTAGGCAACATTGTTTTTTAAAATGAAGTTTGAAAAACGTAGTTTTGTTACGTAAGGTAGAAAAACTTTATTTTTACATCACAAAAAGTGATTGTGTGTACGCGGCATTAGGCTTGCGGGGAGGTTAGTGTAGGGGTTATAGGGAAGTTATGGTTACAGAGATGGTGGAGGTAAGGATTACAAGTGTTAGGGGCTTTGAGTAAGACAATGCCTTCTACACCAGAAACTCTGCTCTGAAAACTATCACTTTGGATCTTCTGCCAATTATGTACCTGATTGGCTTCATCAAAGCATAGCCCCATGTCCCTCATTTTACCCCATGTACAAACATTGTCATTTCAGGTTAATAACAATAAATGCTGCTTGGTGTTTTTGAACTCACCCTGGACAAACCAAAGTGAAATAATTTACTGCAGGGACAGTTTGGATCAATAGGTGGATCAACAAGAAGCCACCTGCCTCAAAGTTGGATGCCCATTTATTTGTAGCTGAAGGGTTTCCGTGTAAATATGGGTAGATGCTGGTAAAGTGAATCTCTCCATTCAGGATGGAACACCAACAGATAGGAGTACCTTCACAACAGTTTCTGGATATTAACCACTTCAGACCCGCGCTATTGACATAATACGTCAACAGCGCGGATCTGAGGCGCCAACTTGACGTCTTTGGACGTGATTTGTGTGCATTACCCGCGCGCGCCACTGGGTGGCGCGCGGCGGGTAAACACTGTCCCGCCGCATCGCTGGGGATCCGATGCATGTACCTGGCGGCCGCGATGTCCGTCGGGTACATGCGATCGACGGGAAACCGAACAGATGTCAGCAGGGACGTGGAGCTCTGTGTGTAAACACAGAGCTCCACGTGCTGTCAGCGGAGAGGAGAACGATCTGTGTCTCTTTACATAGGGACACAGCATCGGTCACCTCCCCCAGTCACCCCCCTCCCCACACACAGTTAGAACACACCCAGGCAATACATTTAACCCCTTCCTCACCCCTTAGTGTTAACCCCTTCCCTGCCAGTCACATTCATACAGTAATTAGTGCATTTTTATATCACTGATCGCTGTATAAATGTGAATGGTCCCAGATTTGTGTCAAAAGTGTCCGATATGTCCGCCGCAATATCGCAGTCGCAATAAAAATCGCAGATCGCCGCCATTACTAGTAAAAAAAATAATAATAAAAAAAATCATAATTCTGTTCCCCATTTTGTAGGCGCTAAAACTTTTGCGCAAACCAGTCGCTTATTGCGATTTTTAATTTTTTTTTTTCAAAAATACATCGAAAAATACGTATCGGCCTTAACTGTGAAAAAAAAAAAGTTTTTTTAAAAAAAAAAATGGGATATTTATTATAGCAACAAGTAAAAAATATATATATAATTTTTAAATTGTCGCTCTTTTTTTGTTTATAGCGCAAAAAATAAAAACCGCAGAGGTGATAAAATACCACCAAAAGAAAGCTCTATTTGTGGGGAAAAAAGGACGCCAATTTTGTTTGGGAGCCACGTTGCACGACCGCGCAAATGTCAGTTAAAGCAACGCAGTGCCGTAAGCTGAAATTTCGCCTGGGAACGAAGGGGGTTTATGTGCCCAGTAATGAAGTGGTTAAGAAACACAATTCCAAGAGAAATAACAGCATGTGGTAGGAAATCTGGCATCTCAGGCCGTGTACACACGACCGAGGTTCTCGCTGAAAACCAGCGAGAACCTCGCTGGAATGTGCATTCCAGCGAGGACCTCGGCCGTGTGTACGGTCTCGGCGAGCTTCCCGTCGGGAAGCCCGTCGAGCAGAAATAGAGAGCACGCTCTCTATTTCCTCGACGGCCCGCCTGGATGAATGGCTGGTTGCCATTCCCGACGGGCGGGTCACCGATTTCGACGGCCGGCAGAGAGCCTCGACGGGCGGAACGATGTGTTCTGCCCGTCGAGGATCTCTGCCGTGTGTACACGGCCTCAGGTGTCATGAACTAACCTGTGGTCACTCCAACAGATAAAATACAGCAATGGATCATTCAATCCACAGGCATCTACTGAGATAACAGTTTTGGATGAAATTACTACCAATAATTAAAACGCTTGCTACTCTACAACTAGCTCATATTGTTTTTAATAAGCACAAGAAAGGACAATCAGACATGTATGTTTGCCATTGGAGTGGCAATATTTAAACTTAACAGAACATTAATAACAGATGCGTGGTGAATGAGGGATATGTTACAGTAGCTGAAATCTCATTTAACATCAATGCAATGCAAGAGCTTCCAGTAGATATTGTAGCAAATTTCCTTTGTATTATTCTTTTGTGGGTGATTTTCAGTTCTGTGGTGCCCCAAAGCAAAATATTGCTATGGTCTTGTTTTAATGTCAGCGGCTGGTTATTATAAAAAGAAAGCTCTATAGAAATGTAAATTCTAATAAAAGCCAGAAGTTTGACCAAACATACTGCCAGAAAAAAAATCAGTTTAGAAAAATCACAAGCGTTTATACAAGAAATGAAAGGACAGCCTGATAACATCAAAATGGAAACATTGTTTTTTTTTTTTTACAGAGATCCTTTTATTTGAGACAGAGCCAGTAAAAATTATAACACACTCCATGCCAGGGGTGCAATTGGGTAAGCCTGCGCAATAAGAGCTACAGTAAATCTGCGCAATAACAATTTGTGGATTGGATGGGATGGCTTTTAGTGTGATTGCTATTCATGCACAACATAATAATTTATAGGGGACCTTTTCTAGAGCAAGGACTACCCAGTGAAGGAGATATATGTTTTTGATTGGCCCCACCTAGAAAGACCATCAATCTAAAACCATTTCTATTTTCGGTATACAGTTGCTTATAAAGATAGAATCCATATTGCCAATAAAAGACCATCAGATTTCACCTATCATTTTGCACCGCAGTTTCAAAAACGAAAGGACGAATGTATATTGCTGCCTTGGACAACAAAGATAGTATTAAGGCTTTATCAAAAAGCAGAGAAAGACAAAGACGAGGAGGTCATTATTCAAGCAAAAGAAAAAGGTTGGGAAGAGTTAAAACCTTTATTACATTATTTTTGTTGTACCACTAAGTTTCCCTTCACTTTCTCTCCGGGAGATGCAACAGGAAATTGGATGAAACCTCACCAAAGTGGATGTTCTATTCATACACCAAGGCCCCCATTGCATAATTTTACCACTTTGCTCTGAGCACAACTCTAAATTTTTGGAATTCCCCGTACTTCGTGCCTTGGTGTCGATGGTCTACAGCAGGGGTCTCCAAACTTTCTAAACAAAGGGCTAGTTTATTATACCTCAGACTTTAGAGGGGCCAGACTGTGGCCAGTAGGAGGAGAAAATATCCTGGCATTTGTAACAATTCCTCATCATTGGTGTCAGTGAGAGGAATAGTGTTCATTCATTGGTGTCAGTGGGAGGAATAGTGTCCCATCATTAGTGTCAGTGATCGAAATAGTGCACCATCATTGGTGTCAGTGGGATGAATAGTGCTCCATTATTTATGCAAGTGGGAGGAATAGCGCCCAAGGGTCGGATAAAGGCAAGCAAAGAGCCACATCTGGCCCCAGGGCGATAGTTTTGAGACCACTAGTCTACAGGACAAATAGAGAAGATGCATTTTGACAGAGCTTCCAACCCTCTATCCAAAACTAAACAAAAAAAAAATCACTTCAACCAACAAGATTTCAAGAAATTGCAAATGCCCATTTTAACTCTGTATGGCCCAACTATGGCAAGTGATTCGTCAACTGATTACAGATATTAGGTTGCATGGCAAGCCTCATTCATGAAGCTGTTTATTCTGCTAAAGCATAATATAATAGGATGTACAATCAAATAAATCGAATGCCTAAGATTATGAATGCTTAGCACAAGATGTATACTACTTCTGGGAGTTATTGCAAAAGAAGAATGTTCTATAAGTATTGACCTGACATTATGGAAGTCTTTTGCTGGGTTCATATTTTACCCTTGTTTTAGTTCTTTCCCCTGACATAGTGCTGCCTTTTTACCACTAATACACCTTAGGTAGAACAAAGAAAAATATGAAATGCTATTTTAGGGGGAACTGAAAATCCTTTAATAGATGGATCATTATAGTACCGTCACATGGCCGCTTGTTATTTTTCATTTACCAGCCAATATATTACCGGTGAAAAAAGCCAATGACAGGACGGACAGACAAATTTACTAATAACTATGCCAAATTGAAATACACAAGTAGGCTTGGTGATGAACTTTTAGGCCCCTGAGCGATTTTTAACTTGAAGCTTGGAGCTCTAAAACGCTCAACAAGCCAAATCCCAATTATTTCAATGGCCTCTGTTAATGTCTGAGCGTTCTGTCGCCTGAAGCGAAATGCAAAAAAGTACTTGAGCTTCTTTTTGGCAAATTAGAAGCATTTTTGCCCACATAGACTTTAATATAAATGCCTGAAAAGCGTGACTTGAGTGTTTTACGAGCGTTTTGTCGCGTGTTTTCTGCTCATACAGCAGCTCTACACAATTAATTTCCTCCTCTCTCCTCCCACTAGTGCTTTCTATTGGCTAAACAAAAATGCCTGAAGCTGTAAAAAGCTTGTAATATGCTTCTAAAATGCCTGTAATAAATGTCTAAAGATGCTCAAAAACTCTTTAATAAAAATGCCTGAAAGTTAAATGGATCCTTAGGCCTCATGCACACAGGTTTCTTGTTAACGCTGTCAGCATTATAAATTCACCTAAGCTACATTTTTTGAAACTAGTTTAGGTGAGTTTAGCAGTGTTTGGAGTTTGGGTATTTACTTATTTAATTGACCAGAATTAACATTTATAACTGCAGGAATCACATGATCTTGTGCCCGTCGTAGGTTAAAATAGAGCAAAAAAATAAAAATGGCACATTAATTTTCACATTCTATCCCAGTTGAGGCCTTTAAAAATTACAGGCTCTCCTAAAGTATTACCATGGAACAACCAATCGAAATTTCATATTTTTTTTTTTAGAAGATTGATCCCTGTGTATCTTTATGCAAATCTTAAGTATAGTGAGTTCTATGTAACTGGGTTCCTATGGCTGTCTACCTGTTTCTTTAATTGTGCCAGGATCTCACTTGCCATGTTGGATTCTTCATTTTTCATTATGAAAATTCCAGCAGAAGAAGTGAGTTCATCCAAACAATAAGCTTGTGAGACAGAACTGGCTCCACTGGAGGCCTGGACAGTTGCTGAGTAATTCCACCTACTGCCATTCCATAGAAGAACTGACTGGCCATATACGGTCTATACCCAACCTAAAGCTGGCAATACACTAGTAGAATTTTGTTTAAAATTTATAATTTTAAGAACGTTTGTTTGATTTTCTAATAAATAGCTGGGTTAAAGGGGTTGTAAAGGTAAAACCTGTTTCCCTAAATAGCTTCCTTTACCTTAGTGCAGTCCTCCTTCACTTACCTCATCCTTCCATTTTGCTTTTAAATATCCTTATTTCTTCTGAGAAATCCTCACTTCCTGTTCTTCTGTCTGTAACTACACACCGTAATGCAAGGCTTTCTTCCTGGTGTGGAGAAAGCCTCTTGAGGGGGGAGGGGGCAAGCAGGAGAGTCAGGACGCCCATTAACACACAGCTCCTTTCTCTATTTTCAAAGTAGAGAGCGTCCTGACACTCCTGCTCGCCCCCTCAAGAGGCTTTCGCCACACCAGGGAGAAAGCCTTGCATTACTGTGTGTAGTTACAGACAGAAGAACAGGAAGTGAGGATTTCTTAGAAGAAATAAGGACATATAAAAGCAAAATGGAAGGATGAGGTAAGTGAAGGAGGACTGCACTAAGGTAAAGGAAGCTATTTAGGGAAACATTTTTTTACGTTTACAACACCTTTAAATCAATGTTAATTTTCGACCAGAAAACAAGTACAAAGGACTGGATGGAAACTTCTCACAAACGAATGAATTTCTAATAGTAAATGTGATTTTCTTTTGGGAAGTCCATTTGTTCCAAAATCAAATGTTAAAGGCAAACACAATTATGAATGACTTTTTAAATGACATCTGTCAAGTCATTGAATGTATTTAAGACTTTTTTGCACACTTTTTCATATAAATGCTCTGCTAGTGTATGACCAGCTTTGGTTTTACAAAGAATTTCTTGTGTTCTTCTCTTATTTAAAAAAGACTGTAAGATAATTGATAGTTACATAGAACTCCTTTCAATGCCTTCAAGGAAATAGAAACTTCTGCCAAATAAAATTGCCCTCACCCATTCAATCAGGGAATAATAGGAAATAAACTAAACACATTTTAATGGCAAAATCTCTTCATTCTGTTAAAAAACAACATTGAAGAAAATAGCACATATCCAGGTAATGAATAACACATTGATGTAAAGACACACAGTATTTGAAATGGAAGATTTCTCCAAATGTGCCGCTGAGGATATAATAGTTCCTTTATTTATTTTACATGGTATTTTAATTGCAGTTTTTAGTCTGAGAAAAAAAAAAACGAAAATGAAGTATGTTCAATTCTTCTTAGACATTGTTTACATTACGTACAGCAGTGTTGTATGCCTGGAATCTAGCTATGTCATTAAACGGGTAGTTCACGGTTTTGCACTTTTGTACTAACTGTGCAACCAGCAGTTGTGTGCACAAACCCACTGCAATCACAGTTTGCTTTTCATTAAATGTGCTAACCCTAAGCTGCTAAATGCTCATTTTGATTGGTTGCCAGGGATTACTGCACACCATTGCTTTGAATACATTAATAAAGAAAGAACATTATTACATTGCACTCTTGTACAACACATGCAGAAGACTTGCAGTCATACAGATGTGTATCACCAAGTGCGACCAAAAAAATCGTTCTACCTAAGCCATACTAGAACAAACATCAGAAAACATATATCCTAATGGTTGCTATTGGTTACCACAAGTCATTTTAATTATATTACTTAATAAAGCAAATAGAACTGTTACTGAAAGTTAAGCTGGAAGCAGCAACCCTTGTTGATAATTCTACATTGCACATAACGGGCCAGATTCACGTACACGGGCGTATCTTTGTGCGGGCGCTACGCCGCCGCAACTTAGAGAGGCAAGTGCTCTATTCACAAAGCACTTTCTCCCTAAGTTACGGCGGCATAGCGTAAATGGGCCGGCGTAAGTCCGCGTAATTCAAAGTAGCAAGGCAGTGGGCGTGTTTTATTACAATGAACCGTGACCCCATGCAAATGATGGGCCGAATGAACGGCGCATGTGCCGTCCGTGGACGTATCCTAGTGCACATGCTTAGAATCACGTCGGATAGAATGCCTAAGTGACGTCGGCGCGCAATGTAACCTACGCTCAGCCCTATTCACGTACTACGTAAATGGCGTAAACAACGTAAAATTTGATGCCGTTGTTCCCTGGCCCATACCTTTGCATTAGCTGTGCCTCATATAGCAGGGGTAACTTTACGCCGGACGTAAGCCTTACGCAAAGCGCGTATATGAAGCGGTCGGGCACATCTACGTTCGTGAATCGGTGTATCTTACTCATTTTCATATTTATAATGGGAATGCGGTCATGTTTTTCAGCGTATCTCGCTTTGTGAATCTGTGCAAAGATGCGACGGTGCACATTTGAAATTACGGCGGCGTATCTCTAGATACACCAGCGTAAATGCTTCCTGAATCTGGCCCCATAGGTTCTTTTTTCCAGCATCTAAACCCAAGAACAGAAATTGATAGTATTCTAGCTTACCTGTCCTTAGATATAGTGGCTACATTATTTTTATTTTTTCCCCTTTATTTTCCCCTGGTAATCCTGATATTGACAAACTTAATTTCCTATGGTGACCACTGTACTGAGCACCATTGTCACCCTAGGACAAGGAGTGTGTTAGGATGACTTAAAAATGTGTTAGGGCTATGTAAACCCTTCCTCTGTTTTCCATAACGGGGGGGGGGGGTGGTTTGTAGTCCATATAGATACCAGGGAACATTGCTATGTGATAACCATAGTCCAGAGAGCATAGGATTCATCTAGACTTGCAGTTGGGGGGCGTTAAAAACACACACTTATGCTGCGTACACAAGATCGAAAATTCTGACAAGAAAACCATGGATTTTTTCTGACGGAATGTTGGCTCGAACTTGTGTTGCATACACACGATCACACAAATCTTGTCGGAAATTCCGACCGTCAAGAACGCGGTGACGTTCAAGACGTACGACGGGCCGAGATCAATGAAGTTCAATAAGCATTGAATTGCATACAGACGAGCGGATTTTCCGATAGGAACTTTTTCCGTCGGAAAAATAGAGAACCTGCTCTCAATCTTTTGTTGGTGGAAATTCCGACAGCAAAAATCTGATCGAGCATACACATGGTTGGAATTTCTGACCAAAAGCTCACATGAGACTTTTCTTGCCGGAATTTCTGATCGTGTGTACACGGCATAAGGCTGCAATAAACTGCCCTCCTTAAAGTGGTAGTATACTCTGTACTACCACTTTCACTACCAGGTAAGCCTATAATAAGGCTTACCTGTAAGTATAAAGAATATCCCCTCGCAATGCGCCGCTGACGGCAGTGGTGTATGTGCAGCGGGGATCTTCGGCTAAAGGCCCAGCAGCCGCCGGACAGAAGTCTCCCGCGTGCATGCGCGGGAGTGATGTCATCGCAGCTCCAGCCAATCACAGCGCTGGAGCGGCGATACCCGGAAGACACGCAGAGGAAAGATGGCATCTCCCTCGGCATGGACCAGGTAAGTTCCCCACACCTCGTTCCAAGGTAAGTATTTCATAATGAGCTAGTATGCTAGTCTGCAGGTCGTTCAAAACACGGCTGCTCGACTTGTGACTGGGAAAAAACCCTGGGAATCAATCTCACCTTCACTGAGATCCCTTCACTGGTTACCAGTAAAAGACAGAATCACTTTTAAAGCACTCTGTCTAACGCATAGATGTATCCATGGGAATGCTCCCCATTATCTATGCGAAAAAAAAAAGTTCATAACCCCAATCGCATTCTGCGATCCACCAATCAAAATCTACTCCAGACGCCGAAAACAAACAACAATCCAAAGGAAACAAAAGATTCGCGGTCCAAGGTCCCAGACTATGGAACGCTTTACCAACCAGCATTCGGTTGGAGGAGAATCACTTAGCATTCAGGAGAAAGATTAAAACTCATCTCTTTTGATACCAAAAGAGATAGGAACAACGAGCGCCCAGAGGCGATTTGGTTCGCATGTGCCGCGCTATATAAGTTTTCATTCATTCATTCATTATGGCTTTTGCTTTACAGGTATGAAAAAAAAAACAGCAGCGGCTTTACTACCGCTTTAAGCTGCAAAAGTGAATGGGGTGTTCACATGCCACGGCTTCGATCCTTTGCTTGTTGCCCACAGCAACAATTACCACTCCTCTGCTGTCTTCAGCTGGCATGCTGCCACTGAACATAACCCATTAAAGCAAATGGGGATGCACCGCCATGAACATGGATGCAGCACACTGGTACAGCACTATGGTAAAACAGGCGGTGAGGAGGCGTCCTATCATCTCCCCATCAAACACCTCTAAAAAGCATTCTGAACACAGATCAAAGGTGTGGCAATTTAGCGGCACATCTAAACGTAGTATGAGTTATTAGTTCACACGATTTCTGCCCAGATGAACAGCCTTTTTTTTTTTTGCACTTGTTAAACAGATACAATGAAATGCTTCCAATGGGATATTTAACAGTCCAAAAGAGAACAAATAAAAGAAATGTAATGTTTGGATACACTTACATTCGTATGGGGTAAGTCCATACACCATAAATATTTAAGTTATGAGTGGACCATACAGTGGCCTTTTATATCTATTTCCAAGATCGTATCCCCCTCCCCATCAGAAGTCTCACTCCTCTTGTGGCACCAGAAAGTGTCTCCTCAGTGCTGCTACTGCATATTCCCCAAAACCATGGCAGTAGGCTAAAAATGAGGGATGGTAGATCTTAGTGCTTCTTATGCATTCTCCAAATGAAAAATCTCAACGGAGAGTCAGAAATGCACAGGTAGGTGGGCAGAGCTGGGAACTCAATGATTTTACATATAGAATTGTTAACAGGTATTTAAAGTGTATGTAAACTTCAACAATACGTTTCTCCTATCTTCTCCATTTTGGTCCGTTACATGTACCATTTTTTTATTATATCCGTCCAACAAGTGCAAAAATGTAGCAGAAATCTTGTGAGCTGATAACTTCTTTGTCTCTGGATTGTTATCAGTTAGAATTGTTTCCTGCTATCTCCACGGACTACAAAACACCCCCTCCTGTTATGGAGCTGATAGGTGTAATGTAGCCCTAACATACTTCTTGTCCTAGTGTGACAATGCTGCTCTGTTTAATTGTCACCCTAGGAAAGGAAGTGAGTAAGGCCGCGTACACACGATCAAATCTATCTGCTGGAAACGGTCAACCCGACCATCCCAGCAGACAGATTCGATCGTGTGGAAGGGGCGAGCCGACGGATTTGGCCAGCCGACAGATTTGAAAGCATGCTTTCAAATCTGTCGGCTGGGAACCCGTCCGCCTGACATGTCTGCTGGTTAGTACGCTAACCAGCAGACATGTCTTCTCGCACACGCGTCGAATGGTTTCGACGCATGCGCGGAAGTGTTTTACTTCCTGGTGCGGTGACGTGGCGGCGTCAACGTCACCGCCACGTCACCGACACATCAGCGCACTGTCTGCTGGCGGGGATTTTGGTTTGATCGTGTGTACACGCGATCAAACCAAAACGGCAGCAGACAGATTTGTTCAAATCGGTCGGCCCGACCGATTTGAACAAATCTATTTGGTCGTGTGTACGCGGCCTTAATGGCAGGATTACCAGGTTAAAATAAAGAGAAGAAAGTGTGAAAAAAAAAAGAAAACAAATGCAGCCACCACATCTAAGGAACAGTAAGCAGCAATACTATGAATTTTTGCTCTTGGATTTAGATTTGCCTTAATTTAACTCATCCTCAACTGGTTAAAACTTTAGGGTTGGAAAGATGGACAAAAGGGTTTCTGTAATGACTAAGGACAAAAAGTTTTTGTATGTATGTTGCCTATCTGTCATGACCTGGAACGGGCAACATTTGGATGTTCACATTTTAATGTATACATGATGATTTTTGTATCTAAGTATAATTTCTGATCACTTCTACAATAACAGTAAAAAAAATATTAAATATAATAAATATATATATATATATATATATATATATATATATATATATATATATATATATATATATATATATATATATATATATATTGCCTATCTGTCATATGACCTGGAATGGGCAACTTTTAGATGTTCACATTTGAATGTATACATTATGTTTTTGTATCAAAGTATACCTTGTGATCACTTCTACAATAACAACAATAAAAAAAAACATTAAAAATAAAAAACTGTTTTTTTTGTTTTTTTTTACATATATGTTGCCAATCTGTCATGACCTGGAATGGGCAACTTTTGGATGTTAACATTTGAATGTATACATGTCTTTTTTTTTTTGTATCATCTAAGTATACTTTATGATCACTTCTACAATAATGAAAAAAGATTGAACAGAAAAAAACATGTTTTTTTGTTAAAAATGTTGCCCATCTCTCATGACCTGGAACAAGCAACTTTTGGATGTTCACATATGAATGTATACATTGTGGTTTTTGTATCATATAAGTATACTTTGTGATCAATTTTACAATAACAACAATAAAAAAAGATTGAACAGAAATAAAAAATTTTTAGTTTTCATCTTTGGGTGTCAAGATGTAATGAACCTTACACAAGAAGATCAAAACATAAGAAATGTGTGATCACCTGCCTTTCCTTTGTATTGAGTGCAAGTGAACCCAATGCCCCCAGCCTGCAGACATAGGCACTGCCCAGGGTAGTCTCAGTACACCTGCTGAAGTCTGTGCAGGAATGCAAAGTGCAGAATGTGACACCCCCTCCCTGCACCTTCTTAGCACCTAGGTGTCATTAACAATCCAAAAACAATGCGGCTGCCCCCTCTCTCTACCCATACCCTTATTTGTAGTATTAACTCTTCCCATCATCTGACTTCACCTCTATCAACCAGAAATGAGAAATACATGAAATTGTTCTGGGGTTGATTTAATTCTATCAAGAAAACAAAAACTTTTTAAAAGCAGTTGGAATAGGCACTGCAGCAGCAGTCTGTATGAACAGGTGGGCAATATTTTGCAGCCTGGTATAAAATCTAAGAAATAAAGCATGCCATCTTCTTACCTTGGTTATACAAGATCCAAGGGAAAGGTATGATGCCGACATGTGACAGTGAGGGACTGAGAAAGTGCTCTGATCAGCTGCTGTTAACATTCTGTTGGCTTTTATGTGCAGGTGGGAGGGGCTGTCCCCTGGAGTAGGTGGGCTGTCAGTGCAGCAGACAGACAGATAGACAGGCAGCCCCCCCAGCCCCTCTGCAAAGTGTGTTTTCCAGGGAGCTAGTCAGGAGGGGAAAGGAAAGTCAATTGTGCTTTAGAGAAGGCTTACATTTTAAAAGAATGCAAATGGAAC
This sequence comes from Rana kukunoris, assembly GCA_029574335.1. Lineage (NCBI taxonomy): Eukaryota > Metazoa > Chordata > Amphibia > Anura > Ranidae > Rana > Rana kukunoris. The sequence goes on along the minus strand of CM056050.1, from coordinate 542,048,245 downwards.
AAGAGGTATGCAAAATTCATCCAAACTCCATGGAACATTTTTCAGATGTTTAAAACATGAGACTTGTACAGTGTACCCCAGTCCCAGAGCAGACGTTTCATTCAATGCCACATGAGATATTTAGGTTAATAAGCCCATGGGGTAGTAAAGTAGTAATAAACCCTCAGTTGTTGTTTTTTTTTTTTTTGTTTGTTTTTTCAACTTAACGCACTGAGCGCAATAAACTAAAATAAACTTCCCCAACTTTCCCAATTCATTTGTTAAAATTCTTACCCCAGCGCTTGTAGTTTACATCGTCATCTGCTGCTGGCTCCTGCTCTTTCAGTGCGCCTTCTCTTCATTTACAGTCTTCAGGAAAGAGTTAACAGTGGACAGTGCAGTCTGGAGTCATTGTGTTAGATTGGAGAAGGGAGGGGGGGGGAGGGGGGAGGAGGAGGGAGGAGCAGGGAAGTGTCTTGTCATTCTAGACTACAGTAAAACCTTGGTTTGAGAGTAACTTGGTTTGAGAGCATTTTGCAAGACAAGCTACATTTTTTAATAAATTTTGACTTGCTATACAAGCGATGTCTTGATATACAAGTAGCGTCATGTCACAACAGAGTATAAAAGAGAAGAGAGGCGCCTCGAAGTGTAGAAATATGGTTACATTTAAAGCGGAGTTCCACCCAAAAGTGGAACTTCCGCTTAATCCACTCCTCACCACCTTACATGCCACATTTGGCATGTCATTTTTTTGGGGGGAGTGGGGGCTTCAGGAGAAGTGGGACTTCCTGTCCCACTTTCTCCTTCCGCCCAGGGACCGCTAAGGCGATACGTCATATCACCTTTTGGCGGCCCCTCCCTGTAGGCGATCGCCTGGGACACGTGACAGGTCCCAGGCGATCGCCTGTCCAATCAGGTAGCGCAGCGACGCACGCACATGTGCAGTAAGTTCCAGGCCGTGAAGAAAAAAATGCCATCACGGCCGGGTGCCCACAGTAAGGATGGAAGTGCCGGCCGAGAGGGAGGAGAGAAGCAGAGACCCGTGCGGTGCGGCGCTGGACAGTGGAGCAGGTAAGTGTGTTTATTAAAAGCCAGCAGCTATGCTTTTTGTAGCTGCTGACTTTTAATAAACATCAAAAAAGGCTGGAACTCCCCTTTAATGAAGGTCCAACATTTAGCAACTCGCATGGTCGATGAATAAAACATAAAACAGGCACATCTGAGGCCACGTACACACGATCAGACCAAACAGATGAGACTGGTCCGACGGACCGCTTTCATCGGACCACCGCTGAAGTGGGCTGATGGTCTGATATGCGTACACACCATCAGTCCAAAATCCCATCGGGCCAGAACGCGGTGACGTAGAACACAACGATGTGCTGAAAAAACGAAGTTCAATGCTTCCAAGCATGCGTCGACCTAATTCTGAGCATGCGCAGGTTTTTGGTCAGATGCTTTTGTGTACTAACCATCGTTTTGGTCCGACGGACAGGTGTCGTTGGACAGATTTTAAAGCAAGTTTTAAAACTTTGGTCCGACGGACAACGGTCCGATGGGCCGTACACGCGATCAATTTGGTCCGATGAAACTGGTTAGAATGGACATTTTATGGTTAAACAACCTATTACATTGCTATAATCTTTTTACATGGACTATAAACTGAAAGATTTATGAAAAAAAGGTTGTGGATGAATCATCTGAGTTTCTATTATTTCTTATGGGGAACTTTGCTTTGATATACAAGTGCTTTGGATTACAAGCATGTTTCTGGAACGAATTATGCTCGCAATCCAAGGTTTTACTGTATAGTGCTATGGGGAGATTTACTAAAACTGATGCATGCAAAATCTGGTGCAGCTCTGCAGAGACACCAATCTGTGTACAGGTTTTATTGTCAAAGCTTAAAGGCAGGTACACATGATCAGATTATCAGACAAATTTACATCCATTTTTTGTTGAATGACAGTCTTGTATCGAAAGTGAAGAGGTTACTCACCATACTAAAATTCTCGTACGACTTCAGAAGTGATGTAATTGAGTTGAATAGTTTTGTATGTGTTCTTTCATTTTTTTCAGAGCATGCGTAATCTTGCTCTTACGATTTTTTTTTTGAACAAAAATTGCCAATTAAACGAAAATCAGACGTTGTGTTCACGTACGACAACAATTTTATAGCCTGCACATTCAGTTTGTGTCATCTGAAAATTGGGAATCAGCTGTTGAAAGCACCTTACTAATGATCAGAAAATCGGCAGATCATTCATCGCACAAAACTTTACTTCAGATTTTAGTATCGTGTGTATAGACCTTTGAAAAGAGCTCCAAGCTTCTTAAATTTTTTTTAGGGCTGTGCAAATTAACTTTTAATTAATCGATTAATCTTTAATTTTTTTGATTTGATTCATTAAAATCTTTTTGATCGATTAAAATTCTTTTGATTGGTACTCACTTCTCCGCCGGCTTCTGGGCCTTCAGGGAGTTCCGTCGGAGATCCGGTGACATCACGGACACCGGCTGGGCTTGCTGTGTCCATCTGAAGAGCTCCTTTGCTGTGCTTTCATATCTGTATGCCGGTGGGACCTTACTATCTGCCACACGCAAGGGCACTTCCCTCTATCACTTCCCTCTATCAACCTACAACCATCCACTGGGAGTTGTGATAGTTCCCTTCACGGGACATCTACATGCCAACAGACTGATGTTAACCCCTCCTCATCTGGATTCAGCAGTGGTATCGTTGTACACATTTTTATACCAGTATCATACTTAGCTACATGTGTTTATGACTGCTTTTGCTACCGTTTGGTATTACTCGCACCATTTTTACAGTTTATGTAGCTACATCGATTTTATCTCCAGTGCAATATTTATTTGGTTACCTATTTGAAGACTATAAATGTAATGCAATTCCTATCGAAAGCTGCATTTGTGTGTTTTTTGTATCCTGCCATCCATTTTTCCATTGGTTGGTAGCTGCACTGGGAATCGGCCTGCAAGGAGTTTGGATCTGTATGTGCGTTATAATTAATCGAAATTAGTCGATTAATCGATTAAAATAAAAAACGATTAATCGAACACAAAAATTTTGATCAGTAACAGCCCTAATTTTTTTTTAAAGTTTTTTCAATCGACTATCGGGTGCTGCCAACACCAACTCCACTAAGCCACAAGGCTCCCTACTGCACATGTGTGAAGCGCGCTATGCTTTGTGAATGGCCTGGCACGGGTCCGTTGGGCAGCATGATTGCAGGTGAATGGACGGAGCGAGACTTTTTTTTTGTTTTATTTTCTTTTTTAATAATGGAATTGGCAAAAATGGTCTATTGTTGTTTTTACCTTTTGACACTTTTTTTGGGTGAATGGGTAGCGGTACAATTTACCCGATACCCATTCACATAGGGGGGAGGCAGGATGGGGGGGTCCCCTTGTTGAAGGGGGCTTCCAGATTCCAATAAGCCACCAACCCGCAGACCCCCACAACCACCTAGCCAGGGTTGTGGGGACAAAGCACTTGTGTCCATCAACATGGGGACAAGCTGCTTTGGGGAGTACTCCAAAGCACCCTCCCCATGTTGAGGGCAAGCGGCCTGGTATGGTTCAGGAGGGGGGCACTTACTCGCCCCCCTTCATGGCCTGCCAGGCTACTTGCTCGGATAAGGGTCTGGTATGGATTTTGGGGGGACCCCACGGCAAAAAGAATTTGCGTGGAGCTCCCCTTAAAATCTATACCAGACCCAAAGAGCCTGGTATGAATTTTGGGGGTACCCCATGCCATTTGTTTCTTAATTCTGTCATAGGGTTCCCCTTAACAACTTTGATACCCTGTATTATATACTGTACACTGACTACACTGTATATATATATATATATATATATACAGGGAGTGCAGAATTATTAGGCAAGTTGTATTTTTGAGGATTAATTTTATTATTAAACAACAACCATGTTCTCAATGAACCCAAAAAACTCATTAATATCAAAGCTGAATATTTTTGGAAGTAGTTTTTAGTTTGTTTTTAGTGTTAGCTATTTTAGGGGGATATCTGTGTGTGCAGGTGACTATTACTGTGCATAATTATTAGGCAACTTAACAAAAAACAAATATATACCCATTTCAATTATTTATTTTTACCAGTGAAACCAATATAACATCTCAACATTCACAAATATACATTTCTGACATTCAAAAACAAAACAAAAACAAATCAGTGACCAATATAGCCACCTTTCTTTGCAAGGACACTCATGCAGCCTGCCATCCATGGATTCTGTCAGTGTTTTGATCTGTTCACCATCAACATTGCGTGCAGCAGCAACCACAGCCTCCCAGACACTGTTCAGAGAGGTGTACTGTTTTCCCTCCTTGTAAATCTCACATTTGATGATGGACCACAGGTTCTCAATGGGGTTCAGATCAGGTGAACAAGGAGGCCATGTCATTAGTTTTTCTTCTTTTATACCCTTTCTTGCCAGCCACGCTGTGGAGTACTTGGACGCATGTGATGGAGCATTGTCCTGCATGAAAATCATGTTTTTCTTGAAGGATGCAGACTTCTTCCTGTACCACTGCTTGAAGAAGGTGTCTTCCAGAAACTGGCAGTAGGACTGGGAGTTGAGCTTCACTCCATCCTCAACCCAAAAAGGCCCCACAGGCTCATCTTTGATGATACCAGCCCAAACCAGTACTCCACCTCCACCTTGCTGGCGTCTGAGTCGGACTGGAGCTCTCTGCCCTTTACCAATCCAGCCACGGGCCCATCCATCTGGCCCATCAAGACTCACTCTCATTTCATCAGTCCATAAAACCTTAGAAAAATCATTCTTGAGATATTTCTTGGCCCAGTCTTGACGTTTCAGCTTGTGTGTCTTGTTCAGTGGTGGTCGTCTTTCAGCCTTTCTTACCTTGGCCATGTCTCTGAGTATTGCACACCTTGTGCTTTTGGGCACTCCAGTGATGTTGCAGCTCTGAAATATGGCCAAACTGGTGGCAAGTAGGAATCTTGGCAGCTGCACGCTTGACTTTTCTCAGTTCATGGGCAGTTATTTTGCGCCTTGGTTTTTCCACACGCTTCTTGCGACCCTGTTGACTATTTTGAATGAAACGCTTGATTGTTCGATGATCACGCTTCAGAAGCTTTGCAATTTTAAGAGTGCTGCATCCCTCTGCAAGATATCTCACTATTTTTGACTTTTCTGAGCCTGTCAAGTCCTTCTTTTGACCCATTTTGCCAAAGGAAAGGAAGTTGCCTAATAATTATGCACACCTGATATAGGGTGTTGATGTCATTAGACCACACCCCTTCTCATTACAGAGATGCACATCACCTAATATGCTTAATTGGTAGTAGGCTTTAGAGCCTATACAGCTTGGAGTAAGACAACATGCATAAAGAGGATGATGTGGTCAAAATACTAATTTGCCTAATAATTCTGCACTCCCTGTATAGTAAACTGCCTGCAAGCCACTAACTAACCTGCCTCTAGCTAACGTTCTCTCAATCGCCACGTTATTATAACACTATGGGGGTTATTTACGAAAGGTAAATCCACTTTGCACTACAAGTGCAAAGTGCACTTGAAATTGCACGGAAAGTGCACCTGGAAGTGCAGTCGCTTTAAATCTGAGGGGTAGATCTGAAATGAGGGGAAGCTCTGCTGATTTTATCATCCAATCATGTGGAAGCTAAAATGCTGTTTTTTATTTTCCTTGCATGTCCCCCTTGAATCTACAGCGACTGCACTTCCAAGTGCACTTTGCACTTGTAGTTTGCCCTTGTAGTGCAAAGTGGATTTGCCTTTTGTAAATAACCCCCTATATACGGCCACTGTGTAAGCAGCCTTATATAGTGTGGGGCGTGCCACCCTGCCTTTAGCCAATCATGGCTCTTCACAGCAAAGTGGTTGGGATTAGCCAAAGCATGCAGGTCAGGTGCATGCTTTGGCCAATCAGCAGCCGTCAATTGCACCGTGAATGCCCCATATGTTTGTTCTGCGAACAAACAAACACCCGATGTTCGAGTCGAACTTACGGTCGACTCAAACATCGGGACCATCCCTACAAATAGACTATTCACAAATTCTAGAAGTCAGCAGATCTTCACCTCATTCACTAAACTAAGGTAATATTCCCTTGCAAAGGGAACAGCCTGTTTGCCTTTAGTAAATCAACCCCTTTGGATAAGTTGTCTTAGGTATACAATAGTGAATGCAATATTATAAGGAAGCAGTTCATCCTTGAATACTGCCACTCCAATGCCAGGTGTAAGCAAGGAGGCTAGCCCATGGGAAGAGGTTCTATTGTAAATGCTCTTTTTATTTTATTATATCTTTTCATGTGACTACACTGAAGAAATGACACTTTGCTACAATGTTAAGTAGTGAGTGTACAGCTGGTATAACAGTGTACATTTGCTGTCCCCTCAAATTAACTCAACACACAGCCATTAATGTCTAAACCGCTGGCAACAAAAGTGAGTACATCCCTAAGTGAAAATTTACAAATTGGGCCCAAAGTTTCAATATTTTGGGTGGCCACCATAATTTTCCAGCACTGCCTTAACCCTCCCAGCTTCTTTAGCAAGGCAGTGGTCATCTTGGAGGTGTGTTTTGGGTCGTTATGTTGAAATAGTGCCCTGAGGCCCAGTCTCTTAAGGGAGGGGATCATGCTCTGCTTCAGTATGCCACAGTACATTGGCATTCATGGTTGGCTTAATTAACTGCAGCTCCCCAGTGCCGGCAGCACTCATGCAACCCCAGACCATGACACTCCCACCACCATACTTGACTGTAGGCAAGACATACTTGTTTTTGTTTTCTTCCCCTAGCTGCTGCCACACTCTTGACACCATCTGAACCAAAAAAAAAAAAGTTTATCTTGGTCTCATTAGACCACAGGACATGGTTCCAGTAATCCATGTCCTTAGTATGCTAGTCTTCAGCAAACTGCTTGAGTGCTTTCTTCTGCATCATCTTTAGAAGATGGGATGACAGCCATGCTGACCAATTTTATGCAGTGTGCGGCCTATGGTCTGGGAACTGACAGGCTGACCCCCCACCCCTTCAACCTCTGCAGCAATGGTGGCAGCACTCATATGTCTATTTCCCAAAGACAACCTCTAGATATGATGCTAAGCACGTGCATTCAACTTCTTTGGTCGACCATGGCTAGGCCTGTTCTGAGCGGAACCTGTCCTGTTAAACTGCTGTATGGTCTTGACCACCGTGCGGCAGCTCAGTTTCAGGGTCTTGACAATCTTCTTATAGCTTAGGCCATCTTTATGTAGAGCAAAACATTTTTTTTCAGATCCTCAGACATTTATTTGGCATGGGGTGACCAGTATGAGAGCAATAGCACCAAATTTAACACACCTATTCCGCATTGATACCTGAGACCTTGTAACACTAATGAGTCACATGATAACGGGGAGGGAAAATTGGGCCCAATTTGGACATTTTCACTTACTTCACCCACTACTACAAGGTGCCTGCAGGAAACTACAGGAAAGGCTGGAGACAAGGCCAGTCACCCTGCTTAAAGTGACCTTGTAAAACAGCCCCTTCAGTTTAAAATAGAAATGAAAGGCAAAACATATATTTATAGCTATAAAAAGACATTATAAATACCCCCCCCCCCTTTTTTTTATAGGCGATCACATTCCCTCTGTTCTCAGCAGCATAAATGCTGGGGGCGGGGAGGAGAAGCAGCAGTACACTGAGCTTCCCAGTGAAAGGACAATTCCTATCATTAAAAGAGATTAGATTGAGTTCCCAGCATAGCTAGAGAACCGTCCATTCCTGCTTAGTGTGATCAGTTTTTAATAGGACCCAAAAGACCTGTATCGTGTGTTGCTCAGGCTCTCTGGTACTAGTCCTTAATGTCCATCGCTGAGAGTGCTGGTCAAGATGGTGTTCCTGTGATTGCTCAGTATGAATGAAGGTATCCCTATGACCGTCATCCCTGGTGTGGCAACCTCAGCTTGGACTCCGGTGAGCACACGCCCCCAATGTGTTTCGCTCTGCCCCTTGAAGCTTAATCATGGTGATAAGCTCTAAGGGTAAAAGTGAAATGCGTTGGATCGTGGCCTGGCCAGAGTCCAGGCTGAGGTTGCCACTTGCACCTGGGATGACACGGATGTACGGTCATAGGGATACCTTCATTCATACTTAGTTTTTAGGAAAGAAGAGGAGCACCAATGTTTTCACACAAAGGAAGCAATGCAAAGAGAACACAATATTTTTTTCATACAAGTACATGGTACAGCAGGCACATATCAGGAATATGAAATGCTGGGTTTACATTCTCTTTAGGAGAGAGCAGCAGTGACTGGTCTTTATTATAGGAAGCTCCTGTGCAAATACAGAGTTTCCCACTTGATCTGGAAGAATTACACAAAGCACACCAAGATTTAAGTAAGAATGCACATGGCTCTTGTATTTGGATAATATTTGTTTATCCCATACTTCAGTTAAAGGAATTAGGGATTCCTAGCCATGTTAAATGAATGGGGTCGTGATGTTACAGGTTGTGAAGGACTGTGGTGGGCCCACCGGCGTTCTTAACAACCACTAAATTTATAACAGTGGTAGTAATTATACACGATGTTCATCTTTCACCGTAGGGGTAAATGTTCAGTCTTTCGTCAAATCTTAAGTTCATCCCTAGTGCTGGATAACATCTGTAGCTCAGTTATTGAATTTAATTGGGTATTTTTCCTTAACCAGTTTTTTTTTTTTTGTAATTAAACATTCTAAAGATCAAATCACATTGATAAAGAGTGTGAAGGACTTAGTAATGCTGTTTTTTTTTATACAAAATGTACACACATTACAGGTAAATGAGGAGGAAGAGCAGGTATGTTCCTAACATCACAAGCTTGACACTGATGGAACACTGATGTGGTTGCACTGTGAACCCCAACTACTGTACTAGTTTTCCATAACAGGCAAAACAATAATAAACTGTGCAGCTTGAGAAGCTTGTGTGCACTGTAAACACATCAACAGCTCTAAAACTGAATTCCTAAATTTAATAGATGAATGTGCCAGTCATTTATGAGAACTAAAATGAAAAAAGTAGAAAGGTTTGCCATACCAAAAAAACAAAAAAAGTTTATCATCATGTAAACTAGACCCTACAACAGGCTGTCGGCACTCAGTACCAAGCACCCCAATATACACCAGCATGCTTCCCAATAAACACTGCAGTATACAACCTAATACACACTGCACCATGCAGGGCCAGACTGGGAATAAAAACCAGCCCTTGAAAAAATGTCATACCAGCCCCATAGCATTATTATACAGCCGAATATCATTCTGGTATTATTTTCTTGTTCATGAAAGGCAAAACCATGCATTTTAAAGCACATTTGAAGAGTGTATTACATATAGAGAAAACAGATATGAAAGCACATAGGGCTATATATATAAGCAAATTCATGTTAAAAATGAATGGTAAAAGTGGTCAATCATCAAGGGGAAACGTGAATTGGGGGGGCAACTCTGTAGACCAGAGGCCACCCTCCGCAGAAAGAATACACTAAGATAAGTTACTCATATAAGGGTGAAGCCTTTATATCAGTGCCCCCTTACATTATTGTATTCACTCCCCCCCTTACATCAGTGACCCCCCCAGACTGGCCTGGCGGCGCTGTCACTGACCTCCTTTCAGGTGCACCGTGCAGGGCTCGGTCAGTTGGTTCCAGTTTGGTGGCTCTGGTGTTATCCTATAGTCTCCTCTCCACAGTCCACACATGTCTGACTTCTCCCATTAACCCCAGTAGTCTTCATTCTTCTCTGGCTCCTCCCTGACCCACTATATTCTATCTTCCTGCAGTGTCTTCTCTAAGCATGCAGGCTTCACTTACACGTATATTTTCATTTCTAGACAGTAATGAATCAGCAAGCATTTACAAAATACATTTGAACTAAAGTAACATTTTAAAACGCTTCTTGCAGCTTTGTTTATGCCTTTAAATGTTGTGGCACCAGAGTGGAATGCTTAGTAGGTGTCACGTACCTGGTGCTGAGCAGAGCCTGACGTGCGGGAGTGGCCACTCTTGCTCCTCTGACTCCGGAACCCCTGGTAGTGCAGACAGGAGGTGCTGGAGTTTAGAGTCACACTAGCGCCTGGCGGGGATGCTGTGCAGAAGCTGTGTCAGTCTCCTGTAGTCTCTGGAGAGGTGAGTGGAGCTGGAACAGCAGGTCGATGAACGGCAGGAACTTGGTACAGGTGATCAGGATCAGCGGGGTGACAGAGTTCAGGTACTTGAAGCGGCCGTCTGGAACCGTAGGCTGGAGGGAGGTGCACTGTAGTACCGTCCTGGCGGGTAGCCGAGCTGGGTGCAGACCGCTGGAGTGATACTGGAGGGAGGTGTGCTGTAGTACCGGTGCCGACAGGTAGCAGGAGCTAGTGCAGATGACTGGGCAGTCGGCAGGAGGGAGGTGTTCTGTAGTACGGATGCTGGCAGAGTCAGACAGGCCGGGTCGGATACAGGCAGACGGATCAGGTTCAGGGATAAGGCAACAGCAGAGTCGTAGTCCAGGCCGGGTCGGCAACAGGCGGGCAGCAACCGGTAAAGGATAAGGCAGAGGCAGAGTCAGACAGGCCAGAGGTCAGGGCAGGCAGCGATCAGAAGGGTCAGAGACAAGCTGGGATCACAGGAACAGAGGTCAATCAGGTAACAGGTCTCAGGCGGGTATCAGGAACGCTGACGATCGAGCAGCAAGAGGCCACGGGATGAGCCCCATTAAATAGCCTGAACTGGTGCCAAAATGGCGTCAGCACGTGCCCGCGCGCCGCTGCCGCGAATGCGCGGGCCCGTGCGCGCCGATGTGCCGCGCATGCGCGTGCCCGTGCCCGTGCACGTCGAAGTGACGCGAATGCGCGCTCCCGGCGCCCCTGTGCGCGCCGTTGTACCGCTAGCGCCACCTGGTGGTCGGCCACGACCATGACAGTAGGAGACGGACTGGCCCCCTCACTTATCCCTCCCCCTTGCTGTATATGGTGGCTGCAGCCCTACAGGAGACAGTATCTTTGAGATGGATCGTCCGCTCATATGGAACAGGTTTGCTGACAAGAACCCTTCATAGAGATCTTATTACTTATTCAAATGGTAGCATTCGCACACTGCATGGGCGCTTGGCAGTGTGAACATACAATAAGGCTAATTGGCCACCCTACGTGGGAAGTATTAATAACCATGAAACTGGCGGACCTCAAAAATACTTAACCTGATTATCTGATAAATGTGCCCCCACACCTAACATTGGGACCGTACTTGTGGCTGTATTTAAGCTCATTTTCGAGCTCAGAGGGTGAGCGCCTCGATCCCCACATCCCATTTCTAATGTATTAAAGGCTCCTGAAGAAGTGACAAGGATGCGAAACATGTAGAGCTTTAAAAGATCCACCAAGGACAAGTGGAAGCCCAGCACCTGGAGAAAAGTCCATGCATGCAGTATACACTTTTAAAGGTGTTTACACCTTTTCTGTGATTCATAGCATTTACCAATATTTTAGAAAATATTTTATATTCAAATGGTCCACTTTTTTAAAGGTAATTCCTTTTTTCATGTTGGATAAGAGGGGGGTGGGTCAGGCTTCGTGTCCTACTCCCTGAACAAAATTGAGCCGGGCATTGCTCAGCCATTTACAGTAAGCCTTGTATGTCATTAATGAATACAGGGCTTAATCTGAGGCTGAGGTGGGGAGGTGGGAGAGGTGGACAGATGTCTTTACAGATGTCTTTACCTCAGCCAATCAGAGCTACCCTTGTATTAATTTATGTAAATGGGAGAGCAACCCTCAGCCCCATACTCTATGTATACTCTATGTAACTGGTGCTACATACAGTTAATACATTGTTCCAATGGCTGCATCTGTTAGTGAAGCAATACATTTGCGTGTGATGGTCAACTTGGTCCAAACTATTTCAATTGCAAGAAACCTGGAGATAGGCTTTAAGAATTTTTTAGTCCATCCAAAACAAATCCAAAAGAAGTTTGGCTATGCATACACTTTAATAAGAATCCTGGAAGTAGCTTTAAACTAACGTTTAACAAACTCAAGCTTGCTGAAGCTAGCTGACAACTTTAATCATTAAACAGCACTCAAATTAAAAACTGTATAAAACACTCTCAGTTCCTTAGGATGTAAGGAAAGCTGCATGAAGCCTGTTAAATGCTTTGTAAATGCTTGATGAAGTTCATGCTTTGTTTTCAGGCTAACATTTATAAGCCAAGATTATACAAAGCAAGTGTATTTAGGCCCTAATGTGAAATAGCTGCTGGTAATACAAAAGCACATGTGAAAGTGTCTACAGTATATCTACACCGAAAACAGGGCAGAGAATAAAGCTAAAATTACTAATTGAGGTCCCCCTGTACTTCAGTTTTTGCCAACACTGCTTTGTAAAAATGTTAACTCTACCCTAATTGCAATATAATTAAAATAAAACACTTTTAAGAGTTTTATGCTAAAACTGAATTTAAAGTACAAATAAACTTTCATTGAAATATATTTCTTAAGCCCTTTACACACACGATCAGTTCATCTGATGAAAACGGACCGATGGACTGTTTTCATCGGACGAACCGATCGTGTGTTTTTTATCCATCGGTGAAAAAAAATAGAACCCGTTAAAATTTTTCTCATGGTTAAAAAAACAATCGTCTCTGTGGAAATCCTTCGCTCAAAAATCCATGCATGCTCAGAATCAAGTCGACCCATGCTCGGAAAAACTTCATTTTTTCTCAGCACTTCGTAGTGTTTTACGTCACCGCGTTGGACGCGATCGGATTTTTAACCGATGGTGTGTAGGCAAGACTGATGAAAGTCAGCTTCATCAGATATCCGATGAAAAAATCCATCGGATTAGATTCCATCAGGTGAACCGATCGTGTGTACAGGGCTTGAGTAGTCATAAAGGAAACAAATCTACTTTGCGTGCACCAAATGCCCATTGAAAAACCAAACTGTGCCTTGTAAAAGTAGTGGTAACATTATCACTGTGACCTCAAGCTCAAGTGCACTTGGGTTATGCGGCAGGACGATGGTCTGAAATACAACAGCAAGTCCACCTCCAAAAGGTTCAAACAAAGCAAAATTTTGGTTTCGGCGTGGCCTAGTCAAAGCCCGGACTTAAATCCAATTGAGATGCTGTATGACCTTACACAGGCCCTTCATGCTGGAAAACTCTCCAATGTGGCTGAATTAAAACAATTCTGAAAAGAAGAGTGGGCCAAAAATGCTCCACAGCAATGTGAAAGACTCATTGCCAGTTATCTCAAATGCTTGATTGCAGTTGTTGCCTCCAAGGGTGGCACAACCAGTTATTAGGTTTAGGGGACAATTACTTTTTCACATAAAGCCAGGCAGGTTTGGATAGCTTTTTTGCCTTAATAAATGAAACCATCATTCAAAAACTGCATTTTGTCTTTACTCTAGTTATCTTTGTGTTATCGTACAATTTGCAAATATGCAAAAAAAATCAGAGAGGGGGCAAATACTTTTTCACATCATTGTAAAATGTCACTGCCACTGTAGCTAAGTAGCTAAAGGGGCCTCCTTGATTTCCTTGCTTCTGCATCAGTAAATGTCTTATAATGACATAAGTCAGATCAAATAAAAAGACAGTTTTCACAACCAAGGTAGTTAATATTGCATTGAGCCTTAGCAGGTGAAAGTGTAAAAACCAACTTTTTAGTCTGATTTGTGGAAAACCATTAGATGTCTATTACTGGAGCAGAGGTTGGGAAGTTTGGGTCTTGCTGGTTTATTTATTCATTAAATAAATTCACTTCGAATTGAACAGATTTTCATTGAATACTATTACAAGCTCTTTGACTTAAAATTACTTGTAATGTCTGTTAGCCTTTTCCAGAACACAGAAAATGTATTTAATTAAATGTAACACAGTGGGTCTACATGTGAATGAATTTGCACACATTCCAATAAACTGGCAGCCATGACAAGATCTAAACTTTGCAGGTCTGAGGTTATAGTCCCCTGTCAATAGCACTATTGAATTATAAACTAACATGCTATTCTTGTGGTGAGGGCATTTACATTTTCACTCACTATGATGGATGCCATTGCCAACCATTTAGTTTTCAGAACAGATTGACTGAAATCTGCAGTAGTTTGTGACTTTGCTGTTGTTTTCTCATCTGGTTTTGCTTATTTTCATTGGACTGCTAGTTTACCGGTAAAATAAATGTGCTTTCTTAGAGGTTTACTGAGAAAACATACAAACAATTCAATTAGCAAAAGGAGAAGGGGGACACTTGACGTAACCCGCATGCTTGAATAAAACACATTCTTATATATACAGTAGGTACATAAGCCACACACACATGAATGATACCTGAAATGGAAAGGCTTTTAGATTTTTCCCAAGTTATAAGAGTCATTCATAGTAAGTGACCTTATTCCTGTTATATTCTAGTTGATATTCCAGTAAATTGGACAATTCAGACAATGTGGCCTTGTATTACATTCCTTGTAATAAGAGTAAAAGTGAAAAATAAAAAATAAAAATAAAGAGACAGTGTAAAACAAAAAATAAAAAGTAAAATAAACAACTAAAGAAAAAAGTAAAGCGCCCCATCCCTCCATACTTGCGTGCAGAAGCGAACGCATATGTAAGTCACTCCTGAATTTTTAAACAGTGTTCAAACCACACATGTGAGGTATCATCATTAACCTTAGCGTAAGACGGCGTACACACGATCGGACATATCCGATGTAAACGGTCCGCGGACCATTTCCATCGGATATGTCCGATCGGGAGTTTGATCCGATGGCGTGTACACACCATCGGATCAAATTCCCCGCCGCCGGACGGCGCGGTGACGTGGCGGTGACGTTGACGCCGCCGCGTCACTGCCACGTCACCGCACCAGGAAGTAAAACACTTCCGCGCATGCGCCGAATCCATTCGGCAGCGGCGCGGCGGCGGTGGGGGCCGACATGTCTGCTGGTAAGTGTACTAACCAGCAGACATGTCGGGCGGACAGATTCCCACCGGATAGATTTCAAAGCTTGCTTTGAAATCTGTCGGGTGGAGAAATCTGTCCGCTAGCCCATACACACGAGCGGAGATGTCTGCTGAAACGGTCCATCGGACCGTTTTCAGCGGACATATCCCCTCGTGTGTACGCCGCCTCAGAGCAATAATTCTAGCACTAGACCTTCTCTGTAACTCTAAAGAGGTAACCTTTAAAGAATTTTAAAGCATCCCCTATGGAGATTTTTAAGCACCGCCATTTCACAAGCGTGCGCAATTTCAAAGCGTAACATGTTAGATATCTGTTTACTCGGCGTAACATCATCTTTCACATTATACAAAAAATTGGGCTAACTTTACTGTTTTCTTTTTAAATTCATTAAAGCAGTTGCAAAGGCAGAAGTTTCTTTTTATCTTAATGCAGGCGTACGTAACCTCTGCCCTCCAGCTGTGGTGAAACTACAAAATCCCATCATGCCACTGCCTCTAGGAGTCATGCCTGTTATTGTCAGGGTCTTGCAATGTCTTATGGGATTTGTAGTTTCAAAACAGCTGGAGGGATGAGGTTGCCAACCCCTGTCTTAACCACTTAAGGACCACCGCACGACTATGTACGTCCACAACATGGCACGTACAGGCAGATGGGCGTACATGTACGTCCCTATCTTTCCGCGGGTCAGGGGTCCGATCGGGACCCCCTCCGCTGCGTGCGGTGGTCCCCCTGGCTCTGGGAGTGATCCAGGATGAGGGGGCAGCTGTTCGTTTTTGTCCGCCCCCTCCGGATCGCTCCCAGCCAATCCGCATCCTCCTCTGCCTGAACTGTAAACACAGGCAGAGGAGGAAGTAATGTCACCGCTCCTCCCGCAGTATTTTCGTCCTGCGGAGGAGAGGAGACATCTCACAAGCACTACACTGACACCAGTACACATAGGCACACAAATCCCCCCCTGTCACAGTATTACTAAATAGCAGTGATCATTTATTTACTGATCACTGCATTTAGTGTCAGTGTGACAGGCAGTTAGTGTTAGGTCCAGGGTAGCCCCTACCCCCCCAATAAAGGTTTTAACCCCTTGATCACCCCCTAGGTAACCCTTTAACCCCCCTTTTGCCAGCGTCACTAAGCAATCGTTTTTCTGATCGCTGTATTAGTGTCGCTGGTGCCGCTAGGTTGTTAGTTATTTTTTGAGGTTCGCCGCCATGTTTTTATAGCGTTAAAAAATGTATGGGGGTACCTAATGCTATAAAAACATGGCGGAGAACCTCAAAAAATAACTAGCTACCTAGCGGCACCAGCGACACTAATACAGCGATCAGAAAAACGATCGCTTAGTGACGCTGGCAATAGGGGGTGAAAGGGTTAACTCTAGGGGCAATCAGGGGTTTATTAGGTACCCCCATACATTTTCTAATAAAGGTTTTAACCCCTGATTGCCCCTAGAGTTAACCCTTTCACCCCTATTGCCAGTGTCACTAAGCGATCATTTTTCTGATCGCTGTATTAGTGTCGCTTGTGCCGCTAGGTAGCTAGTTATTTTTTGAGGTTCGCCCGCCAAGTTTTTATAGCGTTAGGTACCCTCATACATTTTCTAATAAAGGTTTTAACCCCTGTTTGCCCCTAGAGTTAAACCTTTCACCCCCTATTACCAGCGTCACTAAGCAATCGTTTTCATGCCGCTAGATAGCTAGTTAGTGCCAGTAATGCTTACACCCACGCGCAAAGCATACACCCCCCCATATGTGGAATTACACCCCAAAATACATTCTGCTGCTTCTCCTGAGTACGAGGATACCACATGTGTGAGACTTTTTGGGAGTCTAGCCACATACGGGACCCCAAAAACCAATCACCGCCTTCAGGCTTTCTAAGGGTGTACATTTTTTATTTCACTCCTCACTACCTATCACAGTTTCGAAGGCCATAAAATGCCAAAATAGCACAAAAACCCCCCAAATGACCCCATTTTGGAAAGTAGACACCCAAAGCTATATGCTGAGAGGCATGTCGGCAGCGCAGTGCCAAATTGTAAAAACATCCCTGGGCATTTAGCAGCATATTGGTCCGGGGCTTAAGTGGTTAATGTATTCTACGCATTAGGATAAAAATCCTTTTGTGTGTAGCAGCCACCCCAGAACCCCCTTAATTACTTACCTATCTCTCTTCAGAAATGTCCACAAATGTCTAAGCTGTCCGGGACACTTCTCCTGACTGGCTGAAACACAGCAGCGGTGCCATTGGTTCTCGCAGCTGTCAATCAAAGCTAGTCAGAGAATCAGGGGAGAGAGGGGGCAGGGCCGGGTCGGGGCTCCATGTCTGAATAGAAACACATAGCTGTGACTCGGCTCCAGTGCCCCCATAGGAAGCAGCAAAGAGGGACATGAGAAGCGGACGATCTGGGTTGCTGTGTGCAAAACCAACTGCACAGAGGAGGTAAGTATAACTTGTATGTTATTTTTATTTTTTTAAAACAAGACTTTACAATTACTTTAAAGTGTATTTTTTCCCAAAAAAATGTGTTTGAAAGACTGCTGTGCAAATACAGTGTGACATAAAATTTTGCAACAATCGCCATTTTTTTTGGGTCTCTGTTAAAAAAATGTATAAGGTTTGGGGGTATTTAAGTAATTTTCTATCAAAAAAATACTAATTAAGAAATTGCCAGAGCATTGCCTCCTTACCATTACACAAATCCCCAAGACCTGATGAATATTCTCCGACACTCTCACCCCACACTTAAAGTGTTTGTTAACCCACCTTTGTAAACTGACCACAGTGTATCATGGCTGCTGAGCCCTGACACCTTGGTCAGTTTAAGTGTCATCTGCAGCCCTGCTATCTGTCTCCTCCATGCTCTCTCCTTCCCCTCCCTGTCTGTCAGCTTGTGACAGTGCCCGCCCCCACATTTCCTGCTTCTCAAATAACTTTAACATCTTCATACCAGCTCCTCTGTGTTCTAACCCCGTGTCCCCCTGTGTGAGTGATTTATAAGAAAAAGCCTGCTATACCTAATTTCACAACTCTTCTTAGTGATCACATGATTGGCTGTCTCTCTCTCTCTGCTCCTCCTCCATCTCTGGAGTAATGTCAGCAGGGGAATCTCGGCCCCACCTGCTGCATCAGTCAGATGCACCTTTTTACACTATGTGGACCACAGCCATCTATTTTTATTTTTAATGATGGTATATTGTACAATTTATTATTATTTTTTGTTATAATTATATTAATTATTTCATATTTTATATTAACTAACAATATGTCCCTTATTGAGTATTGGTAATAATCAGCTAATTATTGATGGATAATTATTATAGATTTTTTATTTATTAATTCTTCATGAATAATTTTCATCAAATTTCCCAAAACTTTTACAGTACCTTTTTTTCATCACTATGTATACTATGTATATGTATATATTCCTTGTATACTCTGATATCTTTTGAGTCCAATTGATATATGAGCACACATCACCTGCCATTATATAAAATGAATATCCAAACAATTGTACTTTTTTAACCCACTTTTTAATCATTATTCATGCCTTCACCAAATAAACGTAATTTTTCCCTTCACTTTTTTAAATAAATAAAACAATACTTTAAACACACATACACACACACACACACACACACACACACACATATATATATATATATATATATATATATATATATATATATATATATATATATATATATATATATATATATATATATATATACACATATATATATATATATATATATATATATATAAATAAAATGTTATTTATATGTTTTAAAATCCATTCAATCAATGACATTAAGTTTATAGTTAGTTCATTATTTCTATATATGGATTATATCGCCCTCCTTCTATCTGCCCTTATTACTCCTAGCCTGCACAGGATACACTATGTGTTGAACCCTGAGCTTTGTTACATCGATGTGCTGTCCGCCTCAGTCTACGTCAGGGATCATGTGACTTGATCCCAATTCGAAAGTGAGGCTTGGTCTACTTAGAACGGTGTGATCCTGTTCTGTGAGCGAGGCTTGGTTTACCTCTCCTGAGAGACCACATGACGTTTTGACGCACAACGTTACGTCCCAGCCTCTTTAACATTATGAGGCTTGGAGCGCACGCCGGCGTCGCCATCTTTGTACTAACCCGGAAATAACGGTGTTATATCGTTACTGTCCCAGCTGGAGCCACTATTGAGGTATGGGGGTGTTAAACCTATATATTTGGGTTGTTTGTAGCAGTAGGTCAGTACCCCAGATGACGATCTAGTGATCGAAACGCATCGGGACCCGCTGACCCTACTGCTAATCTTTATACATGTCTGACTGTATCTACTGAAATGTGAGTGTAACCCTTACTATTTGCTGCCAAGTAAAGTTTATTTATACAGTTTTACACTATGGGCATCCCTTCTCTTTTTATTTCTCCCATACTCTGAGCCTCCAATCATCTTGGTATTAGTATATACCTGCGGTTATTAGTGGCTGTTATTGGTCATCCTCATCCGTTATACCATATACTACATCTGAGTGGAAATCTACCCCTTGTTTACCATCTGAGGAGCCTTAGAACAAGACGTTGCCACCTATAAGCTATATTGACCCGATAAGTATAAGCTTAATTAGGTCCATTCTGTTTGGTAAGCCTCCTATTTACTATGGTGGTGGATCTACTATCAAAATTCACATACCTTTTTTCCCTTGTCTCAACATTAAGTCATATTTTTGGATTCATCAAGTCACATTTATTTGTAATTTGTAATTTTATTTACATAATTTTCACAATTCTTTATTGCTTTTCACTGACTTTTATTTGAGCACTTATTGGTGTTATAAGTTTTTATCGCTTTGCACTTATTTAGCGCTACACCTTTTTGTTTTTCCATATCGTTACACTTGCATCCGGCAGGTCACTGGTTAAAGCTAATTGGCCAATTTACATTCTCTTACTTCAGAGCATTTAAACTTTGTTCCTTCCGTCTCCCTGTACACTTGAGAAAGGAATGCGCATGCTCCGTATGAGTCTCGCGCATTCTCTGAAACGTGCTGTGTCTCCTCCACACTCTGGTGACTTCACACGCTCTCAGGCTCGCTCACAGAGCGGAGCCTCCTTATCCCCTCCAGTCGTTGAGAAGACTAGCCGGCCTCCTCCAGGAACATCGCAGTCAAAGCAGCAGTTGGACTCTCCGCTCATACCCCACACCCCAGAGACGTTTGTAGACCAATCCAGGAGATTTCTATTTCCACAAGCCTGTCATCCCTTACTTTCATGGAAGTGTCAGATTATACGTTATTGTAAACATTAAATACTTGCAATCAGAGACGCTTTTCTGCTTTTTTTCTGGTGAGAGAAGAAAGCAACAGACCCATCTCTTTACTGAACATCAATACCAAACTGTTTGCTAAAATCCTTGCTACATGACTCTCTGACATCATTCCCTCTTTAATACATATAGATCAAGTTGGTTTTGTAGCTGGAATACAGGCGTCAGATGGCACTCGGAGATTCATTGATCTACTACAATGGGCAGAACACCATCAAACGCCCTCTCTGCTCATCTCAGAGAAGGCATTTAATAGAGTAGATGAGAACTTCCTTAACCACTTGCGCCTGCCAATGACAGATTGACGGCGGCAAAGTGGTTACTAGTTCCTGACTGGACGTCATATGACGTTGTCAGGATATTGAGCCGCTGCACCCCCCCCGGGGGCGCGCATCGCGGCGATCGGTGATGTGGGGTGTCAGTCTGACACCCTGCATCCCCGATCTCGGTAACGAGTCTTCGGTGGAGCCTCGCTACCACGTGATCAGCCGTGTCCAATCACGGATGATCATGCTGTAAACAGGAAGAGCCGTTGATCGGGACACTAGACCACCAGGGAATAAAAACAAAAAAAAGGGGCACAAAAAAAAGAATAGTAAAAAAAAAGATGCCAATCAGTGCCCACAAATGGGCACTGATTGTCAACATGGATACATCAGTGCCACCCCTCAGTGTCCATAAGTGCCACCCCACAGTGTCCATCAGTGCCACCCACAGTGCCAATCCATGCCCAGTGCCCACCTATCAGTGCCCATCTGTGCCACCCATACGTACCCATCCGTGTCACCCATAAGTACCCATCAGTGCCACCCATATGTGCCGCCCATGAGTGCCCATATGTGCCGCCTATGAGTGCCCAGTGCTGCCTATGAGTGCCATTCAGTGCCACCCATCAGTGCCCATCAGTGCTGCCCATCAGTGCCGCCTATGTGTGCCCATCAGTGCCGCATACCAGCGCCGTCTATCAGTGCCATCTCATCGGTGCCCATCAGTACTACCTTATCGGTGCCCATCAGTGTCACCTCATCGGTGCCCATCAGTGCCGCCATATCAGTGCCCGTAATTGAAAGAGAAAATGTACTTATTTGCAAAAAAAATTACAGAAAAAAAATAAAAACTTTATTTTTTTTTCAAAATGTTCAGTCTTTTTTTAGTTGTTGCGCAAAAAAAAATTGCAAAGGTGATAAAATACCACTAAAAGAAAGCTCTATTTGTGGGGAAAAAAGGACGCCAATTGTGTTTGGGTACAGTGTAGCATGACCGCGCAATTGTCATTTAAAGTGCGACAGCGCTGAAAGCTGAAAATTGGCTTGGGCGGGAAGGTGCGTAAGTGCCCTGTATGGAAGTGGTTAAACCTGTCTTACTACAATTTGACTTCTCTGGAATGATTCTAAAAGCCATCTTATCTCTTTTCTCCTTTCCCAGTGATAGGGTTATAACCTATATAGTATATTTTCCGACCCTTTCCATATAACTAACAGGATGCTTCAATGATGCCCACTCCCCCCCCCCCTAATTTTTGGCCTATTTATGGAACCTCTAGCCCAATCTATTTGCACCAACCCCCTCATCTCTTGTATTGAAATTGGTGACTATGCACATAAAGTCAGCCTATACGCTGATGATGTAATCATATCCCTCACAGACCCATGAAAATATCTGCCTGAACTCCATTAGACCCTAGATTTATTCAGTAAATCCTCCTCAACCTCTCCAAATCTAGTATGCTGGGAATAGACCTACATCCGACCACCAAACATAACATTGCCGCATGTACCTCTTTCTTGCAGACTCCTAACTCCACCCTTTCTTACTTGGGTATTCAATTAATCTCCCCCCCCTAATCTAATCTCTTTCAACTTTTCTAATCTCTTTGTGAAACTCAAAAACACAATACAAGACCTCTGACATTGGAAGGCCGCATTGACTTATCCAAGATGTACCTACTACCACATATACTCTACACTTTCAGAACCATGCACTCACTTCCTCCAAACGCAACTCAAGAAACTTCAATCTATCATAACCTCATTCATCTGGAATCGAAAACTATCAAGGCTCAAACACAAAATACTATGCACATCTGTTTACTCTGGAGGTATGGGTTCTTCGGACATCCCAACCTACTACAAAGCAACTATTCCTGACCAAGCTAAAAACTGGTGGACATCTACCCAACACTCCGTCTGGCTCCAAATTGAGACAGCAGCTCGAAGCTCCCAACCTAAGCTGATCCTAAATGCCATTCTCCTACACCAAAATGGAGCACACTCTTATCTCCAGATCAATGCCACCATCAAGACATGGAAAGCCAACCTTCAAAGTAACAGTGCAATACCACACCGTTTACACTCTTTCATTCCCCTCACCACCATGCAACTTCTTACGCCCGACATTTCCCTTTTCAATTGGATAACCTCATGCCTAACAACAATCGAAGACCTATATAAACACTCCCTACTGTTCCCATTTCAACAACTATGGACCCACTGCAACATCACCTCCATAGACTTCTTCAAATACCTTAGACTCCGCTCTATTCTCTCTCGCGTAAATTGGTCAAACAATCTTTTACCTTTGCACTTAATACAATTCTACAATCAAACCTCTCCACACGTAGTGGCATCTCCCACATATACAAACTTAACACCACGGTCTCCCATGACTTCAAGACACTATCAATGGACCGCTGGGAGCAACTACTACAATGCTCTTATACCCTTCCAGCAATGGTACCACTCTCTGCACCGCTAAAGTCATCCCGCTGCCTTCATTGAGAATCCGTACAGAAAATAGGTGCTTCACACCTGCTAAACTAGCACACATTTACCCCTCTACGGCCAACACATGCTGGAGAAACTGTTAAGCTATGGAAGCTATGGATCGCCCCTGCACATAAGGTGGAACTGCCCCACACTCAATTTATACTGGTCCACTCTAAATAAGCTCATTCTTTCTATTACCTAAACCTCTTTCTCCTTATCGCCTCAAATGGTTCTTTTGGGTCTGGATACTGACACTTGGCCCAAGAGATCCCACACGATAATTTCCCATATTTTTATAGCTGCCCGCCCAGCTATCGCTAGAATGTGGAAATTCCCGAAGCCCCCAACTATCTCGGAAGTGATCACACTTCTCAGCAACTTCCTGATGGAATACATGTATGCCGAAGCTCATTTACAAATCCCAAAATGTCATAACCAATGCGAACTTTGGCTTAAACAACCTAAATGCCTAAATCTCACTTGTGTAATAGCCTAGATGCCTTATCCATACCCAATCTGAACACCACCATCTGACATGATAATTTACCTTACTCTTAAACTAACCTCAATTCTGTCCACCCATATTGATGACACAATTTCTCACTTGCTGAACTCTTTACCATATAGTTCTATTTTGACATTGTATACTGTACTGATACAAAATGTTCATTATGTTTTATATATGACAAACATTTATATCTGTATTCTGCATTCTGTTTTTGGAATTTCATTAAGTATCAAGTAAAAAAAAAAATACTAATTTAAACTTGTAAACAAAAAGTTACAAAAAAGGCCTGGTCAGCAAGTGGGGCATACTGCTAAACATGATCTAGGCATCTAAGCTTGAAACATTTTTGTTTACAAAAAGGTTAATGAATTGACAACAACACACGTATACAGTACATACTGTATTACTCATAATTAGGGCCCTTTCACACTAGCGGACGAACGGTCCGCTAATTACAAGTCCGTTAACGTTAACGGACTTGTAATGGGCCCCTATGGGAGCGGATCCGTTAGCGGATGATGCAGCCGCTAACGTCCGCCAGATCCGCATCCGTTTTTTCGGACGGAAGAATGTCCTATTTTTCTTCCATCTGGCCAAACGGATGGGATGCAAACGGACAGACGGTCCATTTCCATCCGATTCCCCATAGGGGATAGCGGAGGAGAGACAGGGCGGTCCCTGCACAGTGTTCGGGGACCACCCTGTCCGCCCGACAGCTCAGCGGAGACCCCCCGCTGAGCCGACGGACACACGGAGCGGACCGAAAAACGGACCGCTCCGTATGAAAGAGGCCTTAGGGTCACAGGTATAGCTAAGACTTGTATTACATTCTACATTAGGTATCCCCACACTTGTTAGAGGTTTAGGAATAATTCTAGTGGCACAATTTAGGGCTCATGCACACTGGGCCATTGATTCTTTTTCTCTTAAGGTATAAGTTCACCTTTTTGGGCAGAATTGAAATTTTTAAAATATTTAAATATTTATTTAATAAAATAAAAGCGTTTTCAAATGCCATGTGCTTTTCTCTCACTTACTTTATCCACGGGAGGTTTAAAATCTTGTCAGTTTATTTTAATTTTTTAAAGGATTTTCAGATTCCATCACTTCCTGTAGATTCTGAGCATGCGTGGATTTTTAACCAATGGACGTGCCCACAGACAATTGTTTTTTTCTATCGGTTAGTTAACCATCAGATAATTTTAAAACAAGTTCTTAGTTTTTTAACCGATGAATAAATAACCGATGGGCCCACACACGATTGGTTAGTCTGATGAAAACGGTCCATCAGACGGTTTTCATCAGACAAACCGATCGTGTGTACGCGGCATTAGTGTGTACCCAGCTTTAGATTTACCAAAACTATATAATAGGAGGACACACCATCTATCCAATCACTCTGTATCCAATCAGGCAGGCCATTTCACTACATCAGGGGTGTCCTGTGGGCTGCATGTGGTCCCAGGAAGTTTAGCATGCTGTCTGAGCCCATCTCAAGGGACCTGGGGGAAACCAGGCAAATGCGTGGAGAAATAGTGTGAAAACTAAAGCTGGCCATACACCATACAATTTTCTTATTCAATTTTCTTTAGATTTACCTTCAACTATATATGTAGTGCAAGGGCCTGCCTTATTGCAAACATCATTTAAAGTGTTCAGGTGTGACCTCATAGTATATGGTTTTGGTAAATCTAGAGGAAAGTTGTACAAGAAAATTGTATAAAGTATGACCTGCCTAATGCTGGCCATACATTATACTAAAATTCGGCCGAAAATCGGTCGTTAAGAAAGATCTTTCATTTTTTGGCCAGTTAATGGGCACAAAATCGAAAATCGTTTGGACGTTTTTGAGCCGAAAAAACGAAGGACAAGTTTGGAAATTTTCTGACGAACGAACGATAAAACGAAAGGTTAATGTGTTTCCCGTCCGAACTTTCTGCACTAGGTATATGTAAAAAAAACGAACCTTTTTTTTTTTTTTGTCCACTGAACGATTTATCGGCAATTACATGATGGCACTATCGTTTGCACTCGCGAAAGGACTTTCGTTTTTTGAAAGTTCGTTCGGACGATTTTTCGTGGAGTGTATGGCCAGCATAAGTTGATGGGTGAGGTATATAATGTTGTCAGCTGGTAAATTCTTTCCTGTGTTTTACTGGTTCCTCTGTCTCTGTCTATATATCTGGGAGTCTCTGAAGTTTTCTAAGAAATATAGCAAGGGCTAAGGTAAGGCCTAGTTCTCATAATCAAAGAAAGCTTTAATTTTTCTGCAACAGAGATACATTAATGGTATATTGGTGCATAAGGGAACTGGGTTTTAGAAAGAAAAAAAAGTGAATTTAGCATTTAATGCCTTTTACTCCTGGCAGGAAAAATCAGCTAAAAAAGTTCCTAAAGCCACATTTTGCATGCACATGTATGCACATTTATATGCATTCACATGTTTAATGCATTCTATTGGTCATAATATTCTACTTCCCAAACATTTTTATTTAATGGCACCCCATATGCGATGCAATTCTGCTATGATCGTCACACAATGTGATCGTGTGGTGAGTGAGGCAAAACGCAAGTTTTAAAAAAACGAGCTAAGCTTGTCGCCCAAAAAGCAGCACAAGCAGAGGCGTTGCTAGGGGGGTGCAGGGGGTGCGGTCCGCACCCGGGTGACACTCTTAGAGGGGTGACACCATCCTGACATTATATTATGGTCAGTTGGTCATTATGGTGATTATGGTCATTATGGTGTCCCCTTAGAGGGGTGACACCATCCCGATTTAAAAAAAATATATATATATTTTTTTGTGTCTTTTTTTTTTTTGCTGACATTATATTATGGTCAGTGCCGGACTGGCCTATCGGGAGAGCGGAAGAAATCCTGGTAGGCTGCCTGTAATGTGGCCGGTTTGAGTTGCGGGGCTGCAGTGCTCTCTGTCCTCTCTCTCCTGTGTATCATCATCACTGAGCTTGCTGGGCTCGGCTGGCTGGGTCTGTGTTCGGCGATAACGCTGTAACACAGTCCCGCCCCCCTAGACCGGCTCATGTGATAGTAGCTAGAATCAGTGTTCAGCCTATCACATGAGCCGGTCTAGGGGGGCGGGACCGTGTTACTGCTTTATCGCCGAACACAGACCCAGGCAGACGAGCTTAGTGAGGATACACTGGAGATGTCATGGCTGCTGCACAGCCAGCCAGAGGTGCTTAATAGGAGCCGGATCGCATATAGGCTGCATATGGGAATTGAGCTGTCTATATTCCTCCATACAGCCGCTGAATACTTGTAGAAGGGAGAGGAGGAGAATCAAGCATTCTGCGGCTGTATGGAGGAATATAGACATCTCAGTTCCTCTATATGCAGCCCCCCTGCTTCTCCTATCAGGTTCTCCTTGAAGCTTCCCCCAGTGTTCTCCCCCACCACACTCTCCTGCCCCCCCACAGTTCTCTCCACCCCTGTTCTTTCTGCCCCCTCTGATCCCCCCATCCTTCTCCAGCCACCATCCCAGTGCCCCCCCCCTAGTGCTCCACCCCCCCTCCCAATGCTCTCCACCCCTGTTCTCCACACCCCCCATTGCTCTCCACCTCTGTTCTCTCCATCCCCCCCCCCAGTGCTCTCTACCCCTGGACTCCCCCAGTGCTCTCCACCCCTGTTCTCCACACCCCCCCCAGTGCTCTCCACCCCTGTTCTCCACACCCACCAGGGCTCTCCACCCCTGTTCTCTCCATCCCCCCAGTGCTCTCTACACCAGGACTCCCCCAGTGCTCTCCACCCCTGTTCTCCACACCCCCCAGTGCTCTCCACTCCTGTTCTGCTCTCCACCCCTGTTTTTTTCTGGCCCCCACTGGTGCTCTCAAGCTCCCCCCATTGCTCTCCACTCCCCCCTGCTCTTTGTACCCCCAGTACTCTCCAGCCCCCATGCTCTCCAGCCCTGTTCCTTTTTGCCCCCCCAGTGCTCTCAAGATCCCCCTTAGTGGTCTCCAGTCACCCCCTTAGCCTCCCGTGCTCTCCACCCCTGTTCTTTTTGCCCCCCGCCAGTGCCCTTAAGCCCCCATTGCTCTCCGCTCCCCACCCCTGTGATCTCCACTCCCCTTTGCTCTTTGCCCCCACCCATGAGCTCAGAGGATAGGCTGCCTGGGGGCAGAAAATGAGGATGGCTGAAGGTGCAGGTGGCCAGGGACCACTCCATCTCACAACAAACAGATCCTCTGGAAGGAGCACTGTTTCCATCCAAAACGAGAAAAGACCCTGCCTGCTGATGGCGATCATGGATATCCTGCTGGCATGGAAGGTACTGTACCAAGCATCAACAACACACCTTCCTACAGACAGGGACTTTAGACTGGGACATGGGGCACAGGAGGGGCTGCAATGATGGGCACAGTGGCAACAATTGCTGGCACAGTGGCTGCGTTTGGCATAGCACAGTGGTGACAATTGCTGGGCACAGTGGTGACAATTAATGGCACAGTGGCTGCGTTTGGCATAGCGCAGTGGCTGCGTTTGATGGCATGGCACAGTGGTAACAATTGATGGCACAATGGCTGCGTTTGGCATAGCACAGTGGCTGCGTTTGGCATAGCACAATGGCTGCGTTGGATGGCATGGCATAGTGGTGACAATTGCTGGGCACAGTGGTAACAATTGATAGCACAGTGGCTGCGTTTGATGGCATGGCACAGTGGTGACAATCGCTGGGCACAGTGGTGACAATTGATGGCACAGTGGCTACATTTGATGGCATGGAATAGTGGTGACAATTGCTGGGCACAGTGGTGACAATTGATGGCACAGTGGTAACAATTGATGGCACAGTGGCTGCGTTTGGCATAGCACAGTGGCTGCGTTTGGCATAGCACAGTGGCTGCGTTGGATGGCATGGCATAGTGGTGACAATTGCTGGGCACAGTGGTGACAATTGCTGGGCACAGTGGTAACAATTGATGGCACAGTGGCTGCGTTTGATGGCACAGTGGCTGCGTTTGGCATGGCACAGTTAAAATAAATACAGTTCTTTAACAGTTTAAGCTTTGAATTCTATTATTTTCATATGATTTTGTTATTCAAATTTGCTAGTTGAAAGTTATTAACGGCACTACTGTTGCCAATATATGCAGTGTTATTAGGGGGGAAAAAATTATTGGGGGGGGGGTGACACCATGTTATACCGCAGCAGGTGACACCAACCCTAGTGACGCCACTGAGCACAAGATTATTTTCGGGCGACAAATGCACATAGGGCAACCCATGAAGTCGCTTAACCAAAATTGCGAGCAGGATTGCTCGTTCCCACCAAGCGAAAGTGTAAATGCAATCTTAACTATATGCATTACTAAAAGGATTGGATGATAAATAACAGCCGTAAAATCATTATAAGCTATTCTAAAGAGAGTCGGTATATGCTTGAAAAGCGACAAAAAAATCAGTCTAGACTAAAATAATACATTTACTGTATATAAATATAATGAATCAATATGCAACCAGACAGAAGGCTGAGATTAGCCCCAGCATAGAAGGACCTTTGTAAAAATAGTTATCCTAAATAAACAGAAAGTCTTAAACAATCTTTAACATGGAGGAAAGTCACCACTTTGGAAAATATAAGATCTCTTTATGGCTTTCCAAGGGCCCCATATTTCTGAAAATCACCAAAGCCCATGAAAAATATGTTTGTTTGTACAGCTGTATATTATTACGGTACAAAGTAACACGGCTAATCATGACACACTTGTTACATGGTGAAACATGCTATCCTGACATTAATGCTTTATATTAATTTAGAATTACCAAGCACCATGTGCTGACTTGTTCAAGTAAAAGTATGGCAAATAGTCTTACAACTTTTCTGAAGGAAATACTGCTTATGGCAATTTTGCAAGCTGACATTTGCAGAATGAATATATTTGATTCCATGACATACCAGTCTGGGCTTACTGTAATTAAAGTGCATCTAAAGCATGGGTCCTCAAACTACGGCCCTCCAGCTGTTCAGGAACTACAATTTCCATCATGCCCTAGTCATGTCTGTGAATGTCAGAGTTTTACAATGCCTCATGGGACTTGTAGTTCTGCAACAGCTGGAGGGCCGTAGTTTGAGGATCCCTGATCTAAAGTGATACTAAAGTATCGTTTTTTTTTCTTTATAAATAACAAACAAGTTAAACTTACCTGCTCTTTGCAGGGATTTTGCACAGAGCAGCACAAATCCTCCTCTTCTCGGGTTGGCTCGCTTGGCCCCTACCTCCTGTTGAATGTCCCCACAGCCATCAGCTTGCTATGGGGGCACCCAAGCTGAGCCAAAGCTCTGTGTGTCCATTCAGACATGAAGCCGTGGTTAGGCCCCGCCTTCTCTCTCCTAATTGGCTGACTGAATTTGATTGACAGTAGCAGGAGCCAATGGCACCACTGATGTGTCTCAGCCAATCAAGAGGGAAAGTCACAGACAGCAGAGGCATTCGTGCACATTGCTGGACAAAAATGGGGCTCAGGTAAGTATTAGGGGGCTGAGGGGGCAGAGAATGCATTAAGATAAAAAAAAAACTTCCGCCTTTACAACCACTTTAAGCTCACACACTGAAATATGTGGTTACAAATGTTCCTGTAGTTTAAAAAACAAAAAATGATTTTTGTTTATGTCCTGATTTTAGTTAACTGATACCTGTCATGTGTATTCACCAACATCTCAAAAAGTTCAAGCTTTTTTTGTCTGGTAAGGGTATATTGACCAGCACGTACTTTCTCAGGGTGACAACACTTACTCTGCTGCAGAGTAGTCACCCTTTCCTGAGCACTCCTAATTTAGATACAAGTAGCACAGTGCACTGGTACATTCTACTTAGATACCACAGTGAGGCTGGGTTTACACTATTGTGAATTCCCGGTATTCAATTTGCATCTTTAAACCAGTTTAAACAGCTCCAGGACAGCTGCGGAGCGAATTGCACAGGAGTATTGTGCGTCTTCTGGTCCACGACAGGTCAGAGTTCAAGACTAGATTAAGGCTTACCTGTAGGTGCAACAAATATCTCCCAAACCTAAAAGGTTTAGGAGATATTTGCAGAAATGACAAGTGCCGATGTCTATGGCGCATGTGCACTGAAAGTGCAGTTTTTGTCAATGGCATTAACGGTGTGCCCCGAAACGACGTGACCTATCATGAAACGCGTAGGGAAGAATGAGCGGCATGCTGCTGTCATCACCCTCCACTGATCGAGTTCCATACAGTCGGGTTTGCCTGTTTGCGGCCGGCCGGCGCAATAGGCTTAAGGCTCTTCCTGTTTAAAATTTGAGTGTGTTTTTTATGGATTATTTATTTATTGAACACTAAGGATTTTACACTATCGAGGCTCCCCCTCCCTTTTTTTTTCATATGTTACCATCTACACTGCTGAGAGATGTGCTGGCATAAGGCCGTAAAGGGGTGCTGACACTGCTGACACAGGGGTCAACCATCCGATTGGGATTCATTATATGTGATCTTAGGTCCTCTGTCACAAGGGACCATTTTGTTCTGGCAAGCAGATCTATATTACTCCATGGTGGTGGACTGCACTTTGGTTATTAATCACTCAGCGGAACAGTTGGTTGTCACTTGGATTTTCTTCACGGGTGGACTACATTGTCACAACATGTGAATCTTTTTCACAAATTCATGTGGACTTTATTATGAACTATTTTCTGTATTTATGATACGGGCTATTTCATTGATGGTGCACTCCCTTCATTATTCATGCACTTCGAGATACATTTTTATGGATTGATCACTAGTATACACTGTATTCACTTTATTTGTTTACACATATATTACGTTTTTTGGAATTGTGTCATTTTACATCGATTTAAATATTTGTTGGGATATTGGGTAGTGGGGATTCGTCAGGACTGTCCACTGCCAACAGTTGCACAATCTATTAACGTTATTTAAGGTTTAGCGCAACTATATATTTTTTATTAACGGGGTTAATGCCGTGATTTTGCACATGCGCAGGGACCTGCCGATCCCATGCGCAAGCGCTGGAGTAGCGATAACAGGAAGAAGATGCGAGGAGACATGGCGGCGGAGGCGAAGGGGAACGAGGAGGACTTCGGGGGCTTCAATCTCAGGTACAGTGGGGATCAAAAGTTTGGGCACCCCAGGTAAAAATTTGTATTAATGTGCATAACGAAGCCAAGGAAAGATGGAAAAATCATCAAATTACAGATTAGACATTCTTATAATATGTCAAAAAAAGTTAGATTTTATTTCCATTATTTACACTTTCAAAATTACAGAAAACAATGGATTGTTTTCAATCATCGTTTGGGAAGACCAGGTGATGTCAATCTCAGATTGTTTTAAATGCCCAGACTCATAGGTTCTTCTAAGCAGTTGTCTAGAAAACTGAAACTGAAAATAGTTGACGCTCACAAAGCTGGAGAAGGCTATAAGAAGATAGCAAAGCGTTTTCAGAAGTCAATATCCTCTGTTCGGAATGCAATTAAGAAATGGCAGTCATCAGGAACAGTGGAAGTTAAAGCAAGATCTGGAAGAACAAGAAAAATATGAGACAGAACAGCTTGCAGAATAGTGAGAAAAGCAATTCAAAACCCACGTTTGACTGCACGATCCCTCCAGAAATATCTGGCAGACACTAGAGTTGCGGTACACTATTCCACTATAAAGAGATACGTGTACAAATATGGTCCTCATGGAAGAGTCATCAGAAGAAAACCTCTTCTACGTCCTCACCACAAAAATCAGCATTGAACTTTGGAAATTAACATATAGACAAGCCTGATGCATTTTGGAAACAAGTTCTATGGACCGATGAGGTTAAAATATATCTTTTTGGCCGGAATGAGCAAAGGTACGTTTGGAGAAGAAAGGGCACAGCATTTAATGAAAAGAACCTCTGTCCAACTGTTAAGCATAGGGGTGGATCAATCATGCTTTGGGGTTGTATTACAGCCAGTGGCACAGGGAACATTTCACGAGTAGAAGGAAAAATTAATTCAATAAAATTTCAGCAAATTTTGGATGGTAACTTGATGCCATCTGTGAAAAAGCTGAAGTATGGCTTCTACAAATAGATAATGATCCTAAACACACCTCAAAAAGGCGTAAAAACTGAAGGTTTTGCCATGGCCATGGCCTTCTGACCTTAACATAATTGAAAATCTATGGATAGACCTTAAAAGAGCAGTGAGTGACAGACAGCCCAGAAATCTCAAAGAACTGGAAGACTTCTGTAAGGAACAATGGGCATAGATACCTTAAACAAGAATTTAAAGACTCTTGGCTGGCTACAAAAAGCGTTTACAAGCTGTGATACTTGCAAAGGGGGCAGTACAAGATATTAACTCTGCACGGTGCCCACATTTTTGCAGATGCGTTTTTTTTTCTGTAATTTTGAAAGTGTAAATGATGGAAATAAAATCGAACTTTTTTTGACATATTATAAGAATGTCTAATCTGTAGTTTGATGCCTTTTGGAGATTTTTCCATCTTTCCTGGGCTTCGTTATGCACATTAATACAAATTTACTAGCTAATTATGCCTTTCTCTTGCAGGTTATTTTTTCCCCTGTTTTTTTTTTTGGGGGGGGGGGGGTTACTTCTTCTTTAAAGCTGAAGTTTAGGTATGATTTTTATTGCACTCTTACACTGGTCCAGCTTAAAACAATGGAAGCATGAATATCTCATATGTGAGTGATCACTGTGGAAGCTGCAAATCGCTGTAATGGCACCCCAATGCACTAGCAAACAACTAAATGTCAAAAAAAAGAGTTGAAAAAGATAACTCCTCTCCAGGACCCATCCCTAACGCCCTGTACATCGTCACCATGGAGTTGTCAGAGGCACTGTGGGTCACTTCATAGTGTATCCTAGAGAGGACATCTGCATTCTGTTTTTTCTTTCCTGGTCTTTGTTATACCACAAATTTTTATTTTTGTAATGCCAGGAACAATCTGGTTACCCTGGCATTCATGTGTATGTTTTGATTCATCCATGTCCTTGGGGCATGCTTTGACACCAGACAAACATTCCTGCCAAGGAGAAAATAGCATAGTAAGTTTAAAGCCCACTTAATAGCCAATCACTCTTGCTCCACTACGCCATAATTTCTCTCGCTGGCCGTCAACATTTTACAAAGAAAAACTATGGGGTATTTCTCCCCATTGACCTCTTGAGACAGAAAGACTACTATTATTGCTATTATACATGATTTATATAGCTCCAACAGTTTCTTCAGCGCTTTACAAAATGAAGGCAGACATTACAGTTACAATATAATTTGGTACACGAGAAATGAGAGAGTCCTGCTCGTTAGAGCTTACAATCTAAGAGTCAAGGGATACAAAAGGTAATAACTGTGGGGGATGAGCTGCTGTATAAAATAAAAACACAGTGCATTAGTTAGAGGCAGGATAGGCTTCTTTAAAGTTAAGGGTTTTAAGGTATTGTCTAAAGATGTATAGATTAGGAGACAGTCGGACAGATTGGAATAGGGCGTTCCAAAGGATGGGAGAAGCTGAGAAAAAGTCCTGGAGGTGAGCATGGAATGAGGTGACAGGGGAGCTAGAGAGCAGGAGATCTTGGCAGGACCAAAGAGAGTGGTTTGGATAATATTTTGATACCAGGTTAGTAATGTAGCTGGGGGTAGAGTTGTGGATGGCTTCGTAAGCTGCTGTTAGTACTTTGAATTTTGTTCGGCGGGTGAGCGGAAGTCAGTGGAGGGATTGGCAGAGAGGGGTACTTGACACTGAACAGTTGATATGGTGGATGAGTTTGGCAGCAGCCTTCATGATGGAATGAAGGGGAGATAGCCTATGTAAGGGTAATCCTTGAACAACAAATTCCCTGGAGAGGTTTGGTGCAACCTGCAATTGACATGGGCAAAAAGCTGTTTTATACTTGAGAAAAGCCTCTTCCCCCCTATCATTTCACTTGACCATGACTTTGTCAGGTCAGTTAGTTGGTGGCAC